>CM017193.1:32197645-32645145 GCA_004837865.1 Musa balbisiana | reverse complement strand
AGAATCTGAACTACCAATCTCAAGCTCCACCTGCTTCTGTGCACTATCATTTGTACAAATAGTAGATTCCTTTTTGGAAGATAACATAGACAATTCATCAAAAGTAACATCTCTACTGATTACAAATTTTGAGGATTTAGGATCAGAACACCATAATCTGTGTCCTTTCACCCCAGAAGCATACCCAAGGAAAATGCACTTTTTAACTCGAGGTTCTAATTTTCCTTCATTTACATGCATGTATGTTGGACACCCAAAAAATTTTAAATCAGAGTAATCAGCAGGAGTACCTAACCAAACTTCCTCCGGAGTTTTAAAGTTAAGTGCTGTAGAAGGAGCGCGGTTGACAACGTAACAGGCTATATTAATCGCCTTTGCCCAAAAGTCCTTTGTCAACCCTGCATTAGAGATCATACACCTTGCTCTCTCCAAGAGTGTTTTGTTCATATGTTCGGCCACACCATTTTGCTGAGGTGTCATCCTAATAGTGCGATGCCGAACAATTCCTTCATTTTTGTAGAATTTATCAAAGTCACCTTCACAAAACTCCATGCCATTATCTGTTCGAAGCCGCTTAATCTGTCTATCTGTTTGCTTCTCAATCAAAGTCTTTCATTGTTTAAAGGTTAGAAAAACATCATTTTTATGCTTCAGAAAATAAACCCAAAGTTTCCTGGAATAATCGTCAATAAAAGTCAACATATACTTGGTACCACCCTTAGACTGAACACGAGCTGGACCCCAAAGGTCTGAATGAATATAGTCAAGAGTACTTTTCATTTTGTGAACTGTCGGAGAATTGAAGCTGACTCTTTTCTGCTTTTCAAAAATACAGTGTTCACAAAAATCCAATGGCCCAGTACTTTGTCCGCAAAGCAGACCCCTTTTGCTCAATATGCTCAAACCTTTTTCGCTTATATGACCCAAACGTATATGCCAGAATTTGGTGATGTTAGAATCAGACAATAATAATGACGAGACTGCAACCGAGCCGGTGACAGTAGTTCCCTGCAGAATATACAAGCTACCAGACCTACAAGCTTTCATAACAATAAGGGCACTTCTAGAAACTTTCATAACTCCACCCTCAGTTATATATTTACACCCAAGAGCCTTTAAGGTGCCTAAAGAGATGAGATTCTTTTTTAAATTAGGAATATGTCTAACATTAGTGAGCGTCCTCACAATACCATCATGCATTTTAATTCAAATTGTGCCTTTATCAACAACATCACATGCGGCATTATTGCCCATCAAAATAATTCCACCATTACAAGATTCATATGTGGAAAACAAATCCCTATTGGAACACATGTGATAAGAACAACCCGAATCTAAAATTCATTCATTTTTAGACCTTGCCCTATCATTAGTAGCAAAGAAAATATTTCCAGCATTCTCATCAACTGCTACACTAGCTTTAGCGAATTCAGTAGTTTTCTGAACACTTTTTCCCTTTTGCTTTAATTTATTTTTCAATTTAAAACAATCAACCTTAATGTGTCCCATTTTATGACAATATATGTACTCCAAATTTCTATGTCTGGATTTTGTTCTAGATTTAGATCTACTACTATCAAATTCTCTTTTATCCATTCTACCTCTGACAATCAGACCCTCAGCTTGATTCCTTTTACTTTCCCTAATGATATCCCTATCTATCTGCTCCTTAGATTTTAGTGCAGATTTAATTTTCTGATACGAAATTGTTTCTTTTTCATAAATCATAGTATCACGGAAATACTTAAAGGATTGGGGAAGAGAATACAAAAGTAACAAGGTCTTATCCTCGTCATCAATTTTTGCATCTATATTCTCCAAATACATAACTAAGGAATCGAACTTATCAAGTTGTGAGAGTATAGATGTACCTTCAATCATCCGAAGCATATCCTCCCGTAAAATCTCATCAGAGAGATTTAGAATAATGCTTGATCGGGCCTTCTTATCCATACTCGCAAGATCTTCCTTTGTCGTACCATTTGGAATGTTCTCTGCTCCCTATAGTGCCAAATCAACTCCGTCTTGAACCAGAATGGCCTCCATCTTGTGTTGCCACATGTCGAAGTTGATATTTCTATTGAATTTCTCGACGACGATCTTTGTTATTGTCGTCGTTGCCAAAAGATCCCGAAACCAGGCTCTAATACTAGTTTGTTAGAGCTAGCCCTAGGATATTTACCTAAAAAGGTAATATGGCAATCAAAAAGACAATAAAGTAGAGAAAAAATAAAAGAGAGACAAGAACACTAGAACACCAAATTTACGTGGTTCGATCAATTGACTTACATCCACAGACGAAGGAGGAGCAAATCACTACTATAAAATAGGGACAATTACAAATGCCTTAGGAAGATGTTCTTAGGCCATAAAACACCGAAAAATACTAAATAAGAAAAAACCCAAACTATTTAACTGAGTGTGGACTTAAACCCAAAGCAAAAACTTAAGTTTTTCTTGTGGTGCACATGACTTCAAAGCCCAGGCCCTTATTTATAGTTTAAACAGGAGATATCAAACTTGTTTTTCCTGATGTGGGACTATGTGGGACTTGCCAAACTAACAGAGAATCTTATAGAGAGATATGCATGATATAATATACACTGCAAATAGAAAAGCAATTCTGATGGAATAATTTTACAAACTCTATAGATAGAAAAATAGAGGAAAGTACTATTAATAGAGGTTAAACATAGAGGAATGAGATTTAATGTGTAGGACTAACAATAATGAGATATTTTTTTATAAAAAATAGAGAAATAAAAATAAATAAATAAATAACTATTTCTGATTTAAATAGAATGCTCGAAGGATAAATATATTGTACCTATGTGTATTTAGCACATGAACGATAGGAACACTTAACATGCGATCTCACACCACTCGAAAAAATAATTCAATTCATTAATTGATATTTTAAATTTCCGTCACAATGTTATAGTGTCTTTTATAGGGTTAGGTATAATAATATATGAGGAAATTGGTATAATCATATATATATATGATTTGTTATTTATATTTGCTTTCTTTTTATTGAATAGATGTAGTAATATGGGACGAATTATTATAACTAATTAAAATTATTTTAATAATAATATATTCTAAACTAATTAAATTAATTTCATTAATAAACCAACTAAATTACTTGCACACATTTTATGTATCCACATGTGAGCCTATTTGTTACATCCTCAAAAGAGTCCAATCGACACCATTCATATGCAACTATTTTGAGTGCAAACTTTTCTTCACTAAGCATCAATGACATTTTATACACTCATATATATATATATATATATATATATATATATATATATATATATATATATATATATATATATATATATATATATATATATATATAGGTTCTTTAACCAGAAAGAATTTAGTTCAGATGTAAGGATATCTATCCAAAAGTTTTCGTAACTCAATCATGTATGATAAAATCATCAAATATTTGATCTTTTCTAACTTTGTCTGTAACTCACTAGAGGCTTAGGAAACAAAGAGAAAATGTATACGAATGAGATATCCAACAACAAGAAGAAAGAAAAAGATTGAATAGAGGAACTCCAACTCCCGAACATTTGTTGATCTCAGATGTGTCCATATCAATGGAACTGATGACTTATATTTTGATTAATCATTTCTTCGGACAGAAGAAGATTATGTAAATATTCTATCGAAATCTCACTTATCAAAGTTCATTGTGGAAGAATCTTATGAGGAATTGGCCATGATATATCTGATCGATGCATAATATATATATATATATATCTAGAGAGAGAGAGAGTGTGTGTGTGTGTGTGGCAACTTGATGCAGTTTCTATTCTCCATGAGAAGTCGAAATGAGTAAAAGCATGGAATGTTGTCATCGATACTTTTGATTTGGTAGCATTTGTCCCATCTCATGTGAAGTCGATGACGAACTGCATTCCATGATCCGAGAAGACACAAAGCAAACAACAGAGATGGAAGTTGACTTCCTAAGCTCACAATGTGACTCGAGAAAATATTCCTATACCCAGAAAGTCAACGGAGGAAACGTCCCTTCTCTTCAAGGATCCATCCGTCACCCCCATCACGCTCCTTATTAGGATTCATCGGTATGGTGGTGTCATCTCCAACGATTTCACGTAGTTTTACTGCATCATTTCCACAATCATCTCCCGGAGAGCACGCTTCCATGGATAGCATCCATCCCCACCACATGCATAGGGACGAAATGACCCGCCATGGTTGTATCTGGAACTGCAGTTGACGAGTTCTATGATGCTGATGGAGTTCTCAAAACCCATTTCAGGACTGGACTGTTCTCCTTCACATCTCTATCCACTGAGACAGATGGAAGTAACCTTCTGGTGATTGCTATTTGCTACATCGTATTCAGTTTCTCATCTGCCTCAAATACCTCCAAAGATTTCCTTGGAACATCACAATGGGATTCAATCGGAGCTGCTTGTCTGCGTCATATCTTTATCTTCGATTTGAAGAACAACAATCAACTCTGTTTTGTAACCCTCATTCTGCAATCCTGTAAAATGCATAAAGCTGCAACTCAAGGCAGGCATGAAGTGTCTTGAATTCATTTTTGTATTTCTTTTTTTTTTCCATATCATTTTTTTTTTCTGCATGAACACTCTATTAGTTATTCCATGCTATGAACACAAATTTGCTCTATACAACATGTGAGATCTGATTGTACTTTACTGCTACATCTTTATCAACAAAACCAACTACAAACAAAACTAACATTCCAGCTTGAAGATCATATTTGAAATCTTCCCATGATACTACCCAAGTGGTCAGCTGAACAAGATGGAAGGATGAACATTTTAGTAATAATGTTCCACCCCTTCCACAAGCAGTTGCTCGATCAAAAACTCGTATATTCACAATTTGGCTTCACAAACCCATGTTCGATCTCCGAGGAGAATTGTATGGTGCTTGCGGTTTGAACAGTGCGATGTCGAGCCAAGGATCTGGAAGCTTATTGCTTGGTCTGGTTGGATAGAGTGTTGATTTGACTGGGCTCTGGTTAGCTGCTCCAGATAAATAATATGAATGAGGAGGAGAAGGCAGGCAACTTCTATTAGTTTGCTTGAATTGCCTTAATGGACTGGAACAGGGTGAGAGAGAACATGGGGAGACAGGTAGAGACATGTTCAATCTCATGCTGGGTAAATCGCTGCAGGAAAAAAAAAAAAACGGTGTTAGCACCAGTTTAGGAACAAACACGGAGTTATTATGAAATCCAGCTTGAACTCAGACTACCTCGGGTTCTGGCATGCCATAGGAATTGGCAATCGTAATGCAGATCCTCGTCTCATTCCATAATCTCTATCATGTAGCGGAGAAGTACTCCTATTGGAAGAGAACTCCATGGTGCTCTGTTTCTGCATCAACAGTAACATTAAGGTAGGGTTTGTATTGGTGAAATAGACCAAATTAACTGCTGCAAGCTAACTGTGAGAACTAGCATGCATAGAGTTATTAAATTTGAGTCATAATTGCATGTTAATTGAACAAATATGTGCGCAAAAGAGACTCAGTCCCCCCTATCTAAACTAGTAAATATCAGAAGTAATATCAGGTTGATTGAGCATGTCTGCACGCATAGGACAAAATCACGAGACAAGCGATCAATAAAAAACATGCCTCAATTTCATTGAAAAATATTTCAGACAAATATGATTCATGGGAGGAATTATGAAGCAAATATCAAAATTTTGTCGGAGGATAAATAAATTATCATAAAATTATTATCTTAGAACATTATTTAATAGTTTGGTCTTTGAAATATACAGAACAATATAGCTGAGAGAAAAGTTATGGAATTCGCTCCATCTTTAATAGCAATGCCAGTATGAAGAAATCAGGAAGCTAATTTTGATGGGCATATCTAAATAACTTGGAAAAGATGCACAACAGGAAAAAAATAAATGAGTCGAAAATTCAAGAGAAACACGTCTTTCATTTATTTAGAAAAATAAAGGGAATCAAGTCTACTGCCATATGAAACACATAAAGGGACACCCCAGAAAATAAAAAGACACTTCCAACATATCAACAACATCCTCCATCCTTCGCGTAAGGAAAAACTTGAATTTGATCCGTTGCTAGTTATCAGAATAATAAAGCCTGATGTGCATATAATCGAGAAATTATTAACATGCTGGTGCAATTTTCTGTGTAACTGTACCATTGGATGACTTGCATCAGAGGTAGAATGGGCCACATCCTTCATAAGATTCAACTTTGCAGCTTTAATTATTGCTTGGTCTCGAACAAAAGGGTGATCCATCAGCTGTGCCGATGAGGGACGAGCTGATGGGTCACGCTGCAAGCATAACTTTAAAAACTCCTTTCCTTCAGAAGAAAAGTAGTCTGGGAATTCTGGTATATCTTTACTGTTACCAATTTTAAATATCGCAGCAACCTGTTAATTGAAACATAAACCTAAAAATTAGGAACATTAACCAAGTACCCATGAAACCTTAGAACACATTCATGCTGGTTTTATCATTGAATAATCAAGTGCCAACATATGGATAATGTACCCCTTCAAACTGGCTCCAGGGAGGCTTTGAAGATGCCATCTCAATAATTGTACATCCTAGGCTCCATATATCTACTGAGAGGTCATAGCCACTGCTATTCATGACAATCTGCATAATGTTAAAGTTTCCAGAAAACCAGAGCACTTAGTAGTTTGCACATGAACTTCAAGAAAGCAGCATTGCAAATATCAGGTAAAATCTTACCTCAGGAGCCATCCAGTAAGGGCTTCCCTTGAAAGAACGTATTGAAGTGTAAGAAGATATCTGTTTCAAGATGAACAATGTAAGAAACCGAGTAAAGTTAGCAAAAACAATAACCATTATTAGTTAGCACAGATAAAATGGAAATCTTGACTAAAGTACAGTAATGCGTCTTGCTACATTCATGTCTCAAGTGAAAAATAGACAAGGCTAATTCTTTTTTTGAAGTCACGATAGTATATGATTGTTTCTTCAAAACATTGGTTTATGTTAAAATTAAATATTTGGACTTGGATAGATTATTTTCCTCACTGTAGTATATCCTTGACTTAAAAATACTTTGAACAAGTGAGATGTTTTCACTCATGATGATGTCATACGATCTCCAGTTGCTTTGGTCCTCTGGGTCAATATCCATATGCTTGAACACAAAAATAAATTAAGATAATAACAGTTTCCAAGTTTTATTTTCAAATTATCACATTTAGATCTCTCTACCAATTCAACTTAGTTGCAAACACTAATAGTCAGAGAAGCTATTGCCATTAATTGCAAAAACATCATATACAATTTCATTTGGTTGCTACTTAATCACTGACCCTGCACTCTTGGAACGATATGCATAACAGAGAGAAGTAGAACTTGTTTTTCCGCTTTTCATTTATGTCCTTCGTTGATGGCATCAGGTACCACATACTGGACATTGATCTCGAAATCTTTTTTCTACTCATCAAAACCATTTCATAGTTCTGTAATCCCTTTCTTCTTTTTGCATTGCTATCTTCACTTTTTAGGACATACGATCAATGTTAAAAGGAAAGAACATGAATCCCCAAAGAGAAGGTTTGCTCCAGAAGTGACCATTTAACTAGAGATATGCTTTTAGTTTTCTGTAGTTTTAGTAATCAAATTGCATTCCAGATTATTCCATTTTGTAGATATGATAGAAATTCAATTACTAAGAACCTTACATGTTTAGCCATGCCAAAATCAGCTAGTTTGATTTCACCATTAGGATCCACCAGTATGTTTGCTCCTTTAATATCCCTGCCAGGTAAGAATCCATCTCATGCCATCAGAGCAGCAACAAAAACAAAAGGTGTTTCCTCCACAAGGATTTGTTGCCATATACCTATGCACAGTATTCCTCCCATGTAAATAGGCAAGTCCAGAAAGGATTTGAGCAGTGTAGTTGCGGATTAAAGATTCCCCAAAAGGACCATATTCCTGAAGTAACTTGTAAATAGAACCTCCAGAGACATACTCAAGATAAACTGAGAGTGTGTCTTCAGCCTGGACAAGAAATTTTGAAACTGATTCAGGTTACATTTACTCAAGCTATTTAAAAACACATTCTTTGAGTAGATCCTAACAAAAATTCAATAGATAAGTTCAGATCAAATTGGTCCTTACGATATTGCATATTCATTTTCTTACAAAAATTCATAAATACATGAGTCACATATTATTTAAGATGTCTGAAATAGCATTCTTCATTTTTTTTAATTACTCATAAATCCAACTTGATTTTTTTAATGTTGTTCATAGGTTAATTGGTCTATAAGCCGAAGCTTCTTCAAGCTGAATTATAAGGGTTACTGTCCTAAGAATTTCTTGTTTCACTCAATTTTGTTGTCAGATAAAAAGGATAAGGATGTGGAAGTTAAACACATCTTTGGCTCCATCCATCCATGCATCCATCCATCCATCATCGGTTGCAGGTGAAAGCTCCAACAGCCATCTTGAAGCAAGGCTACTACAAAATTACATAATTTACAAATTTTTATTTCTTGTATCTATAACTGTTTTATAGCAAAATGAGGTGAGAAATGTCACACAACCATTGATTGTCACATCAGAGATTTATTCAGATAGGTAGATTTCAGCTCGTTTTTGTATGGTGGACTTATTTAAATCAATCCTGAAATATCTCCAGTTATTGAAGAGAACCAACAAGCATGATGGCAAATGCTGCAAAAGACCTCCTCATGATCTAGAGTGTGGCAACTACGAATTAATTAAATGGCTTTCTAGATAACGAGACATGATATTTAGTGGGTGAATTTTGTTCATTCCCTTTGTTCACCTTTGTCTCTCCCTTAATTTCTTACCATACTTGCATTCTCATTATGCAACCTAACCCAGTGGTCATCACAAAAGAAACTTAAAGCATAAATCACTGGACTAACAAGATCCAATATGTGGAAAACATGGAATATATTTCACAAGGTCCTTAGTTTAAATAACTTAGTAGGTTTAAAGTTACCAGCAAGGTTATCAAACACTTACCAGTTCACTTCCGTAGTACTGCACGATGTTTGGATGTGAGAGCTTACTAAGCAAGGCTATTTCCTGATGGAATGAAAATAAATATCCAATCAGTTCATGATTTGTTGACTTGTAGTTCTCAAAATGGCAATTGCATGTTAGCTCAAATTCTAAAGAGTCAAAACCAATCTGGAAATGGGAAGGGATGTTATCTGATTGGCGAAACGAGATCAGAAGATTGCCTGGTTTAGCTGGTTGAGACATTCTCTGGAATTTGCATCATCAGAAATTTCTTTGACCTCTTTAATAGCACACATCTGCCCATTTTCACTGGAGCATGGTCACTTGAAGTCAGATCTAGGATAGTCTAATGTTCAGGAAATAAACAGGGGATATGGAATTCTTTATTGTACAAGAATGCAACTCTGGAAAAACATATTCCTAGTTAAGAGACTACGGAGGTTCATGTTTCATGACAACATCAGCCTGCTCTCAATCAATATGAAACCACATTACAAGATCTCAAGTGCATATGAATAATTGTGCACAATAAACAAAGTACCTGTTGAATCCAACATAGACTTGACCAAAGGTCCCCCTGCCCAATAATTTTCCCTTCTTCCACAGCGACTTAGGAGAACGTGAAGAAGACGAAGATGGAGAAGCAGAAGAGCAGCTGGGAGAGCTTGGAGGAAGAGGCAATGGATGAGGTGGGCTCCTCAGATTGTCCTGCCAGCAGTTTGGGGATGCTGGACCGATACCGAATGAACTGGGATGCACAGGTGATGTAGGAAAAGTATGCCCTCTCAAGCCAGGTGAAGGACTCGCAGTCCTTCTACTGAATATGGTGTCTGTAAAAGTTCGACCATGAGAATATGCATTTCCACCATTAGGATGCTCCAAAACTGGACTGCATGAAAAGAGTTGCACATCTTCTGCCGTCTGCTCACGCCTTCGGGAATCATGCGCTTCGTTTCTTCCCCTCGGCGTGTTGATCGGGTCGGAATACCTACAAACAATACGAATATGAGCTAAATCTCATTTCTGACAAAGATAACAAGTCCTTATTTGCAAAGTAAGCAAACACAGCCACAAATGTTAGATAAGTGACTCGAATTAAGGGTTATAGAGGAAACAAGAAAAAGAAACAATGATCCATCATTCCATGCGAAAAGAACAAGAAAACTAAAGGGATTTTTCAGCCTATTAATGTAAGTAAAATTTAAGAAAGGGGAAACACAATTCTTAGTTTTACTAACGGAAAAATCAGCCCAAAAATAGCAACAGACCGAATCTCGAAAAACAATCAGAAGTAACAATTTCCACTTTATTAAGATCTCCGAGCTCCAATATTACTCATCGCTTTAGACCAATCAAGCCAACAAAAAATTCAATCTTTACCAAAACCAAAATCAAAGAATGAAAGGCACAACAATTTCATCTGGAACGAGCACAAATCCAATCAGGCCTCCGAGAGACAGAAACCACAACGAAAAGAACAAAAAGGAGCCAAGCCCAGTTACCTATAGATCCCAAGATCTGGCGTCTCCTCCGAGGAGCCGGAGGAGCTGATGCTAGACGCCGAGGCCGAGGCCGAGGCCGACCCGGTCGAGGCGCCATGCGGCGGGATCGAGGTCGGAAGCGGGAGCGGGTGACCAAACACAAAGCCCGTTCCAGATCCCCTTCCGCCGGAGCCGCCGCCGCCAAGAAGAGGAGGGTTTCCGCTCATCCTAGGGCGGAGAGCCTCGTCGAAGCTATGAGCTTTCGCCTTAGTGCCGTGTCTACCCACCAGCTCCTCATCCGGCGGCAGCGTCACCGTCGCCCGCGGCGCCTCCGGCTCCTTACTCCGAGGGCTGGGTGTGGACTTCGACTTGGATTTCGACTTCCCCTTCCACCACGCCGGCATCTTCGTAAGAGGGGAAACTTCGACTGCTTCGGCAGCAGATTTCACCGGAATTGAGATAAGATAAGTAAGAAAAAGTTGTGATTTGGGGGAGACGAGAAACCAAGAAAAGAGAAGGAACCTTCGATTTGGATTGAGTGAGAGAGAAAGTGAGAGAGAGAGAGAGAGAGAGAGAGCGCGAGGGAAAAAAAAAAAGATCAGAAACTTACCCGCCGTCGAGCGGTCAAGTGACGTCCACGTGGGTTCCAACTGTGTCCCACGTAGCTTCTCCAATCAGCGAACAGGTAGCCGAGGGAGAAGCGTGACGACGGGTGGAATAAGTGGTCCGGGTGAGAGCCTGACAGCTCATCACAGCGCCGACCGGCGCTTCTCGCGTATGAGATGACGTGGGCCTCCCTGGAACAGCAAACATCATCTTTTCTTTCTCTGCCCCCACCGCACTCCCTTCCCTACCAGCGTGAAGCGACTGTTGGGGCCCACGCGTGGGTAGGAAATCGGGGACGGTGGGGTTGGCGCCGAGGTTTAGAATCTACCTCGATTGTGCCATCGGGGGTGTAGATTTTTTCGGTGCATTTAATGCAAGCGTTGCGTTTCGCCTTCCGCCTTTGCAACGGACAACCTCATAAATATAATCTCGTTTATGTGAAGGTACCAAAATCATAATATATGCATATATATATATATATATATATATATATATATATATATATAGTGTTTATGCATGTTTTACGTATTGATCTTATTTTTCTCCCGAATGAATGATAAACATGGGGAAAATATTTAATGTGACGGTTGATTTGTAGTAGGGAAAAATATCAAAGTAGCACTATGGTATATCAATCATTTATAAGTAAAATGACTTGTTTTCATTGATAATTATTTACGCATTACATGTTCCATTAATCCTAGTAAAATAACCCATTTATAAGTCTTCAGTAACTATCTAAGATTCAGCAGAAGAGGAATTCCACATGCAACAATCACATCCATGGTTTTTCCTTAGCTAGAAAGTCATTTGGTTTACAAGAACATGAAATGATCAACACTGATGTAAAAGCCTGGAAGAAGGAAGATTACATCACATACACATTTTCTTATAGTACCAAACCTACCAACTTTGTGTCTAATATACATATATATATATAGAGAGAGAGAGAGAGAGAGAGCAGTGTCGTGGATGCTGTTCACTCTCCACCTACTTATCTGTGTGGATCAAGCAATTAAATTAAGTAGCAGAATATATGAACATGTCCCTGTCATTTAAGGCCTAACCGAGGAGTGGAATTGAAGCGAGAGAAGCTTTTTCCCATGACATACTTTTATGGTGTTGGTGGGAAGTCGGTAGGTTGGGTTGGGTTGGGGAGGGGAAAGATGATGATTCCACCGACATGTGTTGTAATTGGTGATGCGTGCAGGCATAGACCGCGGTTTGCAGTGGTGGCATTGCCATCCACAAGCATCTAATTTCTCTATATATTAACGAGTACCTTTTACCTATAGCGACAAAACCGATCATCGATCCATGTTAGAGTATATCATCACATTTTGAGAATCAGATCCGCAGTCAAAAGTAGATTTCATCCTCTTTTTGATATTACGTTTTGAGAATCAAATCTTTGAGAAGATGGATATCTTTTTACAAAGGAATTATCGTTCCTCATATGATTATTTCTATATCTAAGTCGGTTTGAGATTTTTATTTTTCTGAGATTTGTTTTGAGGGTAAGTCAAAATGTAAGCTTTCTAAGCTGCTCAGCAGCTTTATGTAATGAGATCTATAGATCGTAATGTTTGTATAAAAGAATTATGCATCTATCTTTTCACCATTAGATGATGCCAGGTGAACAAAAAGATGCTTAGTTAGCCTTATTGGTGGTGGATAAGCTTCCCATGGACCACCACCTTTGGTGCAGCTTTCTGGTGCTGGGAATGTGCAGGTGAGATGCATGGAATCTGCCTTTCTCTCTCTCTCTCTCTCTCTCTCTCTCTCTCTGAGCCCAAGTCTTTTACTGTGTATATGTGGAAGAGAGGGAGAAGAGAGAGACTTCTCATTCTCTTTATTGATAGTACTGTTACAACAGCAAAGATTACCCCCCTATTTAGCTGGTGGCTTTCGAGGTGGCGTTCAGATCTCTCTCTCTCTCTCGGGGAAGCTTCCAACTATGATAGGGGAGTGCAAGTCCAGGTTCAGAGCTCCACTTGCCAGTGACAGGCTGAGCCACCACCACCACGTTTCACCTTGGGACTGGGAGAGATGAAGCAATCCACCATGTGAAGCACACCGTCTCCCCAGATGCAGTGTGAGGAAGTGCAAGTGACGTCGGTCATGTCTCGTGGAGATGATGAGGTGTGGCTCGAGTCATGGCTGTGCTGGCCACCACCACCTGAGCTGTGCAACACTGCATCGGATTAGGTCAAGTCCCTCTCACATCACATCTCCTTCCACCTCATCTTGGTGGGTGTTGCATAGCTTAGGTAGGTCAGATCACAACACCCTTAAAAGAGTCCTGTGTGAGGTTGGGAGGGCTATAAACAACAAGTCATGTTGCTGTTGTTATTGATCCATCTTCACCATAACTATTATTATTACTACTACTATTAAATGGAGGAGCAGATTGGATTGAGCTTTTACAGATAATTGGAATAAAAATCCCTATTTGATTTGATCCAGTTCAACACTGGCTTGCTCATCAATTGAGATGAATGAGTCTTATGTCCTATTTATGGCTGGATGAATTATATTTTGTTTGAAACCTCTACTTGTGGTGATTTGTAATTTAGGATAATTCATTTGAGATTTGTAGCTCATTGTGGAGGGCTTATTAATTAATAATATCTCTTCTAAAACAATAGCAACTTTTTTCCTACATGCATCCTAATTCATCCTACTCTAATTATATCAAACCATATTTTTTAGAACAAAATGGTAGGAGTTCATATGATCTCATATACCCAAAAAAAAAAATGTTTTTTGAATTGTTAATACATATAGTGAATCCTTTTCTAATGACTTCAGTTTTCAAATTTTTAATCATCTATTTATAAATATTGAAGCAAAAAAAAAAACTTGAAATAGACACATATTATTGAAATAGTAAAAAAAAGAAGGAAAAAAAAAACCCACATCTACACATGAAAGAATCCATTGAAAAATATTGATAAGGTTTTTATCATAATGAAAATTAACAATGGACATAAAAGTCTGCAGCTTGTTTCATTGTGGCTGCATAGGTCACACAGGATGATGTGGGTGACTTCATGTGGTGTGTCTCTTGATAAAGATATGGCTCAAACTTAATCTCTCCTAACCATATCCAACATTAGATTACAAGTTGTCTCAACAAAAGAGAATATTTGGCACAAGAGTGTTGGAATAGAGATGCTTAGATTCTTTACAAGCTTGTCCCTGATGGACAGATTAGGCATCACATGATTGATCAAAAGAAGATCCCAAGATAATATTGCTTGCCAACAGTTGTACTACAAATAGTTGTATCACAGAAGTATCTACTTTTTTTTCCTGCTCTATTATTTTTTTTATATTAGATCAGGTTTGATATTATGATAATACTTGATGAATTAATTGATTTATTAACTTAGTTAAGCTTGAATCACTGGATCAAAGTATTAAACTCAATTTTATGATGTTTCTAGGTTTAAATAAGTGACTAAATTAGGATATTATAATCATACTCTTTTATGTGCATGGATCTAAATATAACTTACTGTTGGATCAAATAAAGCTCCTTGTCACTATTCTATGACACAAGAACAATGAAATCATGTCCTTGCATTGCATCATTTCCATGAAGGCCAACAATGTAAGCTCCAAGAACAAGAAAATGGTCATAACCTTTCTTTCTTTTTCTTTGGTTTAAGAGGTGAACCATTTGCTAATTTAGCCCCCACATCAGGCACTTTTTGGTACCAATTTCTTTTTGATTTGGGGCCAATCATTGAGATTCTTATAATGTCTTCCTCACTGTCACAATTATAAATCCAAAGTGTGGTCCATTAATTGAAGAATTATTGTTTGTAATTATGCAGTTCATCACCTTAACAAAACAATTTTAAACATTTGTTGTACATTAATATGATGATTGATCACACAAACTAATTGATGTTATGTTTGGACTCATCCACATATAGGGTGGATGGGTACAGAGATATAATAGTCTTTAATGATGGATGAAAGAAGATTATAGTGTCTTTTGTGTATATAATTTCTTGAAATTTAGATTTATTATTATTTTTAAGTAGCTATATAACTGTCTAATTTCTAGCAGATCAAGAAATCTATTCGCATAAATGATTAATGCAAGATTATACACTTCTTGTCGATTGATTCTAAATTTTTATGAGACAAATTATGCGAAGGATTCTAACTCTAAGAATTGTCAGCTACTTGTTTTATGGTTTTAATTTGAGTTGCAAGAGTATGCATTTGGGCTCACAAATATAGTGTAACCTTCCAACAAAAAAGCCAAATCAGAAAGACCAGTTAGGTTGCTGGCTGTGATTTAGGATTTGTTTGTTTCCTTGATCGAATCAAGTCATAGAATAATACTAATGAGATGTTCTATCTTGATGCATTAATCTGTTCTAGATTGTTTATGTTACATACCACTCTAAATTAAAATAACTATGAGGCAAAGAACAATTGTTTCTTGGATTTCAAATTGGGGCAAAGTGTTAAAGAGTTCTAAATCATTTCCTGAAGGCCCATTGTCAACTCTTATCATTTCTCTTTTCTTAGAACAGAATTATAAGATGAGCAAGAATTGTGTGTCTAATCACCAAAAAGAAAGAAACAAAGTATTTAAATTAGATCTAGAAAAATTTTAGCTACAAACTATAGGAAAAAATCGAATGCTTGTTGTTCATGTTGTGTATTTGGTGTTTGTATGTGATCTGTAGTCTTTGATCAGTAATTTAATGAGTAATTTTTAGATCATTAGGGATCCAATATTCATCTATCATATGTAATTTAAACAAAGGATATAATTATTTCTGGTTCCCATTAAAGCGACTAATAATAATTAAGGTGAATAGAATAATTATAACTCAAATAATGCTCATTGAATATTAAGGTGAAATTCTCGATTAATCCTTACGCCTATTATATGTCTTCAGATTTTTTTAATAAATTATATTATATTTATTTATTTTAGATTATGATTAAGAATCTAATAAAGAATTAGTCCTATCAAAACTTAATTATTTATTCTTCTTCCTTGCATTTATTGGTTTTTTTTGGGGGAAAAACATATATAGTTCCCAAAGATTGTCCAAAAATATTTTCATGCAAATTTTATATATAACTTTGAATATATGCATATATATATAATTATTTTTGGGTGAATTCTCAACAAAACCCTCTTTTTTTAGTTTTTCCCGATAAATAGTATCTTCTATTTTCATAATTTATTATCCTTTTTTACTTAATATTTGAAATACTTTTGATTGGACGATCAATCAGTAGGGTGAATCGATCTCATTATAATATATTTTATTTATATTATGATTTTTTAATAATATTAAAAAATATATTAAACATAATACAAAATTTGTTGTGTTGTTTTGGCACAAGTTATGTAAAACTATTATGCTTATAGTATTTTCAACAATATGAATGTTTTTTGCAAAAATACTACAATATTTGTATTTAATTATATTATTATTATTATTATTATTATTATTATTTTGGTGCCTATAACGAGATGAGACAATACGTGGTTCCAACTGCCTACGAGTCAACCATCTGTACCTCCGTCCACATACATCTATCTATGTAAGGCGACGACCGGTTCAAATCTCCCTGGGTTTCCGCCACCCCTACTCCTATCTCGGGGACTCTCTCACCCTCTTCTCTATTGACGCCCAATCTTTCCTCTTCCTTTCCACCTTCTCCTCTCCTCGTCTTCTGCATCCATTTGTCTTCCATCGAATAGCATGCTTGGATATTAACCGGACCAGCTGCGATTATTCATGGAGAGAAGCCAAACCGTTACTCAGAAATCTAGCAGCTTCTCCCCCTCCTCCTCCTCCTCCACCTCCGGCCGCGACGACAAACCCCGGGAGATCGACCGCAGCCGCTCCTTAGGCCCCGTCAAGCTGGAAAAGAGCTACGGGAAGAAGGAGAGGGACACCGAGACGGTGACAATCGAGGAGGAGGATGAAGAAGGACAGGAAGAGGAGGAGGTGGAGGTTGTTGTGGTCGTCAACAAGGAGGAGGAAGCAAGCAGCGCTCCCGAAGAGCCACCGGAAGCCATCTTTGACTCCATTTCGAAGGAAGTCGATGGTTTCCTCTCCTTTCTTCTCAGCATTGACGATGGGCGGGATCAGTGGCCTGAGCCGCCGGCGATGCCCGAACCCACCATCAAGAAGTTTCTTGATTTCGTGGAGGAGGAGCTGGTCAAGTATGAATCCGGCAAGGATGGAGCGTCTCCTCCTGCCAACGACGAGCTCGTCCTTTTCGGCGCCATTGATCGGGTGGCCAAGCTGACTTCCGCGTTGTCGATCTTCTCGTCGGATACCAAGTATAACAAGGCGATGACTCGCGCCAGCAGCATCCTCCGCTACGCGATGTGCTTCCTCGAGGACGAGTTCCATTCACTTCTCGAGGACTCTAAACCGAAGAAGGATCCCGGCATTGCCAGGCCGAAGACTAAGCGGCGGCCGTCGATCGGACACCTTCACGATGCCATCGATCGCTGCGTTCCGCCGCCGTCGGAACCCGATCTTGTCGAATTTCCTTCGACTTATCCGCCGGAGATCATCGAGAGGCTGAGTGGGATCGCCGGCGCTGTGGTCTCCGCCGGGTACGCGACGGAGTGCTGCCAGGTGTTCACCATCGCCCGCAGCAATGCGTTCGACGTCGCCCTGTCGAACCTCGGGTACGAGAAGCTCGGCGTCGACGACGTGCAGAAGATGCCGTGGGATTCGCTGGAGACCAAGATCGCGACGTGGAACAAGGTCTTCCGGCAGACCGTGGAGGTCGCCTTTCCCCGGGAGCACGACCTCTGCGAGGCCGTCTTCGCCGGCCACAGCGCCATCGCCTACAGCATCTTCCACAACTTCGCCCGTGGCGTCACCGTCCTGCTCCTGGGTTTCGCGGAGGCCGTCGCCATGACAAAGCGCTCCGCGGAGAAGCTCTTCAAGGTGCTCGACATGTACGAGACGTTGCGCGACATGGTGCCGAGGATCGATGCCCTCTTGCGCACCGAATCGGAACCGGATGACTCCTCTGCCGCTCACGACCTCACGACAGAGGTGGCGCTGGTTCGCTCGCGCCTCGGGGAGGCCGTCGTCGCGATCTTCTGCGATCTGGAGACCTCCATCAAGTCCGACATGGGGAAGAACGCCGTGCCGGGTGGCGCCGTCCATCCCCTCACCCGCTACGTGATGAACTACCTCAAGTACGCGTGCGAGTACAAGAACACGATGGAGCAGGTGTTCAGAGACCACAAGAACTCGGAGAACCCATCGTCGCAAGTGGAGGACGCCGCAAAAGGCGGTAGCGACGACAACCATAACCCGTTCGCGATTCAGCTAATGGAGGCGATGGAATTGCTGCACACCAATTTGGAGTCCAAGTCCAAGCTCTACAGGGATCCCGCACTCTGCAGCATCTTCTTGATGAACAACGGGAGGTACGTCATGCAAAAGATCAAGGGGTCGACGGAGATCCATCAGCTGCTAGGGGACACCTGGAGCCGGAAGCGGTCATCGGAGCTGCGGCAGTACCACAAGAACTACCAGCGGGAGACGTGGTCCAAGGTGCTGGCGTGCTTCAAGGACGACGGGCTCCAGGCGAGGGGGCACGTCGCCAAGCCGGTGCTCAAGGAGCGGCTCAAGAGCTTCAACTCCATGTTCGAGGAGATCCACAAGGCGCAGAGCTCGTGGGTGGTGAGCGACGAGCAGCTGCAGTCGGAGCTGAGGGTGTCGGTGTCGGCGGTGATCGTGCCGGCGTACCGGTCATTCCTTGGGAGGTTCTCCCAGTACCTGGATCCCGGGAAGAAGTCAGGGAAGTACATCAAGTTCGGGCCGGAGGAGCTCGAGAACTATATCGATGAGCTCTTCTCCGGCAACCCGTCATCCATGGTTAGTCGGAAGAGGACATGAGTGCCGAGAGATTCCCTCACAGTCTTCCGTGTCCTCTTCTTATTCATGCATGTCACTAACGCCCAACAAAACTTTGTTGTATTCCTCCAAACAGAGATAGACATTATTGTGCGTGTAAACAACGGTAACATAATCAAACTTTTATCATCATATCAAATAGGGATTTATGTATTCATATTTCAAGTAATTATTGAACTGACTTCTTTGGGACCTCAAAATATATGTATCAATTTTTTTTTCCTCAATATTTCTTTGACTTAAATATAAATATCTAAAATTTATTTTAAATTATTTTTATAATTTTTATTATTGTATTTCATATTTATATTTAACAATTTTAAATTTACATAATTAATTTTTTTTGGAGTGAGTTAAAATTTATTTTAATAAATTTAAATTTTGTTGATCCAAAATAAATCAAGAAAAAGATAAATAAATAAAATATATCATTCACCTTTAAGAGATTAAAAACAAAAACTATGCGAGAAAAATAAAAATGAAATCGAAGAACTCTATAGCAAAAGAAAATTAAAACCAGCAACTTTTTCTTAGGAATTTTTTCCTTTTTCTCAATCTTTATTTACAGGACTATTTTTAGTTCTTGTCCGAACTCCACCTCAGATGAGAACCAGTCAGGACAAGTAATAGATCACACAGCCCATCTTCGAGATCGACTTCGGCATGGCTTGCTGAGATTAAGAACGATTGCATCTGAGTTGTGTGTCAGAAATCTATGCGGCAAAAAGATTTGCACCTGATGGAGTCAGAAATCACGAATCCACACTCTACGATTATTAGAACATCGATTGAAAGAGACAGCGAAGGAGGAAGAAGATCAAGTACAGTGCTCAAAGCCATGGAGCAAGCAAACTACTGGGGACAAGACACATATGGTCGGTCGTACGACAACCAGGAGATGAGTCCTTTATTCTACCAAGTAATCTGGATCGTCTGTCTACTCGTAGGCGTGCTTCTTTGCTTCCTTCTTCTCATGGTGCTCATGGAATGCGAACCCAGCGCTGCCCACCGCAACAGTGGCAGCGATCTCCTCGGCAACCTTGTGCTTGTGTGCGTGCTCCGGATCCTTCTTCGCCTGGTGCTTCTCGTGCTGCGATTGCAAGTTGACATCAGATAATATGACCTTTGTCTACAAAAACAATCGATGTCGAGATCAGGGAAATAGAGTTTTGGTGACTTACCAGGGCATAAGCACCGGCAGCAAGGGCACCCAGCTCTCCTAGGTGTTCCTTGTGCTTGTGGTGCTTCTCCTCCTTCTTGGGGTCAACCTCGGAGGGGCTCTCATCCTTGTGGTGGTGGAAGAAGTGGTGATGGTGCTTCTGCTCCTCCTCCTCTGCCATGGGGCAAATAATTGATGCACTGTCAAGAGGAGAAGAGATAAGGGTGTGGTCATGGCATGATCATCATATGGAAATTTATAGGAGGAAATTGGGGTTGGAGATTACAGAAATGCCCACAATAATCTTATAAGGACAATTCTAACAATTAATGGACCAAAATATAAAGGATTTGTTGCTGTGTGTGACTGACTAATGAGGTGGGTGGCCTAATCAAATGGGATGGATTATGCATACAGCTGTGGCTCAGATGCTGGCAATTTGGGTTGACATTTCAACATGAATTGGCCTCATCTCAAATTTATATGGCTTGACATCCAACAACAGCAAGTGTGAACCCACTCATCATTTCTTTCCACTCCCATGTGTTAATCAAACCATGTAAATTGTTTACAAAGGTAATGTTGACCTAAATGAGTTAAGAAACCAATAAATTCATTTTATCTTGGGGAGGTGGTTTCCTCCACCAGTCATGACTGACTTGCTCAGGAGGGACAAGTATGATTGAAAAGGATCATGCCTTCCTCATGAAGGAAAAGATGGGAATTCACAAGTGGTCATGCTTTATTTCTAGATTGATTTAAGAGGTGGTGTTTTGTTGGCATCTCAAAAGATCATCCACCCTTTGTTGGCCAGATTGCATTGGGACATTATCATTGTCAATGTGGTTGGGTTCTACAGTTCACAACAATTGGGGAAGGACAAGTGGTTTTTTTTTATTCAGATAAATGTCAATTGATGAAGGTGGGATTTAGAGTCATGTTGGTAACTCCTAAGAAAATTAAAATTCCTAATATCTAGAACCTTTGACTAGGGTAAAAGATGTTTATTATCAATGATATTTTATTGGGAGGATTTTATGTGATCCTAATTTTGAATCATATCACATCATAAAGATCACCCAACATGTCAAATTTCAAGGAGATGCCACTGATGATAGAAGAAACTTTATATCCAATCAAGTATTTGATGGCCAAATTAAGAACTTAGCATCATATCCTATAAATTATAAAAAAATATCCCATTCAAAGATTAAAAGGTATTTTATACATTTAATTTAATTAGTTTAGGAGTATTTATTATATATCATAAATTTCCACATGAAATATCTACTCAAAGAGGATAAAAATGAAATAAATAATCAAATTTAATATAAATTGAAGACCTTAAGGATTATTTTTATAAAGATGAAAATTTATCAATAAAAAATCATAAAAAAGAAAAATTATTCATCAAATAATATTATCTTCTAAATCACTTATATTTAATTTGATATAATCATAATTATAATTATAATTTTATTTCTCATATATTCTAATCTGTAAAGAGGATTAGAACATTATAATGTATCATAGAATAGTATATTATGTTCTTATTTCCTCACATTATGTGTGAATGATGTAAGACCATATTTATTTAATTTCTTGATGGTTATTATCAGCCAATTAATTATATTCTTTTTTATATTATTTTTGACTGGTATATTCTTTAACTTATTTTCCTCTATTATTAAAATAAATCTTGCTATTCCTTTTCCTACATTACATCAACAGTAGTTGGGAAGGAACTGTGAAGCATTTGATACTTGCTTTAACAGATGTCCCCTCACAATAACACATTACAGCCTTTAACAGATGTCAAGAGAAGATTCAAGTCAACTATCATATTTTATCCAGAAGAAATTATATGCACTTCTTTTTCATTAGTAGTAGAGAGAGAAATCAACTGCAAGTAGCACCCCACACTGATACATATTACTACATCACACAGTAACGTATGCACCAAACCAGCACTTATTTGGGTGCATTAGAGTGTCAAATCCATGAACGTAAACACGCCACCTCAGTATATATATAACATGATATATAACATGTATACATAGTAGATGCGCCCTTAGAAGAGGTGGTGGTGGTGCTTCTCGCTGGCCTCCTTGGCTTCCTCCTTGGCTTCCTTCTTCTCGTGGTGCTCATGGAGGGCATATCCTCCACTGCCGACCGCCACCGCCGCGGCAATCTCCTCCTCTATCTTGTGCCTGTGGCCATGCTCCGCGTCCTTCTTGGCCTCGTGTTTCTCGTACTGCACTCGGCACAGAAGATATGAGTAGAACACAAAATCTATCGTGGTCGAATTCTGTTCGATATAGAGAAGAAAAACAGAGTGCAAAATATACGATCAAAGAGAGCTACCAGAGCGAAAGCACCGGCGGCGACGGCGCCCATCTTTCCGAGATGTTCCTTGTGCTTGTGTTGCTTCTCTTCATCCTTGTACTTCTCGTAGTCGTCGGAGGCCGACTCGGCCACGACAACTGTCTCGGTGTACCCGGAGGCGTAGGCGTCACCGCCACCGGAGTAGGCAGTCTCCGAGTACACCGCCTCCTCGGCGAGCTGCTCCTCGGCGGGCTGCCCCTCCTCCTTGTGGTGGTGGAAGAAGTGGTGGTGATGCTTCTCCTCGGCCATCCGCGTTTCGACAACGCTTCACGTCGTTCGGGGAATGGTCGCTGTGGCACTCGACATGCGTGGCTGCGGTATTTATAGTGGCTCCGAAGCTGAAAGAACGGTCAGATTCGATCAAGTGGACGGTTGGTGATCCGATTCGACTTCGCGATTACCGACGAGTGACCTGAAGATGGATTCAGACCGTTCGATGTCGATCGGACGCCCGACGTGCCCCACGCGTCACCGACAAAGTGGGAGGGCGACGTGGTGCGCCCCAGCGCGCGTCCTTCTCGTTTGCCTCCTTTACGTAGACATCAGCGAGGTACACCTTTTTCCGGGGCCCACTCGAGTGTGCGGTGGAGAAGAAGACGCGTGGGTTTGCTTCGTCGCGAATCCTCTCGATAGGTCCGCGAGTTGTGGGGCCCAACAATGCGATGTGTCGGCAGGAAGCAAATCCGGGAATCCAAATCCTCCTCCTAATATTCATCTCAACCGTCCCTTCATCATCAGATATCATCCCAGCCGTCCGTTATCTTTAGGTGTACGGTGTGATCTTAAGATCGAGAAATCAGCCCAAATAAGTAGAGGAAGATCATCAATGGTGCGTCACATCTTCTTCAAATTGGAATTGTGTCATGGACATGGGGCAAAGGATCGACACAGCGACCTGCCAAACAAGACTTGTAGGTTGGCACACGGCATCATGTTCCTTCATGGGAAGGGAGATTATAATTATGATCACTCATGACTTGTGTGTGATTGTATCAATTCCAATACAGATATGGGTGTCATTATCATTATAATATGTGTACATAGCAACTGGCAAAACGATAGGAGGGATGTATACATGTCGAGAGATCTTTCGAAACGTGTGTCCTACTAAATGATTGTGGCCCAAATGCTGCAGTCCTCTTTTATATGCCTAATTGTACATATATTTCCACTGAACAAACTGTAGGGGACTTGTGAAGCCAAATGTTGAATCGGATCCAACTATTTTAGCTACATATAATTTTTAAGATAGATCGAAGCAAGTATGGTGGTGTTGCTTCCAAAAGAATTTCTTTGAAAATCTAATAAGATTAATTTATTATTTTTTTCTATGATAGATAGATAGATAGATAGATAGTCAAAATTTCATCTAAAGGGCTACTAGAGATCAAAATTCTTATTTTTAAAAAGAAAAATATGTTTCTTTTGTCCCTTTCAATCCATAAAAAAAAAGGTAAAAAAAAAAGATTGATATATTTAAGACAATTATGTTCTTACAAAATACATAATAAGTGAATAAAAAAATATTTAAAATATATGGGTTTTGGGTATTGACATTTATCTTGGCTAATATATGATTGAATTTAAATGGAAGGAGAGACATCAGATGTTGCAAGAATCAAAATAAACTTCTCTTTCCCTACAAAAGTATAACTATCTACCTATATATATCAACCAAATGTATATGTATTGTGATACCGGTATGTTTTAGTCAAGTACTTTAATAAGGGACTTAATCTCTTGGAAGAACCATAGTTATACAATATGAGGTAAGAATCCACCTGTGGAAGAAGGCTAACATACTAGGGAAAAAAATAATAATAATAAATCTCAGACCAGGAACAACTTGGAAAGTTTGAACCACCTGTTTAGTATCTAATCTGATTCACTTTAACATCATTAACAATTAAGAGAGCCATGTAAGAGGTGTGTGTGGAAGAGTATGCTCTCATTTTCGGTAAGAGAACTCACTTATGGTATTTAACCATGCAGTTCTTGTATCAAGAGTAATGGAAACCACAAGGCAAAGCCATCAGACACAACACTGCAACTCCATTGTTGTATATTATACAAAGAAATTGTATATTATTTCCTGTTGGTTTGTTTCACTTAGGGAAACAAATAAAAAGTACATCACACATCATAGAAGAGTGAATCAGAAGACATTAATAATACAAGAGTCCAACTTTCAAATATAGTTAGGGAATTACATGCAACAGAGCCACAGATTGATTACATGAACTGGATCAGTGGATGCTGTCACTTATGAGGTCCCTTTTCCTTGTCACATAAAACTTCACCACCGCGGTGACTCCCAACTGACATCTTGAATTCTGTGGGTACGCAAACATTACACAAAGCCATCCGATTCAGACCTGCTTAACGCTATGCGAAGCAAACATCATAGAGTATGCAATATAACCTAACAGAATTAACAATGAATGAGAATGCTGAGAAGTTGTATAACCTAACTAGAACAAATGGTATCAATTGGTGGTCAATATGATTAATGGTTAAAAATTTACCTTATAGGTTACTGTTTGACTTTAAAAGCATCCTCAATGCGTTGGATAAGCTGATGGGCGGGCATGGCTCCTTCCTGAATATTGATCAAAATGTTGCCACAACAAGATGAGATAATGGTATGACAGTTTTAGCTAGAAGAAAAATAGGGATCAAAATGTGCTTTTTCAATCTTACGAAGCGATCCAAGGGCTTTCCATCCTTGAAAATGATGAATGTAGGCAATGCCTTGACTTGGTACCGATCAGCGATGCTAGTGTATTTTTCTGTATCAATTTTGACCACTTGGATTTGATCTTTCATTTTTTCACTCACTTCTTCAAGAACTGAAACCATGAATTGACAAGGACCACACCTACAGCAGAAGTATTATATGCATCTGAGGCACCATTACAAAATATAAACACTGTACAAACACTATCTCCAGATTCACAAAAATCCAAAATTCCAAGAGAAAACCTTTCACATACACATGATAAAAATGATGCGCATGATTTGCTCCCATTAGAAGGAAGAGAGGCAGCCTTCAAGTGGTGGCTAAATCAGTGAACCTAGCATCATATGGTGCCCAAAGTTGAGGGAAGGCTTGGCCCAAAGATGATTTCTCACTATCAATCAGCAGTCTTTTACCGTTTGAGATGATAAAATGCTAAAAACTCTCGTCTGTTTTAAATGATAAAGTTCTCAGCCTGTTCGATATTACACATCAGTGTGTGGGCAATCAGGTCAATGATTTACAAACCATTTGAACTTCTAACAGAGTCAACTTCAAAGCTTTTCAAAATTGAGCTAAAAAAAGTTTAAACATCGACAATACGTAAAACAACAATCATCTTAAAGCAAAATAATAGCTTAACATCTAGCATCATAAGCTAAGACAATGACCACCGGACAAAAAAAAAAAGAATAAATTACCTAGAAAGTGAAACAAAGACTTACCAAGTTGCATAAAAGTCAACCAACAGAGGCTTGTCACATTTTTCCAACAACTCATCAAAAGAAGAGAAGGCTTGCTTCTTTGCTTCTATCTGTAAAACCAAACAAAGAAATATTGTTGTTAAATTCAACTTCGTACAACCTCTAATTACATCTGGATAATAAATGAAACAAGAAAAATGCATAAAACGGACATTTATAGAAAGGAGTGCCAAGCCCAATTCCTTAATCTATCCTACGACATATTCTTCGTCAGGTAAAGGGATGCTCATCGCTCATTTAAACAACAATAAACTAGAGTGCATAACAGGATCTGGCTAAACCTATTCATGAGAGAGGTGAAATTTTAGCTTCTGAATAAAAAAAATAAAAAATCCTTCTACACACACACACACAAAACACCTCATTGACTATCAAGATATGTTACGTGCCACTCCAGCTTATACTTCATAGGCGGCTAAAGGAATGCATACAAGCAGTGAAAATTCATTAAAAAAAATCTATTCTCAGGTGGGCACGGGAAAATATTCATCATTCTGTGACAACATGTCGAATCAGAAAAAGCTATGCGATGCAGCAGGCAATTCCGAACTATGTCTTCCAAGTACTTCACTCCAACTGCCAAAGAACATGCGATATTAGAATAGCTAATGTAAATACTCAGATTCCGGAAAAATACAGTTCTATTATAATATATAAGCATTTAGCAGAAATATCACACTGACTGAAGTCTCTATATCAGACGCGTTCCAATTGAATTATCGTCTAACACTTAAAAGGCATCATCTCAGCTTTTAGTTTCTCATCGGCTACAACCATTCAAACCAAGCTCGAATTACCACAAACAGAGACGCTAATATCATCCAAAGGCCATAAAAATTGACCCATAGAAGCAATAATCGGGTCAATTTCGAGACCGTGCGAATTCTAAAAGAAATCAGACATAACTTAGCTTCGAATCACCACGTCACAACATATCACTCATATAAGGACCTGTAATATCCAAGAATCAAGCGCAAAGAAGAGACAAATAGCGGTAGTACTTCAAATTTCCAAAGATTAGAGTTGTTCGAGTAAAAGAAAATCAAGATTCCAAATCCAAACTAATCATCGTCGAAACAAATCGAACGAAAGAAAAGGTTGGGAAAAGGGGGAAGGACGAATCACCCGCGGAAGAACTCGGCGTTGCGGGAGGGCGCTGAGCCGGCGGGTCCCGGTCGCGAGGCGGCAAAGCCGCGTGACGCGCAGCGACCCGAAGGCGGAGAGCTTCGAGGAGCGGAGGGAGACGGAACTGCGGCGTAGGTCGCAGGCAGGCAGAACCGCCGCAGCTGAGGAGCAGGCCGCCATCGTTTTCTTGCTTAGGATGGGATGGAATGTCCTCAACCCCCAAACTCGGCGGAAGACGGAGATTTTTAGGAGGGCTTAAATAGAACGCGACGGGGGAGCGATGAGACCGTCGCGTGTTGCGGGTTTTAGGGTTCCTTTTCGTGTCGGCCACGCCCGACCCGTTTGCGTAAGACGCATCTTCCGGCATCAATTATTATTATTATTATTATTATTATTATATCTCATATCACATCAATAGGTTTGGATTAATTGTTGTTTTTACTTGGCAAGTTTACTTGCAAGTGAAAAATAATGCAATCCAAAAATAACACATAATCCAAACCTATTAATGTGATATAAGAAATAATAATAATATCAAACTTTTAATATTATATAAATTTTGAAGAATAATATCAAAATTATTATATGATAATAATAATATTATATAATATAATATTATATTATTATTATTATTATATAATATGAAGAACCATATTCTCCATGAAATTGAAGATGTACACTACCATTCTATATTTTATCATACATATAATTTTGATCAAATGCATACAACTCTTATGAAAACTAAAAAATATTCACAAAAATTTTTATAGTCTAAAATTGATCTTACAATTGCAATGCAAACTCCTTCATTTGCTTTTGCTTGTGAAAGAACAACACTAAAAATTCTGATATACTTCATGATGAAGATAGAATAATCATTCCTAAAACATAAAAAAATAATTAATTGATTAATTAATCAATGATACACTATTTATGATATTTTATGATGCAACTTTGCTTTATATAGGTTATATTTTTTCTATCACCATCCCTTTGATTTTTCGAAAGTAGCTATAACAATAAATCTGAATTTGATTCCGATACATACTTTTCATTGTCTATATATTTTAATCGACGGGATCACAAAATCATCCTTATCAAATATTATATATATATATATATATATATATATATATATATATATATATATAAAATCTTAATGTAGAGTAGGATTAAAAGATTTAATTAATCATATTAAGGTAAGGCAACCAAAAGATCGACTTCATAGCTTCAATTCCAATTTATTAACACCGATAGACTTGTCGCAGTAACATGCGCTTGCATCTGCATGTATACATGTTTATATAGTATATGATACGTATAAGTGTAAGGCTACGTGATGACCAATACTCGTGTAATAGGTAGTACTGCAGCATTAGAGGCTTAGACCGTTCGGTCATCGAAGGCGAGTTCCGTGTCGGCCTCCGAAGCAGTGGGTGCGGTGGTGGGAGGCGGCGGGAGCGCAGGGGCGGGGGGAGGGGCGGTGGCCTCGAAGTCGCAGTAGCCGCGGAGGATGTCGCTCTCCTGGGTGGTGAAGCCGAGGGTGGTGAGCATGGAGGTCCAGCAGTGGCGGGTGATGACGCGGATGGCGCGACAGCAGTCGAGGCCCAGGTAGGACTCGCCGTTGATGAAGAAGAGGACGATCTCGTTGGTGCAGGAGCGCAGCTCCAGCAGGGCGTTCCAGCAGTCGACCAGCCCGCCGCCGCCTCCGGTGAGCCCCGCTATGAGACGTGCCTCGAGGGCGGCAACGCGGAGTTGTTCCGCGGCCGCCGACTCCTCCTCCAGCGGCGGAAGATCCCGGGCGGCGCCGAAACCGACGAGGGAAGCGACGATGAGTGCCACGGCCAGCTTCTGAAGGGAAGACATGTTGACTGTGTAAGCAGCTACTAAAGTCGAAGAGAACACATGAATTTATAGGCTGAAGTCGCGCCGTGGCGGGAGGCGAAGAGGAGGGGGAAGACGAGCAGTTGTACGGGTTTGAGGAGTTACGAAAGGAGAAGACACACAAGTGCAGTCATTCTTCTTCTTCTTCTTCTTCTTCCACATTAATTAGCATTCATCAGTGCTATCAACGGAGCTTTTTATTATGGATTTATCTTCTTTATTCTTTTAGTTCTTGGTAGTGCCATCGATAATACTAACTAAGATTAGAAGAATAAAAGCAGTAGTAGCAAACGAGAGGGTCATACCGAAACGTTTAACCAACCAAGGATGTTAACCTGCCACTGCCTTAATGACTTGCTTCTGTGGTGAAAAGCCGAGCACATTAGCAAAACCTATGCAAAAATTACATCAATGGCTTATGTGGAAAAATGGGTTGCAATGGTGTTAATATAACCTTTCATATGATTGTTAACATAACAATATGTCTCATAAAAATAATCAACCACAAAAATGACCCATCACGACATGAGACTAATGATCTCACTGGCCACAAATGCAAGCTAGACAAACCAGCATCAACCTAATTATCTGATGAAACAAAAAGCAGTCCGGAGTTCCACTCAACATCACACCATACCACATGATTAATTCTCCCACCTGAACATTGCATATATGTTTGACAATGCACGAAAGCCCAATTTCTAATCCTCGTCAAAACCTCCACCATCATCATCCATACCATAATCCTGCATATCTCCCACATTTTCTTCAGGATTATTCGAAACGGCGTTTTCCATTTTTGCCATTTCATCATGCACGGCATTTATCCTTTGAGCCTTCTTCAGATCCCTCTTCTGTTGTGCAAGATCAACTTGCATTTTCTGCAAGCTATCATCGCTAAAGAATGCAGCATAGGGCTTGGTTACCTGCAGCGAGATATTCATGAAATATGGTCAAATGATCATGCAGGCAGGCCTAAAGGATAGAACCCGAGGAAACAAACCTTGGCATAGCAATTTCTATCTTTTGCACTCGCCACAAGATTACTCCAATGATTGTCTTGCATCAAGGTTGAAGCAGATCCCACCACCTGAAGCATCATCCAGGAAGCTAAAATCATATTGCACATGAGAAACAAAATAGGGACAGCAAGAATCGTGGCTCTAAAATAAGGCTTTACCAGCACAGAAGACTTGGCTCTGGTTAAGCCAACATTCATTCTTCGAAAATCAGAAACAAACCCGATCCCTTTGCCAGTATTTGCTCGAACGCAAGAAAATATGGCAATATCTTTTTCTCGTCCCTGTTCAAACAAGAGGGTAAATAGGGTTCAACATATGCACCAAGAAACCAAATAAGGTTGACATCTATTAGCTACATCACCTGGAACCCATCAACAGTATTTATATCTACAATTTGAGCAGATTGCTCTCCAAAAGTGGCACGAAAGTGTTCCCGCAGAAGCTTAACTTGATAGCTGTACGGAGAAATGACTGCCACCTGAGGACTGGCTCTCAGCTCTGGGTAATATGTAGCCAGTTTATGATACATAAGAACTATAAACTCAATCTCTTCTTCATTCACCCAAGAACCACTTCCTGATGGCTGAGTTTCAGCTCCATCTATATCAAAAAAATAAAATGGTCCAAAGCAGCGGTGCAAATGCCAAGGACGCACTCTTTTGACTGTTTCTCCATCTTCTAAAGAACCACCATAAAATTCTTTCGAGGGAAAGATGCTAATCTATGTTACCAAAACAAAGGATAAATTTCAGAAAAATGAACTAGCACCTTTTTCATGAAAAATAAAAACTCTAACCTCTGGATGCATGCGATATTGGGTTTTGAGCATATGTACAGGAAATCCAGCCTCCTGAAATCTCTTAAACAGACTTGTACCATATCTAACAGAATCAAGGGCATGATTTCAACTACAATATTTCATAGAAAACAAGGGCATGGTTTTTAAATGAAGTAATAGTTTACCCAAAGTGCTCAGCAGTCGTAGAAATTACAGTAGCCGGCAGCTGAATGGGATCACCAACCTAAAGGAAACATATCATGACCACCCAAAAAATTGAGATATTTAAGACAGTGCATTGATTAAAAAACAATTAGCAGTTTAACACCGAAGAACAATTAATCAACAGTGTGATCATGTGGCAATAATAAGTTGCATGGGGCTGACATGCAAACACTCACATACACAAAATGGAGGCTTGAACATGATCCTGTATGTTCAAGGATAGATCAGAAATATCACAACCACTAAAATTTGGTGTTGAGATGTTTAGAATGGTGAAATCAAATAAATGAACAGGACATTCTGTTTTATATGCTTCAAAACTTTTCTTGGCCTGCTCAGATATTTCAAATTGATGATCTGGATTCCACCTAGCATATGATTAAGGAGCTTCCTGCAACCAAGGAAGTTGATCTATAAACAATTTATAGGATGTGCATCATGTTGAAAACCTTGAATAATCAATTTTAATCACCAAGTATTGGATGACTTTAAAAACTGAGTATTGAGTCATCTCAAATCCTCAACTATATGGATCTGCAACCTAGATACATTTGCTAAAGCTAGCAAGAGCAAATTGAGCTAAGATACTTTACTAATACTTTCACATTACACTCGAAATCAATTATGGAAAACCTGAAGGAAGATCAAAGTGTCAAGTGCATAAGACGTAGACCATGGGCCATAGTTGAATGCCCACATTGTTGATCTTATTCTAAATACCTTAGAGAAATGAACACTAAAACTTGACCTACCTGACTAGTGGTAATTAAAAAAAATTAAATTAAAAATTCATGTAATTTTAACATATTTGATTCATGTTACTCCCAAGTGATCAGTTGCCTAATTTTAATATTAGAACTCCAACCTCCATTCAAGGGCTGAGATCAAGGGCTGAAATTCAACCTAGGCGATGAGAGTTCCAGTCATGAAATAGCCTCTCCGATTGTGGGGATAAGACTGCATATATTGACTCTCTCCAAATCCTGCAATGGTGTGGGATCCTTGTACAGTAGGCAGCCCTCTATATCAACCTGAATACCAATTTCAACTTACCAGCCTATGACTTTAGTTGAGAGTTGAAGATGATGTGAAAGGCTCATTAACATATATGATAAATGTCTAAAAAAACATACAACACTAATCATAAAACCCAAAAAGAGCATAAGCAAATGAACTTGTCCAAGGAGAGAAGTATGCCTCATCTCAGACAAGAATTTATCTTGCGAGTGCTTGAATATTGTACATATACATTACTTCTGAAACAGTAACAAGTTCTTCCTGCCAGTGGGTAGACCTTGAGTTGACTGTGTGCTGAACTTATAAGCCTCATTTACAGAAATTATGCCTAGTATAACATGGAAGTGCACTTTCAGTGAAGCAATTACTAGGCTCAAATTAATGAAATAAAATGCTTATGCTTATTTTTTATAAGAGGCACTTGTGTCATGTAAGGTAATGATACTACTGTCACAACACAACCAACAAAAGGATGGCTTTCACATAAACTGTTAAAGAAAGGAACATACAAGAAAAACTTGTCTGCATCCATGCACCAGAGGAACAAGAGTTGCTGGTTCTACCTGAGGAAACAGAAACAAAAACTGAATATTGTAGCTAGGTTGGTACAGCTTTACTTTGAATTTTTAGGCAATTTGTTACACATCAAGAGAGCAAAAGCAAATAGCAGCAGACTGTGCAAGTGAACAAAGGTATCATTTAAAAACTAAACAAAATGAGACGACAAAAACAACATGTTATAAATTCTTAATTCAATATTTTCCAGGAAGCAGCTGAAAGGAGAAAACAAACATGGCAACCACAACCCATAAGGTTACTATTTGTGGTTTTCTGCATGGATCTTTTCATACCATTAATCTTAGTTAAAGGCCATATTACCAGACAAATTAAAGCCCTATAAACTGTTTATAATATAATAAAGCTTTCTTAAATTTTCCTCTAACTCTAGTCACACGATTACTGCTAATTCAAACCCATTTTAAAAAAACAACATTTGTTACGAAAGTATGTTTAAGACATCAAGCAAACCTGCCATCTCAATACTAAATACCAGGAGTCCACATTTTCTATCTTGGTGTGTGGCAAAGTGCAGGCTTGTGCCTAACATGCCCCTGGATCTTTTTCCAAGAATTTATAAAGATGTGAAAAGCCTCATAACAGCTGCTTAGATAATCACTTAGAACCCGGACAATCCATAGCATCTTGCAGTCCATATAGCACCAAGTCAGAAGCCTATGATGACTCGTGCAAGCACACATGAGCTATGATTACGTGTGAAACCTGCAGTTTGGATGAGGCCAGAATCTGACTAGTATTTCCTAGAAGCCAAATTGATGCCAAGAATTACTCTTTGCTCCATCTTATTTATTAAATTTACACTATGGATTTTATTTTTTCCAAGATCACCACAAAATAATTCAAATCTTTAATAAACACAAACAACAGTGTGATTTCTTGAAGCCTCAGTTAATCTTACTGGCTTGCTTTCGTAAGTCGATAGTAAATCTAAATTGTTTTTCTATGCCTTGAAAATGTTTAAATCAGAACATGATAGTTCTATGCTATCCTCGGCCTAAGACACTAAAACTGCTCGGGATTGAGAGTTTTAACATCAAAATAATTATCACGAGAAATTCAAACAAAAGCACTGGCACCACCATAAGGTTGCCCCTCTGCAACCTTGGTGACTGGCATTCAAACCATGGCAATAGCCACTCTGCCGGGAGACCTCATGCATTTTGCCACCCTTTTCTTTAAAATTCCAGGAACAGTATCAGTTACCCAAATTAGGTTTTTTTTTCCCCCTTGACCAAAGCTAAGCTTTGCAACTTCAATTTTTGGTCCAGTTAGACTGGCTACCTTGCAAATACCAAGATCTGACTTGCCTTCTGATTCCAAGCCTAGCAACCACACGATAAAGCCTCTCCTATCCTGTCATATCACACTCACCTATGTCTATCCTGTCCAATATGACAGGAAAACAATATAACCCAGCAAAAAAGAAAATTTAGAATCTCCAAATCATGATCAAAATTATATGACATCAAGAGAAAGGAAATGATACTTACAGCTTGTGCAGCTTCATCAATTATAACAACATCAAACACACGGTTCATCCTACTGAAATGAGCTGATCCGCTAAAACTAAGAGTAGAAAAAACCTGCAAGATAGAATGAATATCAGGATAAAAAGACAAATAACAGTTTATGCCAATTCTTCTTAATAACAGCTAGCATACAATTGCTGCTTCATCAAGAATTGAAGCACGAATACGATCCCGATCAGCTGCCCCTCCAGATCCATGTTTCCCCACACCAGTGCGATCTACACCAGCACGCTTTTGTTCTACCTGCATAAAGAAATATCAGGCACCACTGGTTTCACTAAGATTTTAAAATGTAAATCCCAACTGAGTAATACATACAAGGTAATCCATTGATACTGCTTGCACGGAATGATGTGCTTTTAGACCAATTCGGACAATTTTGGGATTATATATATGGCCATTCTCATCGTGGATACCTGAAAAACATATACACTTAAATTTGTCTGGATAGAACTACTAGTACTACAACCAAATTACATATGGTAACAAAGGATCTATCAAAACATCTAATGCTTGGCCACAAGGACAAGCATATTGCATTAAATATTATCACCAACAACGACATGAAAATCCTACTTGAATTTCAGAAACTAATGACTATATAAACAATCTAATAATCATCCAAACCCAAAGAAAATCAACAGATAACTACTACAACTGTTAGATAAATCATATATCTGGTCACACTACTACAACTGTTAGTTAATATTATATGGAAAAATGCCTTCAACCAAAATAACTAACATCCAACATTAAAAATGTAGGTCGAAATTAGGTATACGGTGTATCATGAATTTCATTATAATACAATTTTTATAGATCAAGCTCATTCATCCCCAAAAGCATCACAAACTTCACGATCTGTATCACATATGCTTCTTTGCTTATGAATTCTACTAGAGAATATAGTGCCATGCAAACTAGTATAAATCTTGAAATGATTTGTATGAAATTCCCAGCAGAGTCTACCAATCACTTGCATTCATAGTTCATACAATTATATAGTATGAAAATCTTGAAATGATTAACAACAAATGAACCATGTCCGTATGTAAAATTTCTCACCTGTATGTAAAAGTCGCAATACTATCTCATCAAGTGCTGAATTTGATGGAGCACAAACCAGGACATGTACCCGATATTTGCGGTTAGAATTGACAATCTCGGGTTTCTATGCAGAATATGAAGAAATTGTATCGGTCTAATCAAAGCAAAGTGATCCAACTAAAACAAATCATAAAACAGAATATGATGTTTCTGAAGAATACCAATTCATTTCCTGTAGGATAAAAACCATCATCACCATCTACAGGCATGATTAGATCTCTTGGATTAGCACCAGACAACCAGGGAGACGCTTTCTTCCAGTGACAATACCTGTGAATCTAAAAACGTTATATGACCCGAAACCTTTAAGGTCATAAAATAATGCTCCATCTACAAAACTTAGTTGCTTAATGGTTACTTTAGCTAAATATTTATATCAATTAGTTAAAAAGAAAAACAAATGAGAAAAGAGACCTAGACACAAAGGGTTGAATCTCATAAATAAACATGAAACCAAATTAAAATATCACTTGATATCACAATTGCAAATAAAGCAACGCCTCCACCATTTATCTTTCTGCAGATGTATTGCACAACAATATGCCTTCTAACTACATGATTGGGCATATGTATAAACTGAAGATGTCATGAATAACTTCTCAGACAGCTACTTCTCATATCACTACTCAAGATAAAAAATGTTTCAGTCTACTCGTAAAAGTACATGATTAAGGACATGGAGCATTTGTACCATACTTTTCCTCAATTTGCAGTTCAGGCATGTGTTTTACAGCAGACAAACCCTCCCTGTGGATAAAAAGTATTCAATTCATTACTTTCAGGCATTATTTAGCAGTAAACAAAAAGCACATTCTCAGTTCTAATAAGTAGACAGATATATGTAAGTAAAGGAAGATGCTCCAATTATTTTAATATTCTCTTCGGCAACACATAACAGAAAGGGAAACAATTACTTCGATCGCACTCTTCCAGGAGATGAATGAAGAACAGCACTGAGAAGTCCAAGAATTGTCTGTGTTTTTCCAGTTCCTGGTGGACCCTAGGAAAGAACATGCCATGAGAACCTGGATAAATGACTTCCATTCATACCAAACAAATTAGTGTCAACAAATTCCTCTACCCAAAGGAAAGAGATACCACTATATATGTTTTCATCTATTGATTGCAGGAATTACTACAAGACTGTGAAAATACTCAGCATAAAAAATTTGAACTAGCTATTTCGGTTATTAACAAGAATTAGAAATCCACATTATCAATTTAACTTCTCATGCTCTTGCTATCTTCCTATATATAATGCTGATTGATGATTTAACTTAATAGAAACTTTATAATGGAACATTCACTAAGATTGGAAACCAGAAGTAGGAGATTGATAAACCACCTTGAGTGGATATAAAGATATGTTATAGTTGATTCTCAATAATCATGCCTAAAGTTTTGGAAGATAACTCATTATAAATAGGAAGCATGTCAAAGACTTGGGTAATCACTGAAAGCTACTTGAAATGATTTATACATGCAGAACAGATATGGTTGTATAATCTCAAAGTTCTTATCTAATTTTTTTCCTTTATTTTAACATCATCCTGCTGTACAACTATTGCTACTACAACAACAAACCCAACTATTTGGGGTCAGTTATCTATTACTGCTTCCAAATCCCATTGTGTAACCTAAAATATGGATATATATCAGAAAATTTACAAAATGTAAGGAGATCCAAACATCCAATTATATATATACATGGAAGCCTTAACATAAAATTTTATTCGAACAAAAACAAATAGTCCAGACAATAGCAATGTTATAACAGTACCTGTATTAGAACAAAAGTTCTACGTGAAAGTCCTGCCTGCAAAAAAAGAGAAATTATATGATCAAAACCATGCATGTACAGATATACAAAAGTACATTTCCATAGCAGGATTGCCTTTATATGTTGGTAGTTTGTGGAAAGGGCTTACATGTATGGCTTCTACTTGTGACTGATTGAGATTGTTTTTGAGGTTATCCATAAGTGGTCTAGGAACATTCCAAGACCGACCTTCTTCATTGTCTGGCTTTTCACTAGCTGACAATATCAATCCCCTGAAGGGAAGAGAAGAAATAGAATGCAGCGCCACATATTCACGCATGATTGTCGATAAACTGCATATCTGATAAAACAAATCTTGTCATAAAGAGCATTCGATCTCTTTAAAAAGAAATTAACATATCATACTCTACAATTGCTTAAAAAATTTCCACACTCAAATAATTCTTCTCCTAGGAATGCCACAAAGAAGTAAACCAATGGGCAACAATGACTACTACACTGTAAAACTGATCCACTGTAAAGTTTGAAATGTCAGGACACATTTAGGAAAATATAATAAGCGCATATTATTACTGTGCCTGCTCGTACCACAGACAGTAAATAGCACACTCCATAATTTAAAGGACCGTACTGTGTCAGAAAATAGCAGGTACTGGCGCAATCATGACAATCTTTTGCTTGATTTACAATTCAGGGAAGTTTTAAAACATCGTTGAGAATCAAAATCTGCCGTAAGGTGCAATGAGAAATGGAAATAAGTTAGGATTCTGATGCACGTTGGGGAAATACTGAACATAATCTTCAATGAACTTTATGTTACAATTTTTACATTGAAAGGAAATTAGCATGAATCTCATATTTGACTTTCTTTGCATTTTTTTTAACAAAATGCTGACTTAGATATATTTTGAACATGGAAATTAAGTTCGAAATTCTCAAGTATGCATAGAAGAATGCAAACTTACTTTTAAAATCCATAAGAAACTCTCAGTAGCTTTAAAAATAGCAAACATCTTCAACAGCCTTTGGCTAGGTTCAGGTTCAGCTGTATCCAAACGCTTGACCTCTCCAGCAACGAAGGTTCGGACTGCAAGAGTTTCTCTTCCTCCGCGATGTTCCACCAAGGCAAATGCATAAGCATCCGGTGCTATTCCCTCTTGGAACTGCAAGACGAAAGACAACACCCACCAATTGAACAAACATCACGCCTAAGATTAAGGTAAAGCATCAATGAACAAGCAAAAACCTTGCTCTTCGAAAGGAGCAAGAGATCATTCTCCGACACTTCTCCTCGGAAATCATCGAGAACTGCCAACGAAACCCTATGAAATCCATCGGTCTCATTGCAAGAAGCGATGGCGCCCTTCTGCCAATCCGATTTATCTGGCACCAGAAAAAGGAATTACCGTGAAATCTGATAATTTTCTAGAACGCTGATGCCTCGAAAAGAAGATTCACCTTCGTCATCGTTGCCTTGGACGATCTGAGCCTTGACCTCTTCGAAGAGAAGGGGCTCGAAGATGCCGAGGTACTCCTCGACGTCCTTGAATGTGTTCTTGACGCGCTTCAGCTTCGAAGTGGATTCATTCCGGTCTTTCCTGTTCTTCTTCTGGCCATCAACCCAAAATCCATCAGAAATCAGTGAAAGAACATATCGAAAACCCTAAAGAAAGAGGAGAGAAAAAATTGAGATAGAGAGGGTGGAGTACGCCGGATTCTCTAACGAGGCGGAGGTAGTCCCAACCGAGGACGACCCTCTGGAAGCGGTAGAGAGGAGAAGGGGAGGAGGAGGAGGGAGCGGCAACGGCCTTGTCGACGGCCATCTGCCGGCCGCTTCCCCACTAAAACCTTCGCGCGAGGGTTTATGGAGACGACGCCAACACAAGCGGTCGCGTTAACCTCAGTCGAAAATAGACTTCGGAGACAGATATAAATATACCTTCGAAATTTAGAATATCCAAAAAAAAAAAGGGACCATTTTAAAATACAAGTGTTATTTAGATTTAGATGAATTTTCGAACAAAATCATATTTTGACTTTTTCCGATAAAGCATCCTTATTTTGAAAAATGCTCAAATAAAATTCTTGATAAGTTATTTTACCTATTTAATCCTGAACAGTTAAGCCTAAAGTTTTTTCACAAGTTTGGGTTGAAATGGTTAATGCTAGTTTAATATTTTTTGATTAAAAATTCTACAAAGTGGCTACCATATGGTATGATGCTATTGGCCTAATAATGATGACATGGATGAAAAAGTAAAAGAATTTCTCTTTTGTTATTTTTCATTTCTTTCTTGTTTAGACAAAGTGACTACTACATGATTGTTACTGTTCTTTGTCTTCTTTTGTTCTTTATGTTTTTTTCTTTTTTAATCAAAAAATAAAAAAATATCATGTAAATATATTATTATTTTGTGTTACTATTTAATCATTTAATAGTTATTTAGATAAGATTATATATTATATATATTGTTTTCATGAATATTGTGATATTTAAAGCATCTTGTTTGATATTTATCGTTAAATATGTGAACTTGTCGAGAATCATTGCATGTATTAAGAGTTTTCATATTGTATTTTCATATAAGCTAAAAATAATAAACTTATTAAGAAATATTAGATATGATAGGAATAATATTTTCAACATGAATATCGATCTAAGATGTATGGTTATGAGTTGTTTCTATCCTTATCACCTATAAAATATTTTACAGAATATATCATTCATTCGTTTCGATATATAAAAGCTTACTTTTAACATAGTCAAGGGGTTACTTTTTTACCATTCACGAGTTGTATTCATCCACCTTGAGTTACTAACTTGAGCATCAAAGGGACTGACTTTAAAAATCTCCCTCAACCTCAATCTTTATGCAGATAGCACCTTAGATAACTTCCTTGAGAACTCAATTTTTTTACCTTGAAGGCGCCTTTGAGAACCCTATGCAGATGGGTCTAAATCACAATGGGCTAACTCGACATCAACGATATTTTTTCATAACATTTTTTATGCTAGAAGAATGATTCGATGTCGTAGGAAGACCTATTCATCGATCCTCTTAATTAACGCTTAAGCGAAGAGGCTTTACCCTTGACCCACAGTACTTTCACCCAATGAGGGTAACAGCAACCCTTCTATCACACATTAGTGTATGTATCTCGACGCATATTCAAATGCAATACTGGTGCCTATTCATTGACCCAAGTCTCTATCCCTTAAAGATGACCTCAAGTCACCTCCTCATCCCTAGTGACGTGTTTCTAAACCTCATTCAATAAGTACAAATGCTAATAAGTATGATATAGGTTGTCACTTTGCTTTTGCCCTTACTTGTTTAATAGACGATGCCCCCAACTCAATCGCAATACCTAGCTCCACTGCCATTAGCACATGTTAACATTCCTCGACTCAACATAATGTTGACATCTCAATAGCATTCAAGACCTATCTAACTGTTGACCGAGGGGGCACTTCAATCCCCGACTATGGAATTTAATGGATTATACCACCCTTACTCTACCCCAACTCAATCAATGGACTCAACGAAGGATTTCTTATGGATTCAACTATGATAGATGAATCGACATTTTGAGGAAATAAGATGAGAGTTCCAACAATCAAAATGGGAGGCACTGGCTAAGCCCACCTTGGGTCGATCGTCATTCACTCAGAAAATTTAGGGGGAACCAATTCTAGTGAAGAGCACATTGCAATGCTTCGCACCTAAATATCATTATATGACACCTCGAATGCCCTATTACATCATACTTTCCCGATCATGTTAAGAGGACCCGTTTGAGAATGGTATGCTTGATTGAAGTCACTTTCCATTCACTTTTTCGCTCAGCTAGTAAGAGAGTTTGAACTTCACTTTCTCATGAACGTATACCCTTGACCTTCAGTGGTAACACTCAAACTTAGATAAGGAGAGAAAGAAATGCTTACAGACTTCGTCGCTCAATTCACAAATAATATCTGACATATATTAGATGCACATCTATCCCATATAATATATACATTTGTGATGGGGCTTAGGACTTCTTATCTTTTTTAGTCGTAGATAAAGATGTTACTAATTATTATACTCAGTATCTCAAAGGGTCAATCAATATATTGTCACCAAGGTAATGGTCTCGAGCAACTATGAGTCACACATAGGCTAAAACAAAAGCGACCATAATCAGCCTCGATCCAGATATCATCACTTTGAGGAAGAAATAAACAATTAGAGTTACCTTACCCAAGGCCCAAGTTGACTCCTATAAATATGAATAAAACTAAAGTCTTTCTATAGATAAAGAAGAATGAGCTCTTAAGAGACCTTCACCTAATGAAGACTCTGTTAATAAAAATAAATTCAAGTATTGTTAATTCCATTGAGATTATAGTTACAAAACTGAAAAATGTCCTAATCTTTAAAGAGCAAATTGAAGAGCTCAAAAAACAAGGTCCCTTTAGACATTTTATTCAAAAGTATCGAGAACTCTCACCTCGACTTCAAGGGTCGGTGGAGAACTACTATTAAAAAGCATTTGAAGATAAAGGACAAATCTAGACCCAAATCATGAGGATACCATGGTAGTCTTTGCGGGGATGATCAATACCTAAGTGAAGAGGGTTATGATTGATACAAGTAGTTCTATCAATATCCTTTACTTTGATACTTTTCAAAAACTTGGGTTATCAACTATGACCTTACTTCAATGATTTTTTTTATTAATGGGATTTATTGGTGACTCCATCTCTCCTCTCAAATTGTAAACTTATAAATCACATTCGGAGACGAGCCTTACACTAAAATAAAATTTATTAAGTTCATGATAGTGGATATCTCTTAGGCATACAACATAATCATAGGTCGATCCATACTAAACAAACTGAGGGTGATAGTATTGACTTACCATATGACAATGAAGTTCTTGACAAAAGCCGATATCATAGAGCTAAGAAGCAACCTGAGAGAGTTATGCCAATGATGCATGATAATAGTCTCCTTATCAAAGAAAGCTCGACTTGAGGTATCAGCTATGCAACCTTGAGAATTAGCCAAATCCGCCCCATATCCGGAGCTAATGGAGTCGTTGATTGAAATGCCCCTAGAAAAATCCTGACACAATTAAACCATCAAGGTTAAGATAACCCTTCCTAAAGAGAGGTGAATATAGCACATCAACTTCTTTCAAGAGAATACCAATGTTCATGTGGTTACCATGGAACATGCCAGAAATCTACTTTAACATAGTTCGACATCACATGAACATCATGATCTACCATATTATTGAAGGCTATCAACTTCATAAAGCAATACAAGGTGAAGTGGCATATGTCACCTCTCCATATTATTTCAGTTGATAAACTATAATATCCAAAAAAAATCAAATAGTTGGATCAATTACCTTATATTAATAGATAAATGAAACTAAAAACTATTAAGAACATAATTTTATGGCAATCATCTCCTTCTTGCAATCAATCTTCTTCTTCGATGTTTGGCCTTCACTTGGCCTTCGTTAGGAAGAAAATCTATAAATCCTTCTAGGTTCACCTCATTATCTTTATCTAATTTCTTCTTTAATTTCTTTTTGACTTTCATCTTCGAAGTCTTTTTTTTACAGTAACTCTCATTCATGTATACTATTTTATCATAATAAGTTTATAGACAATATATTTGTATCATTGATGTTAATATTTTTCATTTCTTTTTGACTTCATCTTCGAAGTCTTTTTTTTACAGTAACTCTCATTCATGTATACTATTTTATCATAATAAGTTTATAGACAATATATTTGTATCATTGATGTTAATATTTTTCAAATTACTTGGGCATTATTTTATGAACTGCATTAGTCAAACCATGTTCTCACATTAATAGCATGAACCTTCTAAGTGTCTAAGATATATCTCATAGCTTTTACATTTTAACTATTGAGATTCATATGGTCATGATTATTCTTTTCTGATATCATCCATACATGCATTAGAAATTTAAGTTGCTTGTTATATAATGAAAAATAAATTTATTATATAGTTATTAAAAAAATAGTGTGACTCATAAAGAAATATACTTTAAAAAAAATAGTGGACTCTAAAAGAATATACTTTAATATAAGGTATGTAATATCGTACCATACTGATGTTCGAGGTGAGGTTAGTTCGATATGATACGGTACCATGTACCGAGCGGTACATCATGGCATACCAAACAGTTTTATATATTTCTTCCTTTTACTATAGTACTGTAACACTGCTATAGTGTAGTACTATAGCATTGTAACATGTCCCGTCCGGTAGTGGGCGGTCCGCATACTGATATGTCGTCGAATTGGTACGTATCGTATCGAGTGATACCATTCGAAATTACATACCATGCTTTAATAGTAGGTCATGGCTCTTTAGTACCTCAATATATGGTACATTAGCATCAGCTACCTTAGTATTTAATGCCTTTGTAACTTCATCTTATATATTAATAAATTTAATTCTTTAATAATCTATAAATAATGAAAAATAAATTTATTATATAGTTATTTAAAAAAAATAGTGTGACTCATAAAAGAAATATACTTTAATATAAGGTATGTAATATCGTACCATACTGATGTTTCGAGGTTAGTTCGATATGATACGGTACCATGTACCGAGCGGTACATCATGGCATACCAAACAGTTTTATATATTTCTTCCTTTTACTATAGTACTGTAACACTGCTATAGTGTAGTACTATAGCATTGTAACATGTCCCGTCCGGTAGTGGGCGGTCCGCATACTGATATGTCGTCGAATTGGTACGTATCGTATCGAGTGATACCATTCGAAATTACATACCATGCTTTAATAGTAGGTCATGGCTCTTTAGTACCTCAATATATGGTACATTAGCATCAGCTACCTTAGTATTTAATGCCTTTGTAACTTCATCTTATATATTAATAAATTTAATTCTTTAATAATCTATAAATAATGAAAAATTATATCTGAATTTGATCCTCAAATAAGATACTTAATTATGATATTGTTGATATCATTCTATTAATTATTTTCTAACACAGTGTGGGAATAGACCATTTCTACCTTCATTTGACAGTTTAGAGCATCAGATAACAAAACCACCCCTATCAAATATATATTATACAAAAAATAAGATATAATAATTTGTAAATTATATACTTATATGTAAGTTATATACAATATGAATAGGTATCATTTCAAATAATCAAACAGTTGAAACCTTATTTCTTTTGAACTCAACTTATTTCTTTTGAACCTCTACATTCTTTCTTTCTCCTGCTATTACAATCCTCTTAGAAATAAATGAATGGACTACTAGCTTATTCAAAAATTTTAAATCCTCATCAATTGATACAAAGGACTACTGTAATCTGTAGATGCTTTAACAAAATAATATACACACAATACATATATTCGATAAAAGTTAATCATTGATTTTTCATCGGATGCAAAATTATCATCAACCTTTCCAAATCCCTATAGTTTGATTCTTTAGAATTAAAAGTGCTTGTGTGTAATATACCCTTTAGAATAAGGACTTATGTAGTATTAGGTAAATTGAGTAGAAAAGATGCATCACATCTAGAAAAAAATAGTTCCACTTTATTCACTACAAACTTACCATTCTTAGACCATTATTCTATAATTATTGATATTAACATGCGAGATAAAAATTTCAAGGATATTTAGGAAATGATCAAATATAATACTCGTTATAATACCCAAGTGATATTACATTGGTGATAATGAGACCAACTTTACTGGAGTACACTTAGTAGGTACCATAAGTGACAAAATGATCTATAAATTTTACCCTGAAACTACCCAACCAGAATAGCTGTTTGATCTCTTTTCATCATTGGAATAATCTGATCCATGGATACCTATAAAGATGAAATTATATATACATATATACATATATACATATATATATACATATATACATATATATATACATATATATATACATATATACATATATATATACATATATACATATATACATATATACATATATATATACATATATACATATATACATATATATATACATATATATATACATATATACATATATATATACATATATACATATATACATATATACATATATATATACATATATACATATATACATATATACATATATATATACATATATATATACATATATATATACATATATACATATATACATATATACATATATACATATATACATATATATATACATATATATATACATATATACATATATACATATATACATATATATATACATATATATATACATATATATATACATATATACATATATACATATATACATATATACATATATATATACATATATATATACATATATACATATATATATACATATATATATACATATATACATATATACATATATATATACATATATACATATATTATACATATATATATATATACATACATACATGCATATGCCTAAATCATTATAGTTGGATTTAGACATTCTAGGCTTATAATAAGCATTTAATGACATAATTATTTTTTGTTTAAAGCCAAAAGATATTAGAGTTAATGATTCAATGAAAAATTATCTAAATAGAAAAAGAAGGAGAAAAATAAAAAAAATAACACATTATTTAGATGCTCAGAAATATATAAAAATATATTTAAAAAATCTAAAATAGAAAACCAATGACATATGTTCATAAGTGTCCTATTCAAAACTTTCTTAAAAATTTTAAATCATTTTGAGCACTATTTTTTGTTTTTCCCCAAAAACAATGCATCACTTATTAGAAATTTTTTTCTAGACCAAATTTTATAATATATTGTAGACTTATTTAAATATTCAAATGTGAAAAAATATTGCATAGATGCATTATAATTTGTTAGAAATACAAAAAATAAACAGAAAATAAAAATGATACTTTATTCAAATGATAAAAAATCTAAAAAAAACCCAAAAAGATCTCTAAAATAAAAAACCAATGTCATATGTCCATAAGTGTTCTATTCAAAGTTTTCCTAAAAATTTAAGATCATTTTAAACAATACAAATCTATGTGATGTACTATATTTTATTTTTCCTCAAAAATAGTGAATTACCTATCAAAAAAAAAAATTAGACCAAATTTTTTACATATAATGAGGACATATTCAGAAGCTCAAATGTAAAAAAAAAAACATTATTTATATGCATTATAATTTATTACAAATAGAAAAAGTAAAAAATAGAAAAATAATATATTATTTAGATGCTAAAAAAACCATAAAAATATCAAAAGAACTTTTTAAATTAAAAACCAATGACATGCCCATAAGTGTTCTATTCAAATCTTTTCTAAAAGTTTGACATCATTTTAAACGATACATTTTTAGACTCAAATGTAAAAAAAACATTACATGCATAAATTATAATTTATTTAAATAAAATAAATAAGGTAAAAAATAACACATTGTTATGGATCGAGACTTTATTTTTATAAAGAATACTCAAAATATTGATAGTAAAACAACAAGCTTTCATAGCATTGTTTAGAATATTAAACATTCAACCCTATAACCCTACCTACATAATAAACTAAAAGTTTAGGTTTTCTAATTTTTTTATTAGAAATAAAGACATATATTAAAGAATCCTCAAAGTTCTATCATAAACAATACGACAATAATGAAATAAAAGCTCGAAAAAAAGAGTCGGTGTCGTCATCGATAAAACTCGATGCTTGTAGACGATAAAATTCAACCCTAAACATGATGACACACAAAATTGATAATGCTATAGACAATAAAATAGAGAACGGTCGAAAATAAAATATCGTACAACACAAGTCATGTCAATTAGTAAATATGAAGCATGAATATATAGTATACGGTAAAAACATCTGTTGAAGTCAAATTAGTATTTTATCTGATTTAATTTTATATAAACTCAACTTAGTCAATTTTGTTATGCAATTTAGTCAATTTTATATAAACATCCGTTCTCAAATAGAAAATCTCGATGATAAGCAATTTAGTCAATTTTTCGTTGGTTCTTTAAAAGGTCAATCAACATCAACCTCTATCAGATTGGTTAGCTTCCTCTGCTGTTAGTGATGTAATTTCTATCAATTTTTTTTTACATTTATTACAGTGCATAAAATATGCAATTAAAATAAAAGAATTGGTAAGAATAATAAGGATATTTATATTATTTTAAATTCAAATTAGTTAGTAATTATTAACTATAATTTGTTGGAGGGAGGATCTAAATATATATATTTTTATGATAAATACGCTATTCCTACGTTAAAACCTTTGATGGCCTCTAATTTGACGTACCTAAGATACTTGATTTGGGTCCAATTTGCTACTGCATCATAGCAAATCCGACGGACCGAATTCCCCCCGTCGCTTAGCCAGCCATTCTACAAAATCTGTTGTTGCCGTGGAGGAACTCCTCGTTCCCTGGCGAACTCCTCTTGCGCACCCCCCCCGACCTCGTCCTCCTCCTCCTCCGCCGCCGCCGCTGATCCATCATTCGTCGATTCGGCTACTACGGCGGAGGCAGCGATCTGGTCCTCCACATGACAAAAAGGTAATCAGGAAAAGAAACCCCTTATTCTTCACTTCCCTCATCCGATTCTTCCCAGATCCACGGCGTACACGCACCAATTCCACCTCCGAATCGATCCCTTCTCGTCTGCTCACCTACGAATCTTAGTCTGACGTCCATACTGGGGATGATCCCTAAACTTAGGCGTCACGTGCCCTCTTCACTGCTTTGTCTCGCATTGGGAGGGAGGATTTTGTTTGAGGCCCCTCTGGTAGGATCGGAGACCTCCAAACAACGATTTTGTTCTTCGGCGAAGCTTGTGTATTCCTGTGTTAACCATTTGAGGGACTGATTCCATGATATACTGTTGTTTAGATCCGCATGTTCTTGTTGCTGATGTGTTTTCCTGTCTGCTGCTTGTACATGTAGGGTCATATTGGGTTGATGCACCACTTGGGAGAAGCTGATCTTGGTCCAAAGAGTGCACTGAGATGACTCCCGCTCGAGATCCTTTTTACATTGTTAAGGAGGAAATTCAGGGCTCGGTATGTTTAACTGATTTGATTGCTTAATACATTAATGCTTATGTCCGAAAGGGAGTGTTGAATGCCTGATTTGTCTAGTGATGTGCACTTTAGTTTTGGTTGCTTGTGAAAGGTTAAAAACATTAATTTGGTATCTCTTATAAACCTATATAATTAATTAACCTTGTGGACTGCCAGAACTAGGAGAGAAGGCAAGCGTAGAGGCACTTTGAGTAGTGAGACATGTGATGGGGATCAGGATGATGATATGTATTTTGTGATAAATATATGAAGTTTATAGTAAGTGATATTGGATAACCTTTCATTGCATAAGGATTTGTGCTGTTATTGTTTATAAGGAATGCATTAGCATTGTCAATACTATTCTGATTTTCTTTTGGTCCTCGATCTGAACTCAGCATGTTGTATGTTAAGTATTAACATATGTTAACAAAGTTATCTAGTTCTAATAAATTATATTGACATATTTCTTTTTTATTTTCACATTTTCCTTAGTTTATGGTTTATTTTCTTTTTTTTTAAATCTGAATTTACTTCTTGGGGAAATTACAATCTTGTCAATCTCATCCAGTTGATACGGCATATCACCACTGACCAATCATGTTCCCGATTTTGACTTTGCGACATATCCTTGTTCGATTTTCTATTTTTGAACTAAATTTTGACAGACTACGAACTACGAGGACAATAATTTAGATTAACTAATGTGGGAATGCATTAAAATTGAAAGCCAAAGAACTAAGTTTTGCTTGTGATTTGTAACTTCAGATTACTTAGGAACAACGACTATAGCCTTCTACAGCTTTGATTTGGATATACTATGATTTACGAAAAGATTAAGAGTTTATTTCTCCATGTAAGACATTTAAGAATGCATGCCATATTTCATATTTGGGTTGATTGTTAACAATGAATCAAACAACTTGTGAAAATAGGAACTTGCAGAAATCTGAATGTTAAATTAAGTTAGATTTTTCTTTTCAATGTTCAAATGTTTGTAATTTAGGTTTCGAATTAAATAGATTTTATATAGACAGAAAACTAAAGCTGAATACTACAAATTCTCATGTGACTGATCATCTTTCATTATTAATACACTATGGCTAGCTGACCAATGCTTTGTTTTACTCTCATTTTTCAACAGTGCATCCACTAAGTGACCAGCAGCCTCTTCTCTGTTCTTCAGCTTATGTTGAAAAATTCTGATTCAAATCTCGGGAGAGTTAACAGCATGTGTTGCGTACTTGCATATTATGGTGCTGAGTCAGAAACTTGCTTAGCAGTATTGTCTTAGTTGGAAAGAATTCTATAAGTTGAATTTTGGTTAATTGAGGATGAAGAACAAAAAGTTATCAAACACACATTGGACGAGGTGTAGGTCCTACTTTTCAAGAAGTGCATGGCCCTCTTGGATTGAAGTTGATGGTTTGGAACTGTATATTACCTAAGAAGGCTTTGCATGTACACTAAAGATGCTCAGTAATTATCTTATAGATATGTTTGCACCTAAGGCACTAATCCTCTTTGTTTGTGACCGAAGCTACCTTTGTTGTTTGACATCCTTGCGATCACATCAAAAGCTATATTTTCATACACCCTTTAACCCCTCCCCTGGACAAAAAATGGAGGCCTATATTTATGAATAAGAATTTATCTTCCAGAAAATATGTTCACCTCATGTTGCAGCTTTAATCTGCAAGATAAGAGTAGTTCTTACAAACTGTTCTGTTCATCATTTCTTGAATTTTTTCCTGGATGCAGATTGATAAATTGCAAGCTAGTTTTCGCCAATGGGAACAGACATCTTTAGATATTGGAGAGCGTGTACGTCTAACCAAAGAGCTCCTTGCCAGCTGTGAAAGCCTTGATTGGCAGGTATCAGTGTGATGGAAACAAAGTATTTGTTTTTCATTTCTGCAACCTTTTGTTTAGGAGTCCTCCATTTTATGAACATACTTGTATGTCAATTGTCTATCATGATAAAAGCATGTTGATAGCAAAGAGCAAGTTCAGCAATGGAAGGATTTATTGCAATACTTTGTGATTCATATTATTGCAATTTTTTGTTGAATGTGTTTTTTATGTTAATGGCAAAGGTTGATGAGTTAGACAAGGCAATTGCCGTTGCTGCCAAGGATCCAGCTCGATATAGTCTTGATGAAACTGAACTTGGAAAACGTAGGAAATGGACTAGCATTGCTCGTAAGCAGGCATGTATATGTTTTTTTGTGCTTTTTCGATGGTGCTTACAGTTGACTATCACTTCATTCCTTTCTTATTTTTATATGGGCAAGGCTTTCTCCGTGTTTTTGCCTTGAATTGGAGATACTATATTCAGCAGCATCTTAAATGTGTACTCTTTGATTGTCACCATTTCTATTTTAATTCCTGAACTTGAAATCGTATTTGTATGGCATAATGGTTCTGTAGGTGGGTACCATCAAAAGAACTATAGAAGATTCTGGAGCTAAGGGAAGTTCAGTCACTCCTAGTCTAAATGGTGTTCGCCAAGAGCTGATGAGGCTTCCAAATGATTATGTGCCCATGGCAGGGAGATCGGGTTACAACAAATCACAAGATGATGATGATTTCATCTCTTCAGAATCAGATAGGCAGCTACTTCTTATAAAGTAATTTATTTTTTGTTCCCAAATGTTATCTTTTGTTACTATTTTGGATATGGTTTAGAAGTAGATGATAAAAAGACCAGATGTCGTAGGTTTTAGATTTTACTTGTTCAATAAAGACACTAGCAGTCTGTTGGCATAGCGCTGTTTTACAAGTTTACATATAACTTAATTGTGTATTTTATTATCTCAATCTTGTCTAACTAGATAAGAAATGCTGCATTTTATAAGGTCTGTTTGTTGGTTAGACAGTTGAGAGAAGATGGCCAAAGAAATATTGATGAAAAGGGCTACAACATGCATATATGTGTGTGTGTGTGTGTGTGTGTGTGTGGAAAGGTTTAAAAAGGTGTTGCAGCCACATTTATTCATGTGAATTTTGTGACCTTTTGGAAGGGAAATGGATGCACAAATTGGGCATCACAGATTATGGAGGGAATCAATTTTATTTGTTGATCAAGGACCTTAACCACCTCTTTTTTGTATTCTTATTTTGACTTGTTCAGTGTTCTGTTAAAGCTGTCAAGAAAATAATTTTATTTTTTGGCATTATGAGTGACTGTCATTTGTACTTCAGGCAACAGGACGAGGAGCTGGATGAGCTTAGTGCTAGTGTTCAGAGAATAGGTGGCATAGGGCTTACTATACATGATGAATTAGTTGGGCAGGTAACATTGAAAATATTACTTCACTTCTTTATATCATTTATATAAAACCGATCATGGAAAAATGGTTTAACCAAACCTGAGAAGCTGATTGGTTAAACCTTAATATGATTCTTCTTCAAAATGGTGTAACTTAAATATTAGTCTTTTTCAATGATAAACCCGCTTTATAAAAAAATGTCCAGCAATTCTTGTGTATCATTACAAATCCTCTAACTTTATTTATTACATAATTTTTTAGTGATTTGGTATAAATTTCCTTCATTAGCTCTCATCTCATGGTAATGTCTGGCACATAAATACCTGTAGTGCCTGTATTTCTTGGAAAAGTTGTGGATGTTCTAATTCAAAAGTTATGCCGTCCTTCTCTTAGGTAAATATTGACAAATTACCCATAGTATGATGTTGCATGTCTATGTCATAGTATGATTTTGCAGCATGCTGTAGGAATGAATGTATTTTCTGCTAGTTGCTAGATTGCTGCTACTTGATAGAATTTACAAACCATTTCATTCGAAAGGCTGGTTTTGTTCTTGATTGTTCCATAGTCGATCATGGGAGTTCCAAATTGAATGACTTTATTTTTAATCTGCGTAATTCATTATGTGATACAGGAAAGGATTCTGGGTGACTTAAGTTTGGAGATGGATACTACTTCAAACCGGCTGGATTTTGTTCAGGTTAGCATTTAATGGCTTCTTGATGCACAGTAATTTGCAAATTACCATCCATATCCAGTAAAATTTATCAGAAAGCTAATCTGACTAGGGTTCTAAATTTACGATTGCATACTTGTTTTGCTGTTTTGCACAGATCTCTAACTAGATTTAAGATTGGAAATTGGTGGAATTTGATTTCCCTCAACCTTTATATAATTCTGATATAACTGATCTGTTGTTGAAAGGAAAATTTTGTTATTACTTTTTTGTTTTTTATATGGTACTAATAATGTAGGAAATAACATTTTTTTGTGCAGAAAAAGGTCGCTATGGTGATGAAGAAGGCCGGCGCAAAGGGCCAAATCATGATGATAGGGTTCTTGATCGTGCTCTTCATAATTCTTTTTGTCTTGGTTTTCTTCACATAAGAAACAAAAGAAAGTTGCAGAGTCACATCCTTCGATTTCTATGGGGTGCACAAAAATGGGATTAGCTGATGACCGATGCAGTCATAGATTTGTTAACGTGCTACAAAATATAAATCACTGCCGAGTTGCTGTGGTTATGTTTCAGGAAGAACTATGGCTGTATTCTGTGAAGAATGGTGGTTGTATTTTATGGACATTGCTAGCTCCAATTTTTGTATCAACCTTATGATCTTAAAAAACAGCTGTTAACGTTTAGAATTCCTTTTGTAATCCAATCATTGCATGATCATATATATATATATATATATATATATATATATATATATATATATATATATATATATATATATATATATACATACTCGTCGTCGAGAATCCCAAATGGATTAACAATAAGACCGAAGCTGTTGTGGAGTCAAAACTCGAAGGTCAAACCAGTTCAAATGTACAAATGAATGCTTCCCATTCATTCATGTCATCCCCAAGTCCAATTTGGTTCTCATCACGCTCATCGTCAAACACAAAATCGCTCGTATATTAGCTGACGTGATGCATGAAACGATTACACATGCTAAATCATTGATGTGTGAGAGACCAAATCAAGTCCAAGTTAGTGTGTTTTTGGCTTTAGAAACACAATTCCACGGTTAACGTCAATTTTTGTGGAGGGGCGTTAATGAGTTTACTATTAAAAGAAAATATATTGTCACGGTTGATAAGTATTTTTAGGAGTTACTAATTATATTTAAATTAGTCGATAGAATCATAATTAAATTAAATTCTTTAATGAATTAAAGTTTGTTCCTTTATATGTATGTATATATGTATATATATAGTTTATTTTTTTATTTTTCTCCTCTCCCTCACTAATACTTGTATTTTACCTATAACACTTGTTTAAGCAAATTTATATTAAAATATTTGAGTTAGTCAATACATTATTACACGAATAATAGACTTGAAATTTGAATTCATGAATGTCATTTAGTATAATAAAAATTATAAAAAAAATATGCACAAGTAAGTCATTGATGACAAAGAGGAGAAGCTTAAAAAGATTATAAAAAAAAGACAATATTTAGCTTTTAGTTGGGTTAGCAAAGTGCATCTCTTTGGTTGACTTCCACATGTTATATAGATCACAATTGTTTTGTCTTGGATGGAAGAGAAATTTCATTTCGTGTCTTCGCATGCTGCCTAACCATCCTACAATATTATAATAATGAATGTTTTATGATGTTGTATGTGCTTCTAGAGAGAGAGAGAGAGAGAGAGAGAGAGATATATATATATATATATATATATATATATATATATACCACTCATACTTTTCTTCCTTGTAAGCCACCATCGTGTGTGGAAGACCGTATCGAATTCGTCTTTGATGTAACCAAATCAGTATTTTAATTATTTAGGCAAATAAAAGCAACAAAATTATATACTAATTATTATATTTTTTTTTTAATTAAAAAGAAGCAGATGTATGATTTTAACTCATCAAATATTTCAATATCATGATAAATTTATTTATGAGATTATTGATAATTCGACGAAGACCCATTAGATTCGTCAGTTGAATACGTAGCGATGACGAACTCAGCAAAGGCGGCGTTGGTGAAGTCTTCACGTGCATATGCGAAGAGTATCTATCTATACATAGCCATTCATGTCATGTTGTTCTTGGGCTTTGCCTGAACTGGTTCGAGGTGGCGGCGAGACTCCGACGCCGGACTCGGCGATTCCATGCAGCCGATTCCTGCGAGAGATGCTGCCGTGGCGCAGGCGGATCCGTTTTCGGAGCATGGACGGGCGCGAGAGATGGCGGCGATCGTGTCGGCGCTGAGCCGAGTCGTTGCAGGAGACACTGCCGCGGGTGCTCCATCGTTCTCGCCATCGCGGGGTGGTGGTCGTGGCGGCGTCATCGGGTATAAGAGGGAGCCGGACGAGTTGATGGGAGAGAGGGCATACAAGCATCATCGAGCTCCAGCTCCGGTGGCAGAAGCCACCCCTTCCGCGACGCCATTGGCGGAGGAAGGAGAAAGAAGGAAGTACAGAGGTGTTCGACAGCGGCCGTGGGGCAAATGGGCGGCGGAGATCAGGGATCCCCACAAGGCGGCCCGCGTCTGGCTCGGCACCTTCGCGACCGCCGAGGCCGCCGCCCGGGCGTACGACGAAGCCGCCCTCCGCTTCCGGGGCAGCAGAGCGAAGCTCAACTTTCCCGAGGACGCCCGTCTCGGGCCACCGCAGCCTGGCGTGACGGCGGCCAGGTGGCCAGAATCCCAGCCTTGGAGGGGCTATTGGGAGCACGCAAGGCTGCCCGGAGAAGCAGAGCATCGTCCAGTTACGGATTCCAAGTCCTCCATGGCTTCTAACTGTGCCAGTTCTTCTTCTTCCACAGATCAACACATGGGTTATCTTCCACAGGCATCATGGATAGAGTCCAACCAACATAGACCATCTTCCTCCCCGGAATAGTGTTCCATCTCTCAACTCTCTTCCTCCTTTTCTCCTCGCATGCGTCCTGTCGTGTACTCCAAGTTTAACTGTTGTGTTCGTTCAATGGCTTGTACTCTCGCATGGTTTATCCATGCTTAACCTGAAGAGATTTGGCAAAAGGATCATCGAAGAAGGGCAAGGAGAAACTTTGCTTGTCATCGTCGCAGGGACAGATACTTTGTATCCACAGTTGGAGTTCAAATTGGCTTCTCTCGTGGTGGACTCTGCATGGCCGAACGTCGACTGTGCTCTGGTGGGAACGCTCGTTTTTGGACATGAGATGGGTGGAGGAAATAGGCGGTGACCACATTCGGATCGATTCAGCGGCATTGACCACGGTAAAGCCGAGCCAAATTGACCTGACCTCGTCGTGGCCCACTCGACGAGTGGACCCCGCGGCCTGCGTTGCCCAATCAAATTGACCGAGGCCTCTAATTCATATTTATTCCGTTTTAAAATATAGGAAGATGATAAAACAATTACGTCATCACTATGTTTTTTTGTTCAAAAAAAAATCAACATTTCCTTCGTGTTTATTATTATTATCATTTTTAATAAAAAAAAATAATTGATATTATTACTATTATTATCATGAGATATTTTTTATTAAAAAATAACATGAAATATAATATGTAATTCATCAGGGAAGTAACACGTGTGCAACCCGAAGACACATTATCTTGTGAGTCTGATGTTAAATGTCTCCACGACTCGATATTGATCGAATATTTTACATAACAATCTCACAGATTAACAACTTACTTCAATTTTAACGATTACCTAAGTTTCCTATAAAAAGAATAATAGATGCATCCTCTAATCAATCATATAATTATATTCTCCAATCTTCCGAATCCCTATTAATTTGAACCCCAAACATGTCGGATTATGGAAATATGAGGCAACCCTAACTAAAAAGTTCTAATCCTGATTATGTAATTAAAACCTATCCCACCCTTCCATTCTCCTTATCATGGAAGATAATGCCTAATTAAAAAAATAGCTTTGGAATCTAAATTACCTGCACAAGAATAAACACAACAAAGATGACATTGATTTAATCAAGCATGGCTTTCTTGATATCCAAGTAATCCAAAACATTTCTCATGCATGAACAGCAAGCAACATTGAAAACAGGCTGTTCATAAGATGAACAGCCCAGCTCAATCACAAGGATTAGAACAGGCCTGAGACAGCCTAAAACATCATGAAACAGTCTGAAACATAACCCAACATACTCAAATCTTCTGAGAAATAAATCCTTGGTTGTAGCAGTCATGTATGGATCAAACACATTCAGCTAGGTTTTCTGACAATACCTTAGTCATGCATATCTTATAGACATCAGTTGGTCCATAAAGCTCTGCTACCTGTTTCAGGTGCAATTGCTCAGAGAGAAGACACATGAGAAACTAAGGTGCAGGTGTTAGCTCAGGACCTGAAATTGTGGGAGCTTAAATCCCAGAAACATCGAAATCAGTCTCTTAAATCAATGACATGAACCAGTGATCAGCCATGACCTATCAACTTACTCCACAGTAGACCTGAATCATGTCAATTCATCACATTTAATTAGCATTCTGTGGTGTAGCTCAAGAACAACCACTTAAATGGACTTGAAAAAGATGGTCACCGACGTATCATTATGAAGGCGGCAAACAACAGCAGTGACAAGCTATCTCAACTTTTTTTCTGCTCATCATCACAGCTTTTGACAAAGCAACCAAATTAGATACACTGCTAAATCCTGAAGAATCTAGCTTTTCACTATTTGAAAGACTACTTTTGGGACATGAACAAGGAGGTGATATCAAGATCTTCGCTCAATCCTAGTCTTTGCTCCATCAGATTTAGTTCCATTGTCAAGTCAGAGAAAGAGAAGTTCCTGATATTTTCATCCTGGAACAAAGTAGATTTGGACATGTTCCTCCACCTTAGGACCACAGACAAATGGATCCATGGACAAAAGGCTCCTCTTCCATTTCATGTGACGGACAGACACTCGAGTCGGAGTGATGAATGAGGCAGCCATGTGACCCCCCATCGAAGCAATCCATCATCTTCTTTCATGTGATGACCACCACAGCCAGGCTTTTGGTCACAAGACTCCAGCAAACCACTCCTTTTCTTCTGTGGTGTGTTGTGCCACCCCCCCTTCCTTTTCCTGCTGTTGCCATCTTCTGTGGACTTTGGCTTCATGCCTGAGACAATTTTGAGTTCAAGGACGGTGAGGAAGACAAGGGAAGGAACCATCCACATGATGCCATTCCCTGTGTGCAGTGTTCTTATGTTCAGAGAGTCATTTTGACTTGATTTCCATACAAATATTACCATTATTATATTTGCTAAATCCTGAAGAATCTAGCTTTTCACTATTTGAAAGACTACTTTTTGGGACATGAACAAGGAGGTGATATCAAGATCTTCGCTCAATCCTAGTCTTTGCTCCATCAGATTTAGTTCCATTGTCAAGTCAGAGAAAGAGAAGTTCCTGATATTTTCATCCTGGAACAAAGTAGATTTGGACATGTTCCTCCACCTTAGGACCACAGACAAATGGATCCATGGACAAAAGGCTCCTCTTCCATTTCATGTGACGGACAGACACTCGAGTCGGAGTGATGAATGAGGCAGCCATGTGACCCCATCGAAGCAATCCATCATCTTCTTTCATGTGATGACCACCACAGCCAGGCTTTTGGGTCACAAGACTCCAGCAAACCACATATATATTCTTTTTATTTGTAGGTAGGAAGATAGAATTCCAATCTGCAGCAGCCAGGCAAAGTAGGACAGGTTTTGTTGTTCTCCCAGTTATTGTGTGTAATAAATAGTACTTAAAACACTCAGGAAGAATAATAATATACTAATAAAATGAAAATATCATGAAGAGAAGCAGCAGTAGAGCATTCACAATTTTTTGGAAAAGAAAAAGAAAAGTGCAATTATATTATATGTCCATTCATTTCAATCCAATATCCATACTTACAGTCAGCCAAGGAACAGTCCACATTTCACATTCCTCGACACTCCCATCTCACACACTGATAAAGAGAGAATCCTGCAGTGTATTGGAATTTTCTTTTGGCAAGAAGGAAAAAAAAAAAGAAAGAAAGTGAAGATGAGGAAATTAATAATCTTTTTGTTTTGCTTTTTTTTATTTTTTATTTTTGGTTTTGGGTTGTGATTCCTACTTGAAGTGAAGTTTGGGTTAGAGAGAGATGGAGAGAGTTTTTAGAATGGCCGGAGGAAGTCGTCGGAGTTGGCGATGGAGTCGTAATGGGGCCAGGCAGAGCGGAGGAGCTTGAGGAGGAGTTGTGCCTTCCTCTTGGCCCTGTCGGAACACCCGCCTTGCACCAACAGCAGAAGATGGCCCACCACGCAGCCGCCACGCCACCATCTGTAGTGCCTCCGACGGCCGAGCACTGCCAGGAGCGCCCCTGCCGCGTGCTCCGCCGCCCTCCAAGACGCCTTCCCGGCCATCGCCCTCACTAGCGCCACCGCCGCCGCCTCGCCGCCGCCCCACCCGGCCACCACCGCCTCCCTGCCCCCCTCCACCCGGCACAGCAGCTCTACCGTCGCCAGCGCCCGCTCCGCGTCGCTCGACGCCAGCTCGCCCAGCCTGCCCACCACCGCTGCGGCCGCCCCAGCCACCACTGCCCGCCCTCGGTTCTCCTTCGCCAGGCAAAGAGCGAAGAGCCCACGAATCCCTACCCGCACCGCCCGTGGGTTCCCTCGCTGCTCCGCCAGCGCCACCAGGCCCACCATCACCCCGTTCGTCCCGCCGACCGAGGCCCTGGTCTCGGCCGACCGCGCCCCCACCGCGACCGCCTCGATAACCGCCGCGGCGTTGATCCGTGCCTCCATTGACGCGTGCCTTCTCACCATTTCCCCCAGTCGGCACAACCGTTCAGGCCGCGATGCCACCGCCACGCTCTCGGTCTCCGTCAACGGCAGCATGGCTAGCACTGCCATGGCCTCCGATGACGGCTGGTCCGCTTCCGGTAACTCTAGTTGTTCCCCACCCTCGAACGCGATCTCCACGAGGGCCGAGCGGGTCTCGTGGGTGGAGATCACTGCGCGGTTCTTGTCGGACTCCCGCGCCAGGGAGCGGAGCCGGCGAAGCGCGGCGACCCGAGAGGCGGTGAAGGATGAGGCGGCAGCAGAGTCGAGTAGGGAGCGGACGAGAGAAGGGTCGGCCGGCTGCTTCGGAGTGGGGATGCGTTCGACGCCGAGCGAGCGGTGGGCGACGCACCAGTCCTGGATGAGGCGGCGGAGGTTGTGGTTGGGGATGAGGGTGAAGTCGGTGAGCGGGGCGCGGGTGACGGGGCAGGTGGTTTTCCCGGTCGCCAGTCCAGGACTCGATGCTCGCCCGGTCGTACGTCTGCCCCGTGCACACCGTCACCGATCCCGCTCAGCTCCAGCGAGATCGGGCACCGGAGTGGTGCGGTATCGTCCACCCCCGCCAGATCCAACTGCGCTACGCTCCCCGGCATCACCATCTCGATCTCGCCTCCTCTTCCCTGTATCTCCGCGTAACGATCGAGCCAACAACGCCCAAGCTTTGCTCTTGTTGGTTTGGCGGAGGATGAGGCGTGGTCGAGCGCCTCTTATGCTGCCTCTCGGTTCCCTGTATCTCCGCGTAACGAGTCGAGCCAACAACGCTCCAAGCTTTGCTCTTGTTGGTTTGGCGGAGGAGGAGGCGTGAGTCGAGCGCCTCTTATGCTTTTGCCCTCTACACGTGCGGCTCCTTATCACAGCCGCTGCCAGGCTTTCAAGTGACATGCGCGCGTTATACGTGTTTGCATGATGTGCACCCATCGAACGGTCGTCATTTACCGAGGAGGGGCGCGGTCTCCGAGCCGTAACACCAAATCGGGTTCCTGCGCACCTTTCGGTTGGGTGGGGTTGGACTGACTTGAAATGTCGGCAGTTCAAGCACATCAGAGCCGTCAATCGATGAATGCGGAACTGGCACTTCAATAGATTGGACGGCTGCGATGATGATGGGTCAAAGAAAAGAGTGTCAGTCAAACATCCGGGGCGTCGGAGCTCGTGGCCAGTGAAAAGGCTACGCGTTGAGCGGATGACCGACTCTTCCTCAGGTACTTCGGGACGCCGCTACAGGGTACAGCATCCTTAGCCAGTCCATACAGTACGCGCGGTGTACAATCCGGAGTCCGCATTGCCGGGCCGGATGCACTAATAAAATGGGTGACGTGTCGCGCAATGCTCGGGCGGAGAAGCCGTGTGCGTGCGAACGGGGGAGTCACCGGATAATGGGGCCGGGGCGTGTCCCCCGTCAACCCGGCAGGATTGCCTCGGGAACCGGGTTCGAGCCTTCGTCCACACGTGCCGGAACCTGGCCGCACGTGTTGACAGCTGTCGCGCTCCGGCCCATTTTGACCGGTCTCGGGTTTGGAAATTTCCTTTAGTAAATGACTTCGGCGCCCCTGTGCCCGCGAAGTCCTCGTTGTGGGTTTCGAAGGGCTTTTCGCCGTCTGATGAGACATCGGTCGATCTAACGGCCTGGATCTGCTGCTTTCGTTCTTCCTTTCTTTTTCTTCTCAATTTCGCCCTTTTCCTGCATGCAGTAGATGATACAATAAGGTTAATCGTGTGATATTAGTCCAGCACACCTTTTAATGCACTCAAATTGGCACACTTAATTAAGAAAGAGACGTGCATCATCTTCTTTCATCGATGACTAATATTACATATGGAACATGTGTAAGAGAAAGGCAAAAATTCATTTCCTTTTTTCTAATTAATGTGACGTTTCTACCGTGCTTCCACGACGGCTAGAGTGTGATCTTTGTTGTCAATTAATATATAAACAATTTGAGAGGAAAAAAAAAAGAAGAACAAACTGATGTAAGCATAGAGGTAATAGTGGATCCCGATCCAAGCAGTTAATATTTAATCTAATATTTCGATATTTAGGAGCTGTGATAAGTAAATTAAGAAAATTTATAAAAATATTTGAACGATTTTTGTTAAAATATATCCTTATTTTAAGTATTTATTTATCTTCATTTTAGTATTTTCCAAATCATATTTATAATTCAAATACTATCGAAATTACATTTTCCTTTTTATCTTGCTTACATCGTCTTCTTCTTTGTCATCAACAGTTTTACCAGATCCACTAACACCTTCTTCTTCATCATCGTCTTAAACTTTGCACTGCCTCATAGGAGTTGACGCTTGCAACCCTCATGGAGAGAGTACGAAGACAACGGATGATGCCCCTAATGAGGTAAAAGGAGATAGTAGAGCGGAGGATCGATTATGATCTTTGTGATCCCTCTATCATCATAATAGGGCTACAAGCGATGACTTTAGTGGGACCAACATTAACCCTTACGTCCCTTTCTCTCTTGTGTTAGAGCTACGGTTGGTAGCTTTAATGAGGTAGAAAAGAGGAGAGGTGATAGAGGTAGCACAGGATAGCAATACAAGAAAGAAGAGAAGATAATTGGTTCGACGATGGAAGAAACAACAATGAAATAGGGTTGAAAGAGGAGGGGATAGTTTTCAAATTATGAAATATGATTTGAAAAACATAATAATTGAGAGAACTGTTTGAAAAGTATCTAAAATAAGTATATATTTTTTAGAAAAATAGTCCAAAATGTTTGATGTATACTTAAAGTATATAGTTTTATTTCATCAAAAAATTAGTGTTTGAGTTAATAAAAATAAATAAGATTACATCCTATATTTAAGTCAAAAGATTTCTATTAACAATCACTTTCATTTTAAATTTTTTAATACTCTAAAGATACTTTTTATAAATAAATATAAATATATATTTTCATTCCCTTTTTTTTCTTGGAGTAAAAGTCAGATGGAGCGACTTCCAATAATTGAGTGGTGTTAAACTGCATCCTATTTATTTAGGTCGGTTCAGTGACCGACATCTGTCAAGCCATGTTGAGAAAGACTGAGATTTTAAATAAAAAAATATTTTATTATTTATAATGACTGTCAAAAGCAAAAATGTTTTATAATTTTATTATTCATGGAGATCAAAAGTGGGGTGGGTAAAATTATATTTTATTATTTTTAATGGGTTGCTAAAAGCAAAGGGTTACCCCTTTGCTATTAGTAAACATATTAAAATATATCTATATATAAATTTTATGAAATACAATCGCTCAATCATCAATTATTTTGTGAGCAGAAACACTTTCTGTCCCAAACACAATGCCTTCAAATTCACACACGTCCAAAACCAGACTATCTAATGCTGATGCAGATCGACATGATCACCGCCAACCACAAGTATCGGAGTTGATGTGCAAGAAGCAAAGCGATCGACGAGCCGGAAGAGTTCCCATTCGCGCCGGACGAGTCGGTCGTCGGCGCCGGCGGAGGTGGAACTTCGCAGACCCCAAACGAGGCGTTTACCTGTGACAAAGAACCGCCATGTGATCCATAATATTAGTGCTTTGATCACCGTGTCATGCGATCTGCGACGTACCTTGCAGTAGGCAATGTTATCGCATCCACAAACCAAGTGGCCGTTGGCTACGTCCGTGGCTTCCGGTGCTCCACCTCCATTACTTCTCTGCAGCGGAGATCACAAGGACGTCATCCCTAACCTCTACAATAATAATAATTTCCAGAAGGAATGCATCACTGACCTTGTAGAAATCGACGGCTATAAAGTTGGGCCAGCGATTCGCCGACAAGTTATGGCAGGTGTTCAGCATGCTCAGAAGCGGGGCGGAGTTGTGCTTGCAGGCCGTCGCTAGGTTTGGAATGGTGGGGAAGTAGTTCATCAGCACCAGCGACCTCGACGTGGTGTTCATGGGCGACGACTCCGCTCGGTTCGGGCACGCGCCTGCCTCCATGCCTCCGTCTCCGTCTGCAACAACATCAAACAGGTTGAGGTTTCGGCTGGTGAGCAGTAGGCAACGCCTTCTCCTCACATTGATTCTCCACGATGTATGTCCACTCGTAGGCGATGCCCTCGGATGCTTCTTTGGCGGACTTGGAGGTGAACACCAGCAGGCGCTGGTTTCGGCTGATCATGTCGCTGAGCAGCGGCCAGTCCGCGCCATTCTTGGGCATTCTCGAGACCGGGAACCAATACTTGAGCAGTCCGGAAGCGTTGAAGACTTTGGTGAGGCCCATGGGGGAGGTGACGTAGTCCTCGATAATTATCGTGACGACCTCCGAAGGGTTTGCTTCAAGGAAAACCTGGATTTCCTTGAGCACATCGATCGCCGGTTGCTGAAGAACCAGGAAATGGAGTGACTTGACGAAGAAGAAGAAGACCCGAATGATGCGTGCAGGTAATGTAACAGTAGCGGGGCTTACGAAGGCAGTGAAGTTGTAGCATTTGCCACCGGTGGAGTGGCACAACCAGATGTCATCCAGGAAGTCGTACATGTCCAACATCAACCCCCTTACGCCGTTCTACACTCATTGCAGCAAATGGACAAGCAGGTGATGGGTCTAACATGAATGTCTAATAATCAATCTAATTTACACCATTGAATGCATTTTGGACTTATTTTACTTGTTGGTTGGATAAGACCACGTGTACACTCTCATTCCAACCACCAAATGATCATAAAAGACAACTATAACATGGTCAATATGATGCAGACAACTTGATATTTGTTCCTTCACAAAGCCCATTTCAGCTCATGATCTCAATCACCAAACACATGTGAATGTAACAGATGAATATGCTTTCATATGGTAGCATAATATTCTCTAATCTTATAGTGGATTTCTCTCTCAAGGTGGGTTCTAAAGACAGCTTGGTTGGTGTCACACCAACTCCCTGTCATTGTTTTCTATACAGCTAAGCTACTCATTGGCAAAAAATATCAACGAATAATTGAAGTTTTTGGTCCAAACGGAATTTATTTTAATTGAGATAATTAAAATTCTGGCTGCCAGCTTCGTGATTCGTGCGCGGTGCTTCAGCGGTGGCCCGTGATAGGTCGACTCAGCGCTTCGCGTGCGACGACTCGGTGGTTAAGGAGGGTCAACGGTGACCCATCTTCGACGATCCACCGCAGAGTTAAGCGGAGATGGAGTGACAGAATGGTAGAGAAGGAAGAAGAAGAAGAAGAAGGTGTCAGCGTTTAAGTGCGTACGTTGAGTTGATCGGTGATGGAGTCCTGCTGGTTCTCCAGGGTAACCACGGGCGTTCCGGTGCGCGATTTCTGACCGAGTTTCGCGAACGAGTTGTGAGTCGTCAACCACGAGTACCTATTAAACGGCAAACCGGTCCCCTGTTGCCGAGGGACGATAAGCGGCGAGGGAAGACGCGAGGGAGAGGGAGAGGGAGAGAGAGGAGATCAAGACCTTCGATTTGGGATCGGAGGGCTGAATTCGCGTGCACCTGAACAACCCGTTGCCGCTGGCGACGCATGTCTCGCAATGCAGCCCGGCGTCGCAGTTTCCATTCGACACGCAGATGTCACCAAGCTTAATTTGATTCGCAAAGAAAAGAAGAAATGATACTTATACCTACTGAAACACACACAATCCGAGATAAGGGAGATCGAGATGAGCAAGTGAAAGAAGAACCTGCGCAGCAGTAGCAGGAGAAGGAAGCACCGATAGCTGAAGCAGCAGCAGTAGCAGCAAGCGAAGTCCCTGTGGATTGACGACTCTTAAGCACACATTACAAGGCACAGAGAACAGAAGAGCCTCAAACACATGCCTGCATATTTGCGTCTGTTCGCTGTGACCTTCTCCTCCACTTCTCTTTGCTTGGATGGTCAGGAATACCGGTAGGTCATTATGGCAATAAAGAACAAGAAGCCAGCAGTCTCCGTCGTTTGAATGGACGATGACGTGGGGAAGAGATGACGAAAGTTACATGTCTGCAGCCCCGTCGTCGTACCATGCGGCGCCACCACGGTGTCGATAGATGTAACAGAGGTGGGATGACACACAAGCCCTCAAATAACGTGTGGCTCTGGTACTGACCGTCCCCAGTTATGCTTTGCTAAAATGATAGTAAACGATATGTCAATATCTGAGCAGTGCGTGTATCCATTAGTATGGAAGGCATGATTAGATTAGTGAGTTGATTAAGTCCCCCGTCAACTATTCGCATATATGATGACAACATTTGGGCGCACACGTATAATTATAATTATAATTATAATTATAATTATAATTATAATTATAATTATAATTATAATTATAATTATAATTATAATTATAATTATAATTATAATTATAATTATAATTATAATTATAATTATAATTATAATTATAATTATAATTATAATTATAATTATAATTATAATTATAATTATAATTATAATTATAATTATAATTATAATTATAATTATAATTATAATTATAATTATAATTATAATTATAATTATAATTATAATTATAATTATAATTATAATTATAATTATAATTATAATTATAATTATAATTATAATTATAATTATAATTATAATTATAATTATAATTATAATTATAATTATAATTATAATTATAATTATAATTATAATTATAATTATAATTATAATTATAATTATAATTATAATTATAATTATAATTATAATTATAATTATAATTATAATTATAATTATAATTATAATTATAATTATAATTATAATTATAATTATAATTATAATTATAATTATAATTGGTCTAAAAAATTAAGTAAAATCTATAAATTAAGCTCATACAGGCAAATAAGTCATGTAGGAAGAAGACCTAACTTGTATTCATTTGAAGGTCAGAGTTCACGTATTTTGACCTATGTGACGAGTCTCAATCAATTTTGACCCTTAACGGGTTGGACTTCTGAAACGGCTGGATCCTACTTTAACTTGAGGCCGACTAAAGCCGTTATCAAACTTGATTGCACTCGCGCACGCGGCATCGATTGTTGATAAGGTCGCGACAAACTCTTGGTCTCACCTTTTGAATTACCAAGCTTGTCGTGGGACAGAAATGTGGGGCCCCACTTTGAACGGGCAGTGATAGGTAAGGCGTAGGCGGGGGACGCAGAGTGTTGTTCGTGCTAATACCTCTCCCTCGCTGTCGCACGAGATACTTCGTTTTCGCTTTAGCATTCATGTACAATATTAATCAAATAAATCTAAAAATATGTGATAAATATCTATTATTATATTTTCAATTATAATTATAATTATAATTATAATTATAATTATAATTATAATTATAATTATAATTATAATTATAATTATAATTATAATTATAATTATAATTATAATTATAATTATAATTATAATTATAATTATAATTATAATTATAATTATAATTATAATTATAATTATAATTATAATTATAATTATAATTATAATTATAATTATAATTATAATTATAATTATAATTATAATTATAATTATAATTATAATTATAATTATAATTATAATTATAATTATAATTATAATTATAATTATAATTATAATTATAATTATAATTATAATTATAATTATAATTATAATTATAATTATAATTATAATTATAATTATAATTATAATTATAATTATAATTATAATTATAATTATAATTATAATTATAATTATAATTATAATTATAATTATAATTATAATTATAATTATAATTATAATTATAATTATAATTATAATTATAATTATAATTATAATTATAATTATAATTATAATTATAATTATAATTATAATTATAATTATAATTATAATTATAATTATAATTATAATTATAATTATAATTATAATTATAATTATAATTATAATTATAATTATAATTATAATTATAATTATAATTATAATTATAATTATAATTATAATTATAATTATAATTATAATTATAATTATAATTATAATTATAATTATAATTATAATTATAATTATAATTATAATTATAATTATAATTATAATTATAATTATAATTATAATTATAATTATAATTATAATTATAATTATAATTATAATTATAATTATAATTATAATTATAATTATAATTATAATTATAATTATAATTATAATTATAATTATAATTATAATTATAATTATAATTATAATTATAATTATAATTATAATTATAATTATAATTATAATTATAATTATAATTATAATTATAATTATAATTATAATTATAATTATAATTATAATTATAATTATAATTATAATTAGTATGTTCAAACACACCCACGGTTGTAAATATAATTGTTCGGAATCAATATTAATTAAGAACTATAGAAAACACTAGACGTATAAGATATCATAGAAGGAATATCCATTATAAAATAATAAATAATATTACATATTTTCAAATTTTTACTACTATGATGAACGCTTGTACCATCAATATGTCATCTTTAGATACCATATTATACTACCAATATTTACTCAAAATTATTTATGGGGGATTCAATAATATTCATTGTGAACTAGTATGCTACATTGTATATACAATCATTAAGACTATAATGAATATTCAAAAATAATATATCTTACCCCATATATAATTATTAAAAGTAGATTCTCATTTATGATTATCTAAATATGTTAATTATGTATGTCATTATCAATAATATTTTCATTAATATCATCTAAAACTAATTCTTTAATATAATTTTATAAGTTATTATTCAAATCAATTTAATGATTATAGGACCAATACAATAATATATAATATAATTTAAAAATATCTTATAAATGAGAAAATATTTATTGTAATTCACATCCCATAAGCTTACCATCCTAGGTCACCTTAGCAGATAATATTTATTAATTTTTAAATCTAATTTATGTATAAATAGTTTAATAATAATAAAATAATAATTTTAATAATTATTAAGCATTAAACAACTTTAAAAAATTATATGATAGCCTTAATCATGATAAAATATAAATAAAATATTTATGTTAAAAACAAGTATTATTTCATAATTTTAAGATATATGTAGGTAAATAACAAACAAATATCTAAAATAATAATTGAAATTTAATTATTACAAGTAAAATTTTATAAATATGTTATATGAGAAAACTATAAAAAAATTATAATTTATAAATTTTTTAAATTTTATATGTAAATCTAAATTAGACTATCAACCTTGTTTAATTGGATAGGCCCAAAATCGGAGTACTTAAACATGAGCTGATATATTTGAGCTAGATATTAGTCTAATTAGGTCAATTAAAATTAAAAATGATTAAAGTAAAAAATTAGTTAAAATTTGAACTTTCTCAAATTTAGTCAAAATGAGATTAATTGAATCTAAATTCAATCAAACAATTAAAATACAATCAGAATCAAGTCCCATCAAAATAGTAAGTCAAATTAGTCAATTTCATGGTTGAGGATACAAGTAAAAAAAATGATTTCGCAAGGGTAAAACTATAATTTTATTAGGATAAATATTGAAAATAGCTATTTTTAAAGGATAGAATTGTTAAGAGGATATCAACATGAATTTAAAAAATTTAGAAGGGTAAAATAGTCCTTTAAACATGTGAAAAAACCCTAATCCCTTCTTATCCTACGCATAGTATGCGGTCGCCACAGTGCACGACTATCCGTTGCCTATGCGCAGTTACTCGGACTCCCATAACGATCGATTAGTCTTTATGGCATTCCATTATGTCAAAACGTGTAGCTATTATGGCTATGCGAGTCTCTTCGACTATGTATTTCCTCTATTGTTGATCGACGAGCCCTATAATTATTGCCTAGCACTCAGATCATCGTGCAACCATTGAGTGACCTGCACTGGTTGCTCACGTGTTTGTGACTGACTTACTATCGTAGTGACATCTCCCCCATCATCCCATCGCACATGCTACCAAACCTTTAGCGGCAACATGATGAACCCTCTCAATGCGGCTAATGCTCATTCTACCACTACTAGTGCTACTTCATGTGCAATGCCGCTTGCAGCCAATCCCTACCACCACAGGCAACAGTGACACCACCTAAAGTCATCACATATGCAATATCGATGACCATGATAGGTCGTTGTGATGCCTGGAAGGGACTATTGCATATAGGATATAGTGACGTAGCACTTAGGTTGTTGCATATAAGCAATAACGGTGCAGCGATAGTTGTCATTTATGCAATCGTTACCTATGACTGGGTCAACGATCAACAAAGGTCACCACTCTCAAAGTGTTGCTATCAACGATAACCTACTAAATAAATATAAGAAGCTTGTCATGGTTTCACTACCTATTCGTAAGCAAGCGAGAAGCATAGGGAAAGAGATTAAGAGATCAAAGAAGACAAATAGATATGAAAGCAAATCTATAATGCAGATAAATCGTTCAAGCATTATACAATCAAAATTAGATAGCCCCTTTTCATAAGTGAATGATAGTAACAAATAGATCTAATATACTTATATGATCTAAGATATTTGATTTTAAAACCTATCTACCAGAGCAATTGTAAGCATAAAAATTATAATCATGCATCTATTATATTAAAAAACTTTAATGCCAATTTCAAAATCAAATAATGGTAGAATAGGGTCATATATTTTAATGTTATTTAGAAATTTTTTATTTGATCATAATCATTTGATCCAAAAGAATTAAGAATATTAATCTGTAAAAAGAATTAGTCTCATTTTTTTTCTCTTATATTATCTTTTATAGGATTAAAATAAAGATTATAGAGAGATGAAAGAGATCTACGATCTTCAATAACTTAAAACTCGAAAAGAATGACTCTGGTTAACTTAGAAATGATCACTGCTAGTTCATTGACCCAAATTTAGTATATAATGGAATGCCACTATATGTGATTCCTCGAGCATCCAAATATCTTGATCCAAACCAAGATATTTGCATCCTTTCACAGAGAGAGAGAGAGAGAGAGAGAGAGAGAGAGAGAGAGAGAGAGAGTTATTTTTCCTATACATCTGCTTTACATGGTGATAATAAACTGATAAAAGATAATTTTGTGAGCAGAAACATTTTCTATGCCAAACACAGTGCCTTCAAATTCACACACATCTATAACCAGATTATGTAATGCTGATGCAGATCGACATGATCACTGCCAACAACAAGTATCAGAGTTAATGTCCAAGAAGCGACGACGAACCGGAAGAGTTCTCATTCGTGCCGGACAAGTCGGCCGTCGGCGCCGGCGGAGGTGGAGCTTCGCAGACCCCAAACGAGGCATTTACCTGTGACAAAGAACCGCCATGTGATCCATAAAATTACCACTTTGATCACCGTGTCATTCGATCTACTACGTACCTAGCAGTGGGCAATGTCATCGCATCCACAAACCAAGTGCCCGTTGGCTACGTCCGTGGCTTCCGGTGCTCCACCTCCATTACTTCTCTGCAGCGGAGATCACAAGGACGTCATCCCTAACCTCTACAATAATTTCCAGAAGGAATGCATCACTGACCTTGTAGAAGTCGACGGCTATAAAGTTGGGCCAGCGATTCGCCGACAAGTTATGGCAGGTGTTCAGCATGCTCAGAAGCGGGGCGGAGTTGTGCTTGCAGGCCGTCAAAGGGTTTGGAATGGTGGGGAAGTAGTTCATCAGCACCAGCGACCTCGACGTGGTGTTCATGGGCGACGACTCCGCTCGGTTCGGGCACGCGCCTGCCTCCATGCCTCCGTTTCCATCTGCAATAACATCAAACAGGTTGAGGTTTCAGCTGGTGAGCAGTAGGCAACGCCTTCTCCTCACATTGATTCTCCACGATGTATGTCCACTCGTAGGCGATGCCCTCGGATGCTTCTTTGGCGGACTTGGAGGTGAACACCAGCAGGCGCTGGTTTCGGCTGATCATGTCGCTGAGCAGCGGCCAGTCCCCGCCATTCTTGGGCATTCTTGAGACCGGGAACCAGTACTTGAACAGTCCGGAAGCGTTGAAGACTTTGGTGAGGCCCATGGGGGAGGTGACGTAGTCCTCGATAATTATCGTGACGACCTCCGAAGGGTTTGCTTCAAGGAAAACCTGGATTTCCTTGAGCACATCGATCGCCGGTTGCTGAAGAACCAGGAAATGGAGTGATTTAACGAAGAAGAAGAAGAAGACCCGAATGATATGATGCATGCAGGTAATGTAACAGTAGCGGGGCTTACGAAAGCAGTGAAGTCGTGGCATTTGCCACCGAAGGAGTGGCACAACCAGATGTCATCCAGGAAGTCGTACATGTCCAACATCAACCCCCTTACGCCATTCTACACTCATCGCAGCAAATGGACAATCAGGTGATGGGTCTAATAGTCAATCTCATGTACACTGTTTTATGCATTTTGGACTTATTTACTTGGTTGGACAAGACCATGTCTTCACTCTCATTCCAACCACCAAATAAATGATCATGAAAGACAACTAAATACTGGTCGGAATTTGTTTATAATTAAATTATAACATGGTCAACATGATGAAGTCAACTTAATCTTTGTTGCTTCACAAAGCCCATTTCAGCTCGCCATCTCAATCGCCAAACACATGAGAATATAATAGATAAATATCCTTTCATGTAGTAGTACAATATGCTCTAATTCTATAGTGGATTTCTCTATCAAGGTGGGTTCTAAAGACAGCTTGATTGGTGTCATACCAACACCTTGTCATTGTTTTCTATACAGCTAAGCTACTCATTGCCAAAAAATATCGACGAATAATTGAAGTATGTTTTTGGTCCAAATCGGAATTTATTTTAATTGAGATAATTAAAATTCTACCACACGTGTAACACATCCCTGCGAGCTTCGTGCACGGTGCGTGAGCGGTGGGCCGAGATAGCTCGACTCAGCGCTTCCCGTGCGACGACTCGGTGGGTAAGGCGGCTCGACGGTGACCCATCTTCGACGATCCTCCGCCGAGTTAAGCAGACAGAATGGTAGAGGAGGAGTAAGAAGAAGATAGTGTCAGTGTTGAAGTGCGTACGTTGAGTTGATCAGTAATGGAGTCCTGCTGGTTCTCCAGGGTGGCCACGGGTGTTCCGGTGCGCGATTTTTGACAGAGTTTCGCGAACGAGTTGTGAGTCGTCAACCACGAGTACCTATTAAACGGCAAACCAGTCTCCTGTTGCCGAGGGACGGTAGGCAGTGAGGGAAGACGAGAGAGAGAGAGAGAGAGAGGGAGATAGAGAGGAGATCAAGACCTTCGATTTGGGATCGGAGGGCTGAATTCGCGTGCACCTGCACAACCCGTTGCCGCTGGCGATGCATGCCTCGCAATGCAGCCCGGCGTCGCAGTTTCGATTCGACATGCAGATGTCTCCAAGCTTAATTTGATGCGCAAAGAAAAGAAAAAATGATACCTATACCTACTGAAACACAAACAATCCATGATAAGGGAAATCGAGATGAGCAAGTGAAAGAACCTTCCCGGCAGCAGCAGGAGAAGTAAGCACTGATAGCTGAAGCAGTAACAGCAGCTGAAGCAGCAAGCAAACTCCCTGTGGCTTAATAACTCTCAAAAACATGTATGCAGCAATGCGTCTGTTCATTGTGACCTTCTCCGCCACCTGTCTTGCATCGTTACGAATACGGGGACATAATGATGCTTATAAATATAAAAATTGTAATTAAATTTTTATTATGTAAAATTTTTAATATACTAATCGAAATCAAACAACTATATTTTAAGATCAAAATTATATATGTTTTAATATTATTTAAAAAATCTTTATTTGATCTACAAACATACCATGGTCCGATTCGAAGTAAACAACGATATTGATTTACAAGCAAAGAAAACTAAACTTGTGTTCTTTTTTATTCCTATCCAACCACTATCAACGATGAAACAAGGATCGACGAAAAATAAGAGAATATCGATAATATGTTAATAAGAGAATATCTATAATATGTTAATAACAATGATTACTATCTATTTATAGATAAGAGTAAAATGTTCTGGATAAATAATTAGGAGAGTCCCTCCCATCATAGTAATCTCCTAAAGAATTATATTATAATTCAACTTTCTTTCTATTAGCCGATAATCATAGTGAGAATCCAATCCAATCTATAAAATATCTTACCAAATTAAATAGAATCACATAATCTAATATTATTTAATTTAGTCTATTAATTGGTAAGATATAAAAGAATTTAAAATAAAAATAAATAAAAATAAAATATATTAATAAGTTAAATAAATATAATAATAACATGTTAAATGCGATTATCAATATAAGTCATAGTGACTATATGTTATCAATGTCATATTTTTTTATGTATTATAATATTATTAATCCTTCGTAATATAGTTCAAATTGACCTTTATAATTTTTCATATTAATATCATCTTGTTATTATATTTAATAGTAATATACATATACATAAATATAAACAGGATAGCAGAAACAAATAACTTTAATTATGTCATTTATAATATCTTTTATACATTGTTCAAAAACCTAATTATTAGAATATGTTATTTTAAACACTTTAGACGATAAGACCTTAGTAATTGATCAATAATTAATATAATATAACTTAAGATCTTAATTAATAATAATTATTCATGGATTCTTCTTTGACATAATATGTTAATAAGAGAATATCTATAATATGTTAATAAGAGAATATCTATAATATGTTAATAAGAGAATATCTATAATATGTTAATAAGAGAATATCTATAATATGTTAATAAGAGAATATCTATAATATGTTAATAAGAGAATATCTATAATATGTTAATAAGAGAATATCTATAATATGTTAATAAGAGAATATCTATAATATGTTAATAAGAGAATATCTATAATATGTTAATAAGAGAATATCTATAATATGTTAATAAGAGAATATCTATAATATGTTAATAAGAGAATATCTATAATATGTTAATAAGAGAATATCTATAATATGTTAATAAGAGAATATCTATAATATGTTAATAAGAGAATATCTATAATATGTTAATAAGAGAATATCTATAATATGTTAATAAGAGAATATCTATAATATGTTAATAAGAGAATATCTATAATATGTTAATAAGAGAATATCTATAATATGTTAATAAGAGAATATCTCATCAAGTAATTATATAATGTAGTGAACTATAAGTGTACTTATCATTCATAGAGAAAAAAACTACCATAATATATTATAAAATATTTTTAATGACTTGATAATTAAGTCTAATCATATTGAGTCATAAGATAAAATTTTGAAAATATAAAGCTGCTAATCATAGGTGTCTTGTAAGCCAATCACGTGAATAATGATATATGTAACTTAACATGTAGTCTTTTTACTTATTATATTATTTGATATTTTATCACTTTACATTACTTGTTACTTAAATATATCGTGATATCTATGATATATGCAATGAGAATCAAATCGTTTTGAGATCACGATAATAAGACCAATTCATTTTTAAACACAGATCCTAAGTAATCCCAATTATAGGTTACTCGAGAGGGACATCGAGATAATCGGACAGACTGATGTGCTGTATACCCGTCCATATGATAGATGTAGCTGGTCTCATAGCTGCTCGTGTGGGGACACTAGGGATACAGTACATGTGCCCATTGGAGAATGAGTTCATTAATTGATTTGCTTACGAAATGTTAGATGATTGATGATGCCTTATTGTCAAATAACAATTTTTTAGTCCTAGTATTGTATCTAGTCTTTAGACTTGAGACATCAAGGATATCATGTATGAGTACTTCATTTTTTGATACCAGACTTATAAGTTTGGAGGTTTTAGATCTAGTACAACCGGTCATCAAGAGTGGTAGCCAACCTTATGAGAACTATTGAGTGTCGATAGAGGATCATCCACTCCTGGTATTATGAGAGGAGTGTCTCATATGTTCTTACTCAAATAAATCCCTGGCTAGGGTCATTCAGATTGAGAGAGAGAGAGAGAGAGAGTTCTCAGGGAGAATCCAATTAGAGTGATACTCGAGCAGAAAACATATGAGGCTAACAGCACTATGCCCAATATACGGTCTTTGGGATATTAGATGGATGAGGGGCTATAGGTACATGAAAAATAAGGATAAATAGGTCCAATAGATGGAATTTCCATGTATCATTTGGGGACTACGATGTAGTGGCCTAGTACGTCCACTGAGTCGAGTGAATTATTATGGAGATGATAATTTACTGATTCAGAAGAAGTTCTAGTAGGTATGACTTACAACTAACTCGATATTGGGCCCAGAGGATCACACATATATAATAGACATTACGATGAGTAGAGATTCAGATGTGAGATATCTGTTAGAGCTTCTATCTTATTAGATATCCAATAAACCATTGAATTATTGGATTTTATGGATGAGATCAAATAAGAGCCAATGAGAGATTATTGGATAGAGATTCACTAATCTAAGAGGCTTAGGTAGTTGGATAAAGATCCAACACCCAATATGACATAATTCATTAGGGTTAAATTGATAGAGATCTGTATGGATTTAGGGATATACGATCTCCTTAGACAACACAATCTTTCATTAACGTAATTTTAAGTTTTACGGATTTTGTGTACCAATCTTCGTACGATGATGAATATATCTTTGAAAAATTAGGGATTTTGTTTTTTGTTTTTCTGTTGTACATGTGATATCACCTCATAGATTTCCCAACAAAAGCTTCATGAGTGGTCTTAAAGTATACCATAAAATCAGCTTCTATTATTGATAATGTAATAATATATTACTTTATATTTTTTTATAAATTATACTCTAACTAATATAAATATAAAATATAAATTAGACTTTATATTATCGAGATAATTTATAAAATTAAAATATAAAAATATTATCATTTTCAATTGATATGATTTTATATATGTGAATATATATTCATTTATCCTTTCTAGATATTTTATTACTTTATTTATTGTCTTTCGGTATTTCATTCTGGGTAACTCTGATATCTATCTAGTATTATAATTATAAAGTTGATATCCGATATGATATACGCTTGAGTATATAATATGTTTTCAACTGCACATATATAAGAAATATTTTTTATTTGATTCTTTTTAAGTTATTTTAAAAATATTTACCATAATTAAATTTTTTTTACTTTTGTCTTTTGTTGAATAAAACTGTATACTAAATCTCTATAAAACTTAGTCAATATATCCTTTATGAAATAGTCTTAGTAATCTTTAATATACATTACTGAATATCTTAATATAAAAAATATAAGGTGTCTCATTTATATAAATCATCTTAAAATTCTTGGCGAGAAATATCTTGGTTTCTTCTAATAAATCAAAATCAATACTAATAAACAAAATACTACTCATATATTAAGGCTATAAATGAATTTCCTAAGTTTGCATACCAAAATTTATATTTTTTTATCTTTTTTTTTGTGAGTCATTAAGGTTAATCCATATATATATATATATATATATATATATATATATATATATATCTATATTTTTATTTAGAAAAGTTATTTTAATATCTATATGATGTAACTCAAAATCATAATAAGTCATTAATGTCATAATAATTTGTAATGAGACTATTAAATAAACTAAAGAAAATATTTAATACTTTCTTTATAAATAAAATATTTTGACTGCAAGTCTAGCTTTATATCATTTGATATTACTCTTTTAGTTATACTTAGTCTTAAATATTCATCTATAATAGATTATTTTATAATTATTAGATAATTTAATGAGTTTTCAAATACTATTTTGGTTTATTAGTTTTAATCCTTCTCTTATTGTATTGTATCAATTTTTTTAGAATCATCATTTTGCATGACTTGTGAAAACAATGAGAAATCTGAGGAATCCTATCATAATTAAATTTTTTTTATATAAATTAGTGCAATCAAATGTAATTTTGACATATCTATCATACTTTATTCATTATTTTTAGACTTTTATTGAATTTAAAAATAGGTTTGTTTGATTATATATCTTTTTAAAAAAGAAATTAGGTTTTTTTTAAGAATTATTTCTCTATCCCAAGCCTACCACTAATAAAAGTGTTATTCGTTTTGATAGTGTTAAAGTTTAAGTATTTCTCGAAAGAGTAATACTTATACAATAAAAAAGGAGGGTCGATGAAATAGTATGCAATACGATAGGAAGGAGGATCGAGGATAATCATAATCAAAATTTAATTAAATATATAATATATTTTATTCAATTAAATAAAATCATCTATACTAACAATGACGATGACATGGGGGAAGGATGACGAAAGTTACTGTGGCACCGGGGTCGTACCAGGCGACGCCACCACCTCGGTGTTGATAGATGCAACTCAGGTGGGATGACACACGATGCCCTAAACTAACGTGCGACTCTGCCCTGCCTGTCCCCAATTATGCTTCGCTTAAATGATAGGAACAATAAGTTAATATCTGTGTAGTGTGTGTATGCATGAGTGGCAATAAGTCTATAGTTAAACCCCCCCTTCAACTACTCACATGTATGATGACAACATTTGGGCTCACACGTTTTTATATATATATATATATATATATATATATATATATATATATATATATATCCTTCAGATATGTCAATTTCGTTGGCTTCCGTCCAATACAGTCCATTATCAATGGATTTTAAAAGAATTAAATTTTAAATACTAAAAAATCGTAGATTGACATTTACCATCATTATATCGACTATCAATTAACAAGGTATATACACACTAAAAATATAGCGTGCTAATACAAAAAAAATCCATTAATTTTATAAATATGTTAGTATTTATGCTAACAATTATTTAAAATCATGTTGAGTATATAAGATATCAAACTTGAATCACACATGTCGAGGATGGGTTACAAAATAAACCCGACATGGTAACAAGTAATTGTGAAATATAACTGGTCAAAATTTAAATAAAATCTATAAATTAAGCTCATATAAGCAAATAACTTTTATTTATTTGAAGCTCTGAGTTCGAGTATTAGATCAGCTAAAAGTCTTTGGGTCTATTTTGACCCATATGACGAGTCTCAGTCAATTTTGACCGTTAACGGGCTGGACTTCCCGTAAACGGCTTGGATCGTACTTTAACTTGAGGCCTGACTTAAAGCCCGTTATCAAACTTGATTGCAGCGCACGGCGGAATCATTGTCGACGAGCTCACGTCAAACTCGTGCACCTCACCTTTTTTATTTACCTAGATTTTCATTCGACAGCATGTCGGTCCCACTTCGGGCGGGCAATGATAGGTAAGGCGAAGGCGGCGATGCGTCGTATTGCTCGCGATAATACCTCTCCTCCCGACGCACGACATGTTTGGGGCCCCACGCCCGCGGTTCCGCTGGCCCCACCAGGCGGGACCACCGCACGTGCCGTGGCTGTTGCGTCCCGTTCCGCTCACCCTCGGCACCATTTAAGGCACCCCAACTCGTCGCCACCTCCGCCTCGCTCCCTCCCTTGTCGCGCTTTCCGGACCGAGCCAAGGCGAAGATTCGAAGGCAGGCTTGGAGAAGAGTCGGAAGGAGGACTTCGGTGGAGCTGTTAAATTAGGCAAGCAAGGAGGCAAGAAGTGTGGTTGTCGCTACCCACTGCTCTCTCCCACTCTCTCTCGCTTGCCCTGTTCGCCTTTCTTGCTTTCCTCGGCTGGTCTCCGATGCGGCCGTACCTCTTGCTATCCTCCTTCCTGGTAGCGCTAGTGTTTGCGGAGCCCAGCTTCTTGCCGGCGACCGCAGGAGGTTCTTTTCCTTTGCTCTCGTTGATGGATCCATGTCGAAGTTCCGTTTATTGCCGGCTATTGTTGTTTCTGACGATTTGTGGGTTCTGGCTTTGGTTCTTTGCGGTTCTGATGGCTATCTTTATGATCTTTTGGTTCTTTCTCATCTTTTCGGTGCAAGCTCATTTTGTTATGTAGGGGTTTGTTGTGAGAATGGTCCAAGGTCATTTGTTGTTTTCCAAGATAGGCTTCGGTTCGCTCAGCATTTGCTCCTCAAAATGGTTCCTTTTGTTGGGCAAGCTTTTCCTTACTTCGAGATTAGGGCATCACATGGATTTTGAAACGTTAGCATCACGGCTTGATGTCGATGTTCATTGTGAGAATGACTTATAGCTGCTGCATTTTTCTTGGCAGCATATTCGGTCTCATGCTCTTGAGTCTTTTGGACAAACGACTCATGACTCGACGCTAATTCTAAAAGGTGTCGTTTTCGCCGAGTTCCTTCCTTTTTATTTGCCTAACAAGGTAATTTCTGGATGGCAAAGTAGATGGAACACGGTTAAGTGGAGTAATGAAACCATATTTTGGAGTAATACGGATTGACCAAGGAGAAATTACTAGGTTTCGTCTATTCATTGATCTTTTACTGTTGTTATCGTTCTAGTCTGCCATGTGTTGCTGCTTAGCCTGGAGCGTGAGCTGTCCAGAACTCGTTCATGCCAGTTGTTTCAGACACACAGTCATCAAGCATTAATCATCACTTGTCTTTTTCTTCTGCTTCACCTGCTGGGCAAGCGAAACTGAAGGGCCCAGTTTTGTTCCTAGTTTGTTCTTTTTTCCTTGAATATTTGTTGTCCTTCCTCGTTCAATTAACTTAGAGGACTTGCCCAGTCGTTCCTATGTATCATACAAGTATACAGCTAGTATTTTTTTTTTTGTATAATTTCTCTGACAGCTTGTGAATCCCTTTTTGGTATTGGTCTTGATGTAAATACTATTGTATGGCTTAGCTGAATAGATTTTTCCATTAATTGTTTAACCATTGATGCATTTTTGTTCTCATTATTTTACGTGAGAGTTCTCAACCTTTCGGAGGTTAGTGTTACTCCCACTTTTAAAAGTGAGCATTTTCTCTTTGATCCATAACAATATTGTGATCGCTCTGCAATTAGAAGATTTCTGTTATAAAGAGCATACTTTCTTTTGAGCCCAAAGACTTCAATTGCTTTTGAGGATTTGCTATGTTGCAGCATTTGGTAATTTTCACTTTGTTTCTTGTGCAAAAGTTTCTGCATCTTATCCATAACATAAACTACAGAGCATAGTTTTATGTCTGGCTGAACAACTTGAGCAAGCCTTGCTTGGGTCACTCGATCGTTGGTTGGACCGGCGGCTTAATCAATCAGGCTGTTAATTCGATGTAAAATATCTAAAAATAAATATATGTATCAATTATATATTTGAGAGATAAATATTTTTTTGTATTAAAAATATATTAAGATATATAATAAAAATGTACTTATGAAATTTTGTTTTGTTAGAGAATGACTTGATGAAATTTGAAGATCAACAAATCAAAATCTAAACTCTAATGAATTAGCTTTCAGGAAAAAGAGGTCAGCATATGACACGTCATGATAAGAAAAAAAATGTTTGTGAAAGAAGGCAAGAAAGACAATGGTTAAAAAAAAGAAAGAGAATAGATTTAAAAAAGAATAAGGGAGGATGACAAGGAAAGAATTACTGATGATAGATAGATTTCAAGAGGTCAGCATATGACACGTCATAATGATGATAGATTTCAAGAAGGATAGAGGAGAGAGATAGAGGGGGCAACTAGAAAGAGGAGTGGATAATGTGTGCTTTGACAAATTATACTCTCTTTTTTTTTGCAAAAAGGACTAAAATACCATCAATAAGTAAATATGTGTACTTATTTAAGGGTATTATTGTCAATATTGATAAAAACTGTCCAATTAGTGAACCACATTGGCCAAGGGTCCAGTTCAGGTTTTCCCTGTCAGGCCAGCTGGTCTGATCCGGAATCACATACACTGGTTTCCTCTTTGTGGTTGAAATGTTGCTTTACTGAAATCTTTGGTAACCTGTGTCATTGAAGAATAATATATAGTTTATATAGCACCTTGCTTTCAAGAACTTCTTATCAATGTCATCAGTCTGATGAAACGATACAATGTGATGTTGTGCTAATTACATGGCTCATCATATGTTTCCTACAATCAAGTTGCTGTTGGAAGCTTTATAAGTAACAAAATGGCAATGCTCTTCTTGAAGCTACAGATATAATAGCATATAATCTAGAATATTAACATAATAAGTCCATTGAAAACCACTATTGGAGTGTCAGGATTATTGCTGCTTGAGAAAAGATGGGAATTAGAGACTTTCTGTGCCACATACAGAATTTCAAATTATGCTTTGCATTGGCAGTTCTCTCTCAGTATTGGCAATATAAAAAAATGTGATGTTAACCATGGTCGGGATTTTTTTTGTAGCAATGATTTAGTCAGTCTTTTTCATGCATACCATTAACACTACATGAATGATGCACCTCAATGAAATACATTGGTGTTTCTGATAACAACCGTATTTTCTTATAGATTGTCCCCTGGATATGAGTTGGTGGAATTTGACGGCCGCAGCTTCTGTATGCTCAGATCAAAATGAACGAGCTAAGTGTTGCCGCTATATCAATGCCTTCATTGCAGTTTCTGTTGCTTATTATGCAAATGCAACAGGAGAGCTGGGGGTTCCATCAGCATTTTCTGATGCCTGCTATAATTCTATCTCTGACACCTTGAAATTAAGTGGAATACCTTCTAATGCAACTATGTTCTGTGGATTGGGACTTAAAATTCATATTTCCTATCAATGTGAGGGGAGAGCAACTATCTCAGATATGCTGCAGTCTCCAAATTTTTATGATGTCATCAGAAACTGCAAGCTGCCACTACTGGATAATAGTTGCAAAAGATGCTTAAACTCTGGTTTGTCATACCTTCGCCATCTTGTAGGAGACCAAGATAACGTTACCTTGAATACCTGCCGTGATGCAGCTTTTGTTGCACTTGCAAACCAGGGGGACAATTCATCAATAATTGATATTGCAACTTGCTTCTTCAGTGTTAAAGGGCTCAGCATTCATCAAGGTGTGTCCATTTTAGAGTTTTTGTCATATAAAAAAAGGAATTTATGCTTAAAGAGCTTATTTATTTTCCCTTTCAGACTTCATAGGGCTGGCACTTTATGGCACATTATATTCATGGAGGAAGCTAGTAGCTTAAGATGAGGTCAAAAGTGATATTCAAAGCCTCTGACGCATGAAATACTAATTTTGTATAAAACCATAAAGCTGAAAAATCAAGCAAATATATCAAAAATGGTATTATGTATTTTGTTTATTAGACTTCTTACTCTGTCATGAAGCAGATTTTAAAATTTTGAAATGTAAATGAAAAACAAGACAAACAAAGAAATTAAGGTGTGTATGATATTTTATTGTTGAATCTAGCAAAAAGTTTAGTCCAATCAATGCATATATGACAAAAATCAACATAATACATGCTTTGATTAGTGGTGTCTTGACAATAATCAATATCAATATGCCCTGTATTTCTTGGTATCACCAGAAAATATTAAAAAAGTCAAATATCAACTAGGACTGGATCATATGGTCCAATATTGGTCCTTTGCTCAGACACAACCTCATGCAGTGTGCTGGCATAATCATACCCATGTCATTTGGGCCAATTGTTATTTTCTGAATGAGAGCAACATTTTCTGTAGTGATTCAGTAATGCAACTGACTATAGAAATGAGCCTGCATAGGCGCAGGTTGCTTCATGCACTGGGTTCGTGGTTTTTAATTCATCGATGCAATTAAACCTTTGATTTAATCTATTGGAGTTAATTTTAACTTTTAATTGTGATGCTCAATTTCTACGTATAAGAAAACATTGCTCGTGTTTTGTACTATGTTCATGCTTCAACTAAGTTTTATGTTTTGGCTTATGTTAAAGCATGAACATTGCTCGACTGAGTTATCAGTGGTGGTGTTGTTTTAGTTCACACCGATTGTTTTTTTTTTTTGTGTCAACATAGTTTGTATCCCTATATAGGATGCTTAATACATTGATGAGGTCTACTTAATCTGTATGAACTAGCTATGAATGATAACCATCAGGTATATATCCTTTTATGCTTTTAAAGCTGTTCTGGTTTTAATGTTCAAGCAGTCTATTCTCTTTAACCATTTTATTTTGGTGACCTAGGGAAATGTTGAACACTCTAGTTATCTTTTTCTTTAATATATGGAGTGGGCTTTAACCACTTTTACTTATATTATATTGTTTTTTGTTTGTCATGACAGTTTTCTGTGAACTGAAATTCTATTGCAGGGAATTCTTCAGAGCCTTTTTTTTCACCTGTTGCCCCAGCAACTTCTCCAGCTTCTGCACCAACTCGTGCTCATGATCTTTTTGTTACACCATTTAGAGAACATCACCATCCATTCCAGCTCACTTTAATACCAGGAATTGGTATTATGATTACTGGATCAGCAGTTCTATTACTAATTATCCTGATACTTCTCATTCATAAGAAAAATAGAGAATTAAGAAGTGCCAGCAATCCAACAAGGAGCACATTGGATGCCTCCTCTTTCCCACATGTCTGGAAGAATAAGAAAGGTATGCCAATTCTAAAATGTGGTTGCTAATGGTGCAATCTAACTAATGGTCATTAGAAGTAGATCACTAAGTCCTCTTGATAAGGTTTTGTAGATAGGAGAATACACAAGATGAAAGAGAATATTGAGAAAATTATATTCTAAGGGAAGATGTTAAAATTACTACTTAGCATGATATTTACAAATAAAGAAACATATAAATGGTAGATGAGGCGGATTAGGTCAACGTTTGGTGACTTTCATTTCCTTTTTCTTTTCATGAACAATTTTAGGTCATGACTTGGACTTCTGGATGTGAACTTCTATTCAGATCAATGATCTCTTTAGGGCATTTTAAACTAACAATTAGTTATGAATTTGAGAATATTGCTGACTATATGGTCTGTTGGATTTTTGGCATATCAAAGTGATTCCCTTATATTTGTTCGAGTCACTTTTTTTTATTTGGCTTATTTGTTAGGAATGGAACAAGCTAATTAGCAAGGGTACCTTAATGAAATGAATAATCAGTCTTACCTTGACCTTTTACAGGCGCTTCCACCATGTTTCATAGGTACAGTTACAAGGAAATAAAGAAGGCATCAGGCAATTTTAGAAAAATTTTAGGAAAAAGTGAATTTGGAATCCTGTACAAAGCTCAATTTGATGATGGGTTCGTTGCTGCTGTGAAACAGATTAAGAACATGTCAGTACTTAGTGAGGAAGATTTTTGTCGAGAAATGGAAATTCTTGGCAGACTGCATCATCGTCATCTTGTTACTCTCAGAGGCTTCTGTTCTTCTAGACAGGAGAGGTAGTTACCTCATTATGTGATCATATAGTAGTTCAAAGTGCTTTTGAGATACAGATTACTGTAGTTTCTTTTTTATTTTCAGGTTCATGATATATGAATTCATGGAAAATGGAAGCCTAAAAGATCAACTCTATTGTAATCTCTGCTCTATCTTCTCTTCATGGCCAATGTTTGGTGTTACAATTCAAGTTAGGCAAATTCTGTTCTTTTTATCTTTGCAGCATCTGGACGAACTCCATTACCATGGAAGACCAGGATCCAAATAGCCATTGATGTTGCTAATGCTCTGGTAACTCATTGCAAAACTTGCTACTGCCATAAAGAATTTAAGTGCATCAAACTCATTTATCAGACAGCTTTTTAAGTAAAAGAAACCTCTTTGTGCAGGGAGGTATATTTGTTATTATGAAATTACTTCTACCATCCTGGTCTAAAGAGTTAAATTTATGTTTTCTAACAGTTAACAACTTCAATTTGTTAAACAATGGACATGCCAAACTATCTCAAATGTTTACCTCCAAATTTGTGCAGTTTAGTTTCTTTAATTATTATGCATGTCCACCTAGCTGCATGTTCAGGAGCAGTCTTATGTCTGCTGTTCTTGTGCTTATCCAGTGCGTATTTATTTTTGTATGCAAAAAATTAATCAATTTTAATCAATCTATGTTACTTCATAAAAGCTTTTGATGATTATTAAATAACTGGTATCTGATAGAACCTTAGAGGAATTCTATGTAGATTGATCTTTGAGGGAGATCACTTCTTGGAACGCTGTAGGGGTTCCACTCTTCTAGAAGTCAGTCAAATGACTGCAATTGTAGATAGATCTTATTCTCAAAGAGATGGAGGTTACATACTTGTATAGGGCTCGAAACCCAAGCCCTAGGGGTTGCTTCTTAAGTAAGTTACCCCTTTTGCCCTCAACCCTAACCAACCAACCCAATAAAAGGGAGCGATGGCTAGGAAGCCCAAAGGCCCAAATATAAACCCTAGCCACTCTTCTTTATAGGATAGAGGCGGCTAGGTGGGGTTTATTACAATCTCATAGGGTTTTATTGGCTGCTACTTGGTTGAGTAGGACCCAACCCTGCTAGGGTCTTATCAAGCCCGCCTTCTCCAAATCAGCCTTGTCCTCAAGGTTGAGGTTCCATGAACTTAGGGAATCGGGTCTTCAGCTCCTTATGTGATTCTCATGTGGCGTCTTCAAGTGGGAAATTATTTCAATGCACTAGTACTTTAGTAGAGGGACGTCGGCGACGCGTCACGATTCTGCGGTTGAGGATGGCTTATGGTTGGGCTTGAATATCTCCATCATTAGTGGTGTTTGGCAGATGGATCTGGGGTGACTCGTGTTCTCCCAACTTGGGCTTTAGGCATGACACGTGGAAGACAGGGTGAATTTTGGTATCCTTAGGCAATTTAAGTCTGTACGCCACGGCTCCAATATGCTCTGTGATCTGATAGGGCCCATAAAAACATGAGAATAACTTCATGGAGGCTCGTGTGTTGATGGAGAGTTGCTTGTATGGCTGTAGGCGAAGATAAACCCAATCTCCTACTGAAAATTCTCTTTCGCTTCATCATGTGTCGGCTTGCTGCTTCATTCTAGCTTGAACGGTAGAGAGATTCTCCTTTAGCAGTTGGAGTTTGTCCATGTCAATTAATTCTTGATCGACCTGATCTACCTTGGCCGAGCCAATTATATACTTTGGAATCACAGGGGCCGGCCGACTATACAGTGCTTCATAAGGGGCACATTTTGTAGATGAATGATATATAGTATTATACTACCATTCGGCCCAGGGAAGCGATTTCGCCCACTCCTTTAGCCGGTCACTAACGAAACATCGAAGGTACGTCTCTAAACACCTGTTCACCATCTCTGTTTGGCCGTCAGTTTGTGAATGATATACTGTGCTTATCTTGAGTTTGGTGCCCTGTAACTGAAATAACTCGGTCCAAAATTTACTGGTGAAGATCCTGTCACGATCACTTACAATGGATCTTGGCATCCCATGCAGTTTAACAATATTTTCTATAAAAATCTGGGCAATGCTAGCAGCAGTGTAGGGATTTCGCACAGCACAAAAATGAGCATATTTCGTAAGTCGATCAACTACTACTAGAATTGTGCTTTTACCTTTGGAAGGTGGCAGCCCTTCATGAAGTCCATGGAGATGTCAGTCCACATCGAGTCCAGTATGGGTAGTGGTTGTAGCTTTCTTAGACTTGCCACTGTTTCACCCTTGTACTGTTGACATACATCACATTGTGCCACATATTCAGAAATAATTTTTTTCATCCCTCTCCAATAAAAATTTTGCTTCACTCTTTCGTAGGTTCTCAGGAATTCGGAGTGCCCTGTTGAAGGTGTGGAGTGCATTTCATGCAGGATGATTATGGGAGTCGGATATAAACACAATGCGACCTTTGTGGCGTAGATCTCTCGAATCACAAGTGTAGTGGGCTATTGCACTTGGATCCTCCAATTTTCTTATGATGTTGCTAATCTCTGGATCCTTCTTTCATTGTTCCCTAATGTCCTCGAGGAAGCCAGTGGTAGGAAGGGAGATGGCTGGAAATTTAGCTTGCTCAGGTAGCCGTGAGAGTGCATCTGCAATAATGTTTTCTTTCCCCTTTTTGTAAATAATTTCATAATCAAATCCTAAAAGTTTGGTTACCTATTTTTGCTGCTTAGGGGATGATATCTTCTGCTCCAAAAAGTACTTGAGGCTTTTATGGTCGGTTTTAATTTGAAATCGTTGGCCGATCAGGTACGATCTCCACCTTGTTACTGTGTTCACAATGACGAGCATCTCCTCATCATATATTGACATGTTTTGATGGGAGGGAGACAACGCCTTGCTGGTGTATGCGAGTGGTCGACCATCTTGCATGAGAACGCCTCTAATTCCAACTCCAGATGCGTCGGCCTCAATGATGAAGGGTCGGCTGAAATCTGGTAGCGCTAGCATCGGCGTCGTCGTCATGGCTGCCTTAAGTTTATTGAAGGCAACAGAGGCTTTGTCCGACCATTGGAATGCGTTTTTTTTCAGTAGAGACGTGAGGGGTGCACTGATCTTCCCATAGTCTTTGACAAATTTTCGGTAATAGCCCGTTAGTCCAAGGAACCCGTGCAGTAATTTCACGTTTGTAGGTTTCGGCTAGCCTTGTATTGCTTCAATTTTTGTTAGGTCTACTGCCACTCCTTTTGATATTATGTGCCTAAGGTACTCTACTTTTTACTAGAGAAAGCTGTACTTTGGTTGCTTAACAAAAAAAGTATTCTCCTGAAGGATCGTCAAAACAATCTCTAAATGCTGAAAGTGAGTCTCAAGAGAAGGGCTGTAAATGAGAATATCATCGAAAAATACCAGCACAAATTTGCGAAGAAAGCTCCGAAAAATATCGTTCATGAGACCTTGGAAGGTTGAAGGAGTATTAGTGAGTTCAAAAGGCATTACCAAGAATTCATAATGGTCGTCATGAGTGCGGAATGTAGTTTTTTGAATATCATCTTCACATACCCGAATTTGGTGGTAACCGGATTGGAGGTCCAACTTCGTGAAGACTCGAGCTCCTTTTAACTCATCAGGAAGTTCATCCACCATTGGTATTGAGTACTTGTCCTTGATGATGATGCCATTTAAAGCTCGGTAGTCGATGCACATCCGTTAAGTTCCGTCCTTCTTGTGTACAAGTAGCACCGGTGAAGAATTGAGGCTGCAACTTGGCCGAATCACTCCTGTTTCAAGCATCTCATTTACAATCTTTTCAATTTCATCCTTCTGGAGATGAGGATAACGGTACGGTCGAGTGTTTGCTAGTGGCTTGCCCGGAAGGATTGGAATCCGATGGTTATGTTGCCGAATAGGAGGAAGACGGCGTGGCTCAGCAAAAATGTCGGTAAATTCAGCAAGCAATTGGGCGAGATTTTGATCTTCAATTTTTATTTTCTTCCCCTTTGGTTGCTACTGGAGATGCATCAAAAAGCCACCGTTTACCTTGTGTAAAACTTTTTCCATTCATTGAGTCGAAACGGTGGTTATGTTACTTCTGGGCTTCTCGCGTGGGATGATCTGTTTGTTTTTGCAGTAGAATTTCATAATTAACTTGGAAAAGTTCTAAGAGACATCACCTAGCGTAGTCAACTATTCTATGCCAAGCACGGTCTCATAGTCATCAATTGGTAGGAGGAAGAAGTCGGTGATAATTTTTTGGACTTGCAGTAATAGTTTCACCTGCGGGCATCTTTCGTCGCACTTTAGGATTCTGCCGTCGGTGACCTTTACATTGAACTTGCTGCAACCTTCGATGTGGAGCGCCATCTGAGCAGCAACCTTACTGTTTAGGAAGTTATTAGTGCTGCCCATGTCGATGAGAACAATGATCGGTTGTTGTTTGAGAAAGCCTCTAACTTTCATCGTTTGCGGGTTTGAGTAGTCGACTAGCACGTGTACCATAAAGTCTGTCAGTCGTGGCTCTTCTTTCGCATCTTCTTCTTCATGTTCAAGGTTCTCTTTTGGATGTTCAATGACCTTTTCTTCTACTGGTTCAATCACAAAAAGTCTCCCTTTTATACAGCGATGCTCGTGGCTCCACGGCTCGTCGCAATGCCAACATAACCCCTTCGCAGATCGCTCCCGAAGCTCTTCTCTTGTTAATATTTTTGGTGCAGAGGCTCAGTTGACAGTATGGGGGGCTGAGGGCTTTGGTATTGCTGGTCGGGGAGCGACCCTAGTCCTCCGGGCTTCATGGTTCAATCGTTCCTCTTGAAGTTGTGTGAAAGAGATGGTTGCCATAAGCGTGTACGGTTGTCGCGCTTCAACTTTTCCTCGGATCTCCTGCTTCAATCCCTCAATGAAGGTCCCCAATAGTTGTTTTTCGGACCAATCACGAGTTTGATTAGATAACCTTTCAAACCTGGTTTGGTACTCCTGAATGGTCGAGGTTTGTTGGATTTTTGTTAATTGTCCGTCAATGTTCTCGTAATCGATTGGTCCGAAGCGGATCAACAGTCCTTCTTTGAATTGTCGCCATGAGAGGACTCAATGAGTGTGTTCAAACCAGTCAAACCACTGTATGGGATCCCCTTTAAGATGTATAGCCTCAATTTTCACCATAGATGCGTCTACGGTTTTATGGTACCGAAAATATCGCTCCGCGCGCGAGATCCAACCAATCAGGTCTCCTTCTTCCCATCTAGGGAAGTCCACCCTCATGCGTGGATAGTAGGGATCGGTTATAGAGCCTTCCCTCTCTTGGAAGTCATCTCTTTGGGCTTGATGTGATTGGTCAGAGCTCTCTCCTTAATGTAATTTCTTCGGGCTAGGTGGTCGGCCCAAACTGAGTTCAGTAAAGAGAGTTCGAATCTTATCCTCCATTCATGCCTCGAAGGCTTCGAATTTAACATTAATTGCCTCTTCAGATGTCATAGTATATGCCTCCAAATCTGTAATGTTAAGATCTCTCCTTTGTTGTCGAGTTAAATGCATGTATAGGTTGAGAAAAGTGGTGGTGGATTGGTGGATGTAGGCTGCGGTTCAAGCTTGTTTTGTGGCTATTTTGGGTGTAGTTTGAAGGTGTGGTTTGGTAGAGTTTTAGGGCTGTGATGATAGTAGATGAAAGTTAGGGAAAAAAGTTTTAGATCTGTAGTAGATGGCAGCAAAGGTTTGATATAAATCAGTGGAAGTTGTTGCAGATCAGTGTTGTCTTGTAAGAGCAGAATTGTCGTCGAAGAAACAATGGTTTCTCGATGAAATTTCCAGCAAAAACCGAGAGATTTGAGGAGGTAATTTGACAGCAAAATCTTGGTTTAAATTACAGCAATGATGACCAATTTAATCAAGAAAATTTCGGTAGTATAACAACAAGGAAATTGGTGCAAGTTGCGATAATAGAATTCTCATCGAAAAATTCCAGCGGTTTGCGATGAAAATTTACAGCAACACAAGAACGGTTTTAGAGATGAATTCTTCAATAGATCAATCTTAGATAAAAGCCAAGATAATCTATGAAGCATATAAGAAATTTCATTAAAAAAGGATTGCAAATAGATCGGTTAAAGGTAACAATATGCGGTTGAAATTTTCTGTAGTAATCCTTCGTTCGCAAAGATGATAACTTTTGCGACGAAAGGAATTCGCAGCACGGGATAGATAAGAAGACTTCTTCTTGGTATTTTGAATGAAAAATTGTAGTAGCAAAAGGTATTAGTGATAGGAGAATATCAGATCTCTGATACAATTGGAGGTGACGATAGTAGATTGATTTGATCTACGGCAGAAGATGATGGTGGAGATGATGACGTCAAGAGCAATTGTGGGAATGGCTTGGCTAGTGGTGGGCGACAGGGATGACAGCAAAAGCAGCAAGATCGCTGCTCTGATACCAGATGATAGAACCCCAGAGGAATTCTATGTAGATTGATCTTTGAGGAAGATCACTCCTTGGAACGCTATAGGGGTTCCACCCTCCTAGAAGTCGGCCAAATGGTTGCAATTGTAGATAGATTTTATTCTCAAAGAGATGGAGACTACATGCTTACAGGGCTCCAAACCCTAGTTCTAGGGGCTGCTTCCTAAGTGAGTTACCCCTTTTGCCCTCAATCCTAACCAACTAACCCAGTAAAAGGGGGCGACGGCTAGGAAGCCCAAAGGCCCAAATATAAACCATAGCCACTCTCTTTATAAGATAGAGGCGCTAGGTGGGCTAGTGGTGGGCGACAGGGATGACAGCAAAAGCAGCAAGATCGCTGCTCTGATACCAGATGATAGAACCCCAGAGGAATTCTATGTAGATTGATCTTTGAGGAAGATCACTCCTTGGAACGCTATAGGGGTTCCACCCTCCTAGAAGTCGGCCAAATGGTTGCAATTGTAGATAGATTTTATTCTCAAAGAGATGGAGACTACATGCTTACAGGGCTCCAAACCCTAGTTCTAGGGGCTGCTTCCTAAGTGAGTTACCCCTTTTGCCCTCAATCCTAACCAACTAACCCAGTAAAAGGGGGCGACGGCTAGGAAGCCCAAAGGCCCAAATATAAACCATAGCCACTCTTCTTTATAAGATAGAGGCGGCTAGGTGGGGTTTATTACAATCTCATAGGGTTTTATTAGCTGCTAGGGTCCTATCAGTATCTACATCTTTTCGCCAAACTAAATTAAGTCTTGATTTGGATTCTGGCATCCACTAATCTTTCTTATCTATTCTTGAACTATCTAGGGAAAAGTATGCATGTTTTTGGATTCTAGATGCATTTTCACATCAAGTCCATGTTGTCACATGTATTACATTACTTGAATTTTGGACTGTTTTAGGCCTCAAATAACCTCTTACAGTTGGTTTGCATCATGAGGTCAAGTTGGAAGTAAGAAGATACGTTGCAGTTGCATCCATATTATATATTTTACTGATGGTTTCAAACACCTATAATCTCCATAGAATGAAAGCTCTGTAATATGCAGATTATTTCTTCAGATTGACCAACTGTGTCCATATGATGATAAAGCTCTAAATTTTATGAAATCGAGCAACTTATTTCAATTAGGTTGTTCAAATGTCTAGCATAGGGTTATGAAGCTCTTTAATTTATTAAATTGAGCATGCAGGAGTACCTCCATTATTATTGTGATAGCACTCTTTGTCATGGGGACCTAAGGTCAAGCAATGTCCTTTTCGATAAGAATTTCTTAGCAAAGGTACTTTACATGAGCAAAAATGAATACATTCCATATTGCTCTCTATTCGTGCAAAGAGCTAACAAATACTGACTTTTAATAGGTTGCTTATTTTGGTTTGGAGCATTCTACGAGATGCGCAAGTAGACATGTACCACATAATGGTAATGCATTGGGAACGTCAGGTTAGGGTCCTCTTAGATTCTGTGCATGATTTCTGTGTTGGTAATTGGCACCATATTAGAATACTATTATCATTTCCTTGAAATTTCCAATGGCTTTAACAACGCTTTCCATTTCATAACACTGGGATAGCTATATGTTGCACTGACTGGCACATCCCTGTACCATTTAGCATAGGCCAATTTTGGTTAAATCATATGTCAGCACCTTCAGTGGAGGCAAGCATGGCCCATGCTGATACTTTTCACACAGAATACTATTTTACCTTTTTTGAGTGACAGTTGTTAATTTATAGACATGTGGACTATATTACAGTGAAAAGTCAGATAACATGGATGAGGAAACTGTAATATATGAGATTTCATAGTACCTTAGAAATATGATCAAGTGCATGCTAACAGTAAGCTAATTCATGCAATGAAATAAATTATGATCACTTTGTGATTAGAGGATGCCACAACACTGAATGACATCAGTGGCTTGTTGTACAGGTTATCTGGATCCTGAGTATATGGTCACCAAGATGATGACTGATAAGAGTGATGTCTACAGCTACGGGGTACTGCTGCTAGAACTTGTGGTTGGAAAGCAGGCAAGCCTGAATCACAGAAATCTGGTTCAATGGTCTCAGGAACTAGCAGACAGTTTTAGGCTCTCAGAATTGGTTGACCCAGCTATTGCAGACGCAGTCGATTTAGAGCAGCTCCATGTGGTGGTGGGGATAGCAAAGTTGTGCACTCAGAGGGAAGCGAAGGAAAGACCATCAATCAAACAAATTCTCAGAATGCTACGTGAGAGATTGGATCCTTCATACACTGGCTTTGCTAAGGCTGTACAAGGTGAAGGCTGTCATGATGATGGGAGGTTATTCACCGAGAAGCAACAAGAAAATGAGGTTATCGTGTTGAGTGGAGATGCGAGATGTCTTCAGTCTTCTTCAAGCACTTCAAGATCCTACTGCAGTCGAAGCATTTTGCTCGAGTGCAACTCGCCGCAGTCCCCACATGGCGTTTAGTCCATTTAAGATTGTTTCAGCCACATAAACTTGTTTATGCTGCCTTTGGTTTCAGGCACCAGAGAGAACGTCAAGTCCAAGTGGCTGTGATGAATCAGAGTGGGTGGGTCTAATGGCATTGACAAGAGCTCTATTCACCATTGCTTCTACAATGTTCTTTTGTTTCCTCACCCTTGTGCAAAATTCCGAAGTTGAGGCAGATTGTTCCTAGTAATGTGTTCAAACCTTGGTTCTTGTTGTACGAATTTGTTACACAATGCTATTGAACATCCAGTGTTTCATCATCATTGAGCAGAGATGTCCTTTTCCATTACTTGTCTGGATGACTTATGTGGACCTTGTCAAAGAAGCTGCAAAAATTGATAGGTGATTGATTCTTTACAGACGTACTGTGTTATCATCCTATTGAAAACGTCAGTTGATGCATAACCAAAGTTAAAACTTTGCTCATCCAAGTTGTGCATGGTTACTTCTTCTTTTAGCTCCTGAATATTCTAACTCAAGGTTTTTTGTTAAAATATGAGCATCAAAATCAAGACTACTGGTTTACAAGAACATGGAACCATTAAGTTGTGTTGATATCAGAAACATCGGGATTGCAGTGATGTTAGGAAAGCTTTATATTGCACATGTACCTACAAGAAACAACAGTTATACAGCTGAAAGTTATATAAATACATATCGGTTGCTAATAATTTTTGACATTGATTTAATTCTTGGATTCAACAATTGAGGCAGTAATCTTTTGATCCTTCCTGCTGCTCTGCTAAAGAGACATTAGCCTCATGTTTATGAAGTGCAAGCACCGGTTTAGGAAGTGGCATCACATATGGCATCATCAATATGAAAAAAAAAACATTATATTTTAGATGCATTTTCTACTTTCTTGTGTGCTCCTGGATTGAGATGAGAATTTATAGTGAACATCAACTTCTTTCTTATCTGAATTATTCATACAACTGGGATTTCTTTCTGGCTTTCTTTTGTCCTGGCTTTAGTTGGAATCACATATCATCAGGACCTTGCTCTACAGCAAATCAGATCTATCCAGCAGCAGAAGCCACACCACATCCAGTCTCTGCCAGCTCAAAAGTTGAATCTGTAGATTGAGTGATGAAGACCCCTAAAAACACTTGATCTGAAGATCCAAAGGCTGTGTAATTTTGACTAACTATTCTCCTTTGGACTCTTTCCCTGTGCTGCATCCCCCCGTCATTCACAATCATGTTCACGGTGGACAAACTAATATGGACATCAGTATGTGGTCGATTTTTGTCACTTCTAATTTGTAGGTATCACAATGAATCATGCTAGTAGAAAACACCCAAAGGATTCTCTTTTGTCTTTTGAGTTTGAGGTTTTCTTGATATGTATATGATCATCTTCTGATCTCACCCCTCTGATGACCATGGGAACTCATTTTTTAATAGGAGAAATTAGCTAGCATGCTTAAATTTACATGTTTTCTTGGTGCTCATTTGAATGTAAATTTGTCCATATTTGTATTTCATAGCATTTCCATGTAGAACATCTTATATTATCATCTGAGCTGCAAACTAGCTTGAATCTTATCTTGGAAATCATCCATTGTTTGTCAGTCTCAACACCTGAATATATAGCTGGATTCATAACATACTTATTGTTTGCATTCAGTACTACTGAGTTAGAGGTACATGCAATCTGAATCAACACATTGCCAATTGCATCCAACTTGTTTAGTCTGTGTTGTCTGTGAATAGTTTCAGTTCTGTAAGGTTGAGTATACCCTAAGGAAGTAAATTAGATATTAGACTTCATAGTAATAATTGTATAAATCCTTGTACCATTCATTGCTTTATTTTCTTTTCTTCTTGTTATGTAGTGTCTTTTTGAGTTTCCAGTTCACTGAAACTTTGCCTTTGAAGCCATGCTATCAATTATGTGTAACCAAGAGGACTCTAAATGGAGCCAGATCAACCAGGTATGAATTTTTGATACCTGAACCTTTTCTCATACAAGTTTCAGAAACTGTGAGAGGACTAATCACTAAATCCAGCACAAGTATCAAATCGATTTCCTTGATTTGATAAGTAGTAAGACAGTGAGATATGAACTAAGTGTTTTTTTTTTTTTTCCAGAGAATTAATTTCCTTTTGGCAATGTTTCATAAAAATGTTATTATCTGTTTTGGCATGATTTTTCCAAATAGATTCTTTCTTTCACTTCATCCGAGTTCATTGATCGTGAAAACCAGGTTCCACATACAAGACTCTTTAGCCTCTTTGATGCTTTCTATATCAGAGCTCCATCCTCATCCCATATGGTGGGTTGAATATCACCAGTGCCAATAAAGATGTAGGATTCCAAGTGGGGACAAGGCTACAAAGTGAAAAGAACAAGGTGGAATGACATGCCTCAAGCCTGGAAGAGGGACTCCATGTGTTCACACACTCCTTGGATGAATCACTGATGAGAAGATAAGCTGCTTCTTTTGCAGGCATGTCAAGCACCATGCTACATTCCAACCATTGCATTCAGCTGCCCTCACCCTCCATTTCTTACTGTCTGAGTAGATGCTGATCATGTCATGCAGGGCAAGAACACAACCAGAGTTGGCAAAAGTGCAGATAGAACATCTGGATTTGGATGAGAAGAGAAGGTTGATTCCTGGAATTTTGGCTCTTCTCTTCAAGCAGGTACTTGCTTGTCATGTTCCTCCCATTTCAATTCTGTGATAAGATTGGAGAAGCCTGTGCCAGCTATGTGACTCCGACTCCACAACAGTGAGCCATGAGTGGATTAGTAGACGGTACATTTGCCCACCTACAGTATGGATGATTCAGCATATCAGTGGACTAGTAGTAGATTTATTTGGATTATATACCATCATCACCTTCCTTTGATTTCTAACTGGATCCAGTATGTCACAACACTGGTAGTACTTGAGTCCATCATCAACTTGGAACAACGGATATGATCCGATGTGATTCGGATTATTGCATGAGTAGTTGGCTGATTGATGTGGCACCGACAACCTTACATGAATAGCTTTGTGACTTCTAAATCGTCCTTTGCTGAGAAAGATGAGGTTTTCTTTGAGCAGTACATGTCTTGGAGATCACAAGTACTCAAGTGGTAGGTGGTGCGGAAACATGATCTCTCTCTCTCTCTCTCTCTCTCTCTCTCTCTCTCTCTCTCTCTTTCTTTGTGTGGAGGTCCTAAGGGGGAAAGTGGCTTTTGGTAAAAGGGAACACCGAGATGAGACCTCATTTCCGAGGCTTTACATCGATCACATGAGATGGCAACTCGAGAGCAAGTAGATTTGGCAGCAACTCCTTGGGGCTTTTCTCTTTCTTGGCCTTGTGCCCGTCATAGTCCATCATCTTCTTCCACCCTTTTCTTCTTGTGATATGGGTCTTCAGTGTCTGCACAGGCAGCTTGTCAGAGCCTCTGGTCCAATGGGAAGGAAAGTCTTATTGCCCCACTCAGTTTAATGCAGGCAGCATTTATAATCTTCTTTTAGCATTCATACATTTTCATGCTCAATCAAATCAGATGCAAAGAATCAACCAATTGAATTGCAGTGAATGTGAAATAACATCTTGTCCAACTTATTTCAACTTGTGATCATGCGCAGATGTAGTGATAAACCAATGGAGGAGCATTTCGAGGCTTTTGGTTGTTTCAGCATTAGAAGATGGGAGTTTTGCTCCAATCTTTCCAGAATTGAAGAACAGAGAGAGAGAGAGAGAGAGAGAGCTGCAATTTAGACTCTCAACTCTGGGTGAAGAGAATGTAGAAGAAAGCTTTGCTCAAGAACTACCTCCTTCATGGACCAGTCGTCAACTTATGCTCACCATCTCATTGTCCAATCCATCTCTCTTTCTTGAAACACAAGCATGCTCTACTTTATCTAACCTTTTCCTATGAAACTTCAAAGAGATTCTGATTCCTTCATGTAAAAGCCCCAATATAATATTAGTAGTAGTATTAGCAGTAACAGTACCCATTGGAATGGCTACGACAAACACATGGTTTTTCCAGGTCAATTGCACCTCATTAAGCATACATACAATCTAAGCAGCCAAATCCTTCCACACTCACACACATACGTAATCCGCTTCTCTTGCTTCCCCTCGAGTCATTAGTGCCTCGGAGGGCATTGGTAGCACTTGGTGAAGAGGCCGAATGTATCCACCTGATGTACGAAGTTGAGCATGCTTGCCCACCCCCCAAATCCAAAGCCGACCACCAACACCCACACCACCACAAACGCGTTCATGCAGTAATGGCCAACCCAACCTCCTAGAAACGATGCAGGCCTCTCCACAGCATTCTGCAGCGATCAACTTATCTTAGAGCATGTACTTGAGATCACAGAAAAGTCGATCGTGGTGTGGCTTCCAAGAACGCTTACCTCTCTGGCAGAAGCGGGAGCGAAGGTTATCATGTGCGCCATGGCTGGAATGATGTACACCGTGAAGCTAACGAGAAGGGAGCCGACGGTGGAGTTGATGGGACCGAAGAAGGGGAATATTATTGCTAGGAACCATATCGGGATCACTACGGGCAGCCTCGCCAGTGCCCTCTTGCAGACGCTCTTCGTCTTGTGCATGCCGATCGCCTTCTCCCACACGAAGTACAGAGGCGTACACGCGAATCCAAAGGTTATGAACTGTGCGCAGCATGGGTCAGTTCGTGAATGCATGCATCAGCACAAGATGAACAGACGCATCGAGCAGAGCACTGGCGTTGGTACCTGATGGATGAGCATGACGACGACTGCAGCATTCCTGAATCCAGACCTCGGGAGCAAAGAGAAGGCATTGGAATGATCGAGCAGCATGTCGCCGAAGGCCCAATACATTGCAGCTGCCGACGGAAGGGTGAGAGTTAGCACATAGAGCGTGGCAAACAGGTACACAAGCTTGAACTTCTGCGGCTTCCACATGGCGTGCATGATCTCTCTGCAACAAAAGTTCTCTTGTCAGAGGAAGCTAAGTATATAGAATCCATAGACCATATAGATCGTAGGGTGGCTGTCTCACACTGTGACAGCATGGCCTCCAAAAGTGTAGAGGATGTTGGTAGCGCCTGTGAAGTACAATACCAACTTGGATGGGCCTGAATGGGTGACACCTTCCACCTTGAAACAGATTACAAGTCTCATCAAGAACATGAGAAACAAAAGGGAAGAAAGAAGCATGCTGGTGGGACTTGGGATCATTACCTGCCCATGGAGCAAGGCAGCTGCTGTTAGATACCACGCGGTATACGTAGTCATCAGGAGGCCTAGGAAGGACCAGATCCTATAATTGTGGAAGGAAGGGATGAAGACTGTTGTAGCACAACATGCCCCAAAGATGTAGGTCCAGGTTCTCTTGTCAAGGTTATCATTGATGTAGTAAATGTTGCTGCAAGAAAGAAGAACAAGTGGGAAAAATGTCTTCATACAAGGATGAATCAGAAATAAGACTGTGGAAAGGTACTCATCATCACCTTGCACATGCTATTAGCTGAATCACTGAGCCGAAAAGAAGGAATGTGCAGTTGAAGAACAGACCTGCATTCCTCCAGTGCTTTCCCAACAGCCCATCGAGGACTTCAAACCACTGAAGAGAAGTCAACAACTTAGATGATGTTTACCCTCCTCTCACCTTAAACTACCCAAAGATTGCCAGTCGCAGCTTCATTCATCATGTGACAAGGTGCTTAATCATACTTGCTAATTTTGCAGAGAAGCTGATAATGATCTATACCTGAATGACATGGTTCCTGAAGTCCACTTTCTCCCTCTCCTTCCGAGTCCTGTACTCCACGTAGAGCGCACTGATAAGGTAAGCAGTCCAGCTTCCCATCAACCCATAGAACAGCTGGAAGAGGATGCCTGACAGCATCCCGAGCTGGGAGAATGAGTATGGCAGTGTGAGCAGCACTTGAGCCACCTGAACTCACACCCACAGACACCCATCATGTTAAGCCAATGCACACATGTGACTGCAGCGATAGCATTTGGAGCCATGACCAGCACCTGGTTGGAAGCACAGCTGAACCAAGCATCATACACGGAGCCGCCATGCCAGAAGTACCGCGAGAGCTTGCTCTTCGAGGCCTTCACCTCGCCTTCCCTCTCCATCTCCACATAGTTCCCCGCGACGATGGTCTCCACCTTCTCGGAAGCCATCTCTCTCTCTCTCTCTCTCTCCTCCTCTTCTCTCTTTCGCCTACGTGCTGCTGGCTGAGAGTTGGAGGGACTAAGGGGAGCCTTCAGTGATTATAAAGAATCTTCTCCTCCGGCCTTTTCTTCTCCTCGTCTTCTTTCCTCCCTCCACCTTTCTTTCCGAAGTGGAGACTGGGACCGAGACGTCGAGGCAGCACACGAGCGGACTGGCCCACCAAAGCCATGGAGTGAAGCGATGGTTGATTTAGCCTCCCGGATGTGCATATATCCGCGGACTGTAGGAAGAATGCATGCTCATTCGCATGGTTCTAATGGGTGAATTCTTCCAGCATTCAGCACCGGATCATTGGCCAGCAGCTGGAAACACTCATGGAGGTTGGCCAATAGTCACTGAAAAGGTTGGTTCTCGGAGATGGGCTGAATCATTGCGTTGTGGAGATGGAGAGCGAGAGTGGTGCTTCACATGATTAGTGCACAGGTTGTACAAGTGGGAGGCTCCATTAGACTAAGCTGTGAGGAACAGTAAGGGGGTGCTTATATCCATGTTGATTTGGGGATTGTACAGGGTATCTGCAGGGAGCTCAACCAGGACGCAACCATCCTTTTCTTTAGATATCTCCTAGGGATCCAAGCTTCACTTTGTACTGTATGCTTTACTATCAACATTATTCTTATGACTTACATCTCAATTGGTGGGTTGGTGAGACTATCATGAGCCAGCAACTCTCTTCTCTCTCTCTCTCTCTCTCTCTCTCTCACACTCACTCACACACACATCAGTACTACCTCTTCATCAAAGAGCATTCTTAAGAAAAGGAAAGAATGAGTGAACCCGTAACCCTACCACATCATGACCTTAACATGATGATCACCATTGTTCTTAGTCACATGCACCTACCTCCCTCAACTTCCACTCGAAACCGATTCACAAGGCAAAACATATGCAAGTTTTTGATCGATTCTTCAAACTCTCAGAACATAAAGGAACAGAAGTACTGTGTTCTTGTCTTCGTGGAAAGTCTACATGATATATACATATATACATATATCAGAATTAATGTTGTTGTGCGGAAGAACAAATGATTACATGTTTTCGGCCAGTGCTGCTTTCTTCCTTTATCTCTTTCAGCTTTTGCTTTTGTGAAGCAACACACGCGGTTTGATATCTGTTTGGGACCAGGGTTTGGTGTTGAGAACTATCTGTTAGGTGAAGCTTTTTTCCTTGTGCAAGACCACGCACAAAGATGAGATGTAGCTCTTGGAGAGCTGGCCTGCGGCACCTTTACTGCTATGTGCATGCTTTTAGTCGTAGAACACTTTTCCTTGGTTAAATGAATCCTCCTCCTCATCATCATCATAGCTTTATGGGTTTTCGTCAAGGCAGTTCGCATCTCAGCATCACTCGTTTCGGTAAGCTCAGTTCTCGTTTGCTTTGATTTTTTCGGCAGGAAAACATGCTCAGTTCCACTGGTCTCTGAGCTCACTCCATGAACGCTCGGGGCATGTAGGCCACCAACCCACTGGGCAGAACATGGGCATGCTGATTAAAGATGAGCTTAGAATCATGGTGTGCACCCTTAGATTGTTCCACCACAGCTGGCGGTCTTGGATTGGAAAAGCTCGTCAAGGGGTCATGTGGGACCCGTGTACGTCACCCCCTGAAAATTCTCAGGGGTGATTCAGTCCACCTGACAATATACAAATAATGTGATGATCCATCTGTAGACTGAGCTTTCCACCGTAAAGGGGACATAAAGATACATAATAATTAGTCATAAATGGTTTAAGAATATAGTGATTTGTTGGTCCTTTTTCCATAGGCTATATGACGGAAAGAAAGGAACGTTGTACAGTCTATGCCATATAAACAAAAACATATTTATTTTCTTGTCATAGTATGAAACTAAGATACCAAATTTTTTTTCTTGTAGAGGCTCTAATGATTAATGTATTTTACTAATCTAACAATCCCCAAATTTGTGTTAAAATTTCAATTATGTGAGTTTGATCAATACTAACATAAATGACATTAGACATTAATTTAAGCTAAATTTATGTCTTATGACACCTTCAATTTCTTAGTTTTTGTTTTAATTTTCACCCAACATGATTAATTCTCCTTGTTCGTGAAATTATTTATCATTTTAGTGCTTATCTCCGTGATGATTTAATTTGACCAAAGTTAATATTATGGATAAAATAAGATGTACAAGCATTCGTGCATGTGTAAACCAATGACACGGTGTATAAGGTCAATCATTTAGTCGAGCATACGCTAGCTCGAACTTAATCAAAATGTAGAGGCTAACATAATTAAGTATAAATTGAAAGACCATGTCTATAAATTATGGAGCCACACCACCCGATGGATTCATTTTTGAAGGAGCAGTCTTCATTAGGGTGGACTACTCTTTCCTTTGAGGATAAAACTTTTGTCATTGACACTAAGGGTGATGAAATCGGTAACTCATCCGAATCCACAGAACTAGAGGAGAAAGTTAAAAGAAGACAACATCATAAACCTTTTGTGTTCGGAAGTCGAAAGCCAAATGTCTTGGTTAAGGAGGCCTGAATCGCAGGTAGTTGTGGGGAACGAGTGTCAATCAGCCCACTATTTATAGAGGCCAAGGGCATTACTTCCTTAGTTGCCCACTCAACTCTCGAACACCTCAAAGAGGGAAGACGAAGTGGCTTGATCGAGGTCGCAAAGGGGGACATGACACAATCTAAATTACCAAGGGGTCATTCATATCATCAATATGATCTACACAATCATCATATGGTGACCTTGGATTCTACCATGTCAATTCAATCGTAGGCTATTAGGATGTGCGATCAGGTGTTAGAACATACTAGGATTTGTGTAGCTACCAAGGGAGGTAACACCCACATCATGTGACCATACAATCGCGTATGGCCTTGTCGGCCCACCAAGCTCCACCGCCCATAGCCTTGTATGCCCATCGAGTGCACCATGCATGACTTTATCAGCCCATCGAGCTCCACCGCATGTGGCCTTGGTGGCCCATCAAGCATCGCCTCATATAGCATAGCCTCCATTGACCATAGAAATCCCTTTAGTAGGAGATGCATGTGTTATGAGTAAAACAATGTAGCTGATATATCGACTTCACATGGCCGATGCATCAAGCCCATATTATTGATACACCAAGCCCAAATAGCCAATGCTTTGATTCCTTACACTCGACATTCACTACAATGTGGTTGATATGTCGTCACCACTTAGCCAACGCATTGACACCACGTGATGGGCACTTTAACTTTAAGTGATCGATACCGTGACTCTACGCATCCGACGCAGTACTATCTACGCATCCGACGCAGTACTATCACGCGTCAGAACATAACACCCTGGATGGTGTGGGCTAGTAGTAGTTATGCTCAAGAATAATGCCATACATTCTCATGAATAATGCACCATGCAAAGGTAATAGTTTTGAGAATCCACTATAAAAAAAGGTTCCACATATATATCCCAACACACACAAGCTTAGATTATATTTGGCCTGTATGATTTACTTATTGACTTAAGCATCAGAAAAACATTATCGGGAGTGCCCCTCATAATTTTTCAGGATTTAGATAATTAAAAAAGTTTGACTTGAATTTGAGTTAAAAAGAGGATCAGATCTACTTTCATTTACACTCAAAAAGTGACTTAATAATTACAAATCATTTATATCTTTTTCTTCGTTGAAGATAAATATTTAAATATTAATAAAAAAGATAAATATGAATTTATCCCGATCTCAAATCTAATTCGTTATCATATATTTAATTTAGTTAGAAACTAAGATAAGAAAGCAACCGGTTCTTTCATTATCTTATCACAGAGTCCTATAGATTTAAGTACGAATTTTTCCTCCGAATATTGGATTCACTAACAAAATCCTCACTCATATTTCATCAAAAATTAAAATTATGATAATTTGAATCATTAAAGTTTATTGAGAAATGTTAAAGAACTCCTAAAGGTTATTTTAATATGAGGTTCGAACATTATAATTTTCTCGGAGGTTTAGGGGAAAAGATTTAAGACGAATAATTTTTATTTCTTAGAATTTAATCCAACATGATGGATTATTGAAATCAATGGGAAAGAGAATGGGAGAGGATTGTTCCTTTTTATTTTATTAGAAAGAATAAAGATCAATTAAGATTAATTTGAACTATAAAGACTCATTATTCATTCATTCGGATTTATTAGGAAGCTTAAGTTATTAATCCAACTTTCCGACTCAAAGTTAGCTTGAGTTAACTTGATGATTAATGATTTAACCTACCATTGCATGCAAGAGTTAAATAAGGGTTTGAATTATTCTCGTCAAAATAGTTTAATTTGGTTGACTTAAGAACACCGAAATAAAATCCACTATATACTTGAATGATCCTTCTAACGACTGATGACGTCCATCACTAACGATCGTCTCGGATCGTCCGTCGATCGCTGGTTGCACTAATCTCAATGATCAATTTCCTCATCTTAGCTCCGTCCATCACGCCTCGCTCCTCTCACCTATAAGTGGATGGCTCAGATTTAAGATGAGGGAAAAGAGACGGACGGATGAGATGATATAGTTAGATCGTTATATATGACACAGCAAGCAAGCCTATGCAATCCCAACTTATCGCGCAGGGTGAGGATGAGATGCGAGCGTTGCACTCCGGGCGGGGGAAAGCCGTCGTTCCAAGAAATCCTGATCTCCGATTCAATTCCACCACGAAAACATGTAAACCTTCATCAATCCGTTGGTGTAGGGTTTTTCAAGGTTGATTCCTTCGAATCTCGTCGTCTCGGGGGCGGCGCCTTTTGGTTGTGGTGGTAAATTTGGTCGCCGACCTTTTTGGGTTGAATCTGCTCTTCTACGTTTACGCGTTAATTAGATTTTATTTAGAATGATCATTACTTCATGCTGCAAGTGATCCCCACGAAGAAACTGGTGCTGCAGGTTGCAGAGAAGCGGCTGATGATGCAGGTTGAGAACCCTATTGATTAATAAGTATCTGTGGGATTGAGAAGCCATGGTCAATCTTGTTGAAAATGTACTTTAATTTAAACTTCATGGTTTTAGGACTTACATATTTAACTCTTGTGCGGCCTTTCTTTTCTTTCTGTTTCTATTCTTTTCTTGGAAAAAAATATGAAGCCAACTTGCAGGTCAAAGTCATCTAATTTAGATGGTGAACTTTGGATGATTGTTGGCAAAAATAAGGATGCAATTCTCTATGCCTCTTAAAGCTCTTTTGTTTGGATAGGCTTTGAGTAAGCTGCTACATTCTACTCCATGTTAGATTTGTTAGAGTGATTGGTGTGGGCATCATTGTGGAGATTTCTTCATATTTTCTTTTTGTTTATATCCTTCGTTTTGAAAGTCAAGAAGCTAATTTGCGGGTCAAAGTCATCTAATTTTGACGGTGAACTTTGGATGACTGTTGGCAAAAACAAGAATGCAGTTCTCTGTGCCTCTTAAAACTCTTTTGTTTGGATAGGCTTTGAGTAAGCTGTGACATTCTACTCCATGTTAGATTTGTTAGAGTAATTGGTGTAGGTACCATTGTGGAGGTTTCTGCATATGATCTTTTTGTTTCTATGCTTTGTTTTGAAAGTCAAGAAGCCAACTTGCAGGTCAAAGACATCTGATTCAAATGGTGAACTTTGGATGATTGTTGGCCATTTCGGATACCAGGCCCATCTTGGAGATTTGTCAACATGATACATATCAGTCTGTATGATATGCTGGGGCGTGCCGAAGGGGACTTGGGTGAGCTGTCTTGATGGCGAGTCAGACCGATATGTACCATCTATACCATATTGACTGGGGCGGTACAGCAAACCTACTGCAAAAATAAGAATGTAGTTCTCTAAGCCTCTTGAACTCTGTTGTTTGGATAGGCTTTGATTGAGCGGCAACATTCTGGACCATGTTATATTTTTTAGTCTAATTGGTGTAGGTACTCTTTTGGTCACAAGTGCTGTTCATCCTGGAGATTTCTTCCTATGCCATCTGTTGTTTGGATAGGCTTTGATTGAGCGGCAACATTCTGGACCATGTTATATTTTTTAGTCTAATTGGTGTAGGGTACTCTTTTGGTCACAAGTGCTGTTCATCCTGGAGATTTCTTCCTATGCCATCTATTGCTTCTGCCTTTTTTTCTAGTTTATTTTTCATAATTCTTGCTCACACAGTGCTTACATCATGAGCATCCTTGTCATGATTATCCAACTCATTATCCATCAGAAAGTGGTGGCTATCAGTGACCTAGGTTCAAAGTAATAGACAGAACTTACTATTTTGACCCTTTTTCCACAAATATCTGATGTGTCCATCAAACTTAGTTCTTAACATCTCCCTTCTGAGTTTTTGCGTCCTTTTGGAGGATATAGTGGCAGACAATGCCATTTTCTCATACTTAGTAATTCCAGTGAACACTAAAATCATTCTATATTCATTGGAAAAATAGGAATTTGCAATGCCCCTGAATCTCACGTGATTAGTCTGGTTCTGATATCTTCGTAATGACTTTGGGCCTCACTCGGAACTTGTAATTGGAAGTTCTTTTTTTGTCTATATTTATGGTGACTTTTTGTATGTGCAGATGTGGAAATAAACAATAGGCTTGATGGCTAAAGGAGACCACCCAAAATTGAGAAGGTTCATACGGAAGATTTGATGAGATTTCACTATCAACTGCCACCTGAACAATAGCTTGCTAATGATGAGTACCAAGTTCTTAGAGATGCAAAAAATTAGGGAGGAGGAGAACTTTCTTGAGAGACTACATTAACTTCAGCTAGGTACAAATCTTCATCTCTTGGTTTTAGTTTGAATTCATGCAATTATAAAGCAACCTTCCAAGATAAACTTGTACTTGGGAAGAGTTAGACAAGGAGCAGATTACAAGATCTATTGCAGAATGAGGTTCTCCTCTTGGTTGTATAAATCCTCCAAAAGTCCTGATCATACAAGGCATGTTAGTAACAAATACCGTTGACTGATTATTTGCCTATATTAATTTTATTCTAATATTATAATCTTCCTCGATGTCGTAGGTTAGGCGAGATGTAAATTGATTTCATTTGGAATGTGGTCACTGAAACTTGGTTCAATTCCAGATTTTAGTTGTAACAATAAAAGAATTACTAACGAGGTGGAAACTAATTTTGGTGCATTATATCTCTTAGTTTGTATTAAGTTAACTAACAAGAAGTTTAATACCATTGGGGTAACCATCTAACTAGAATGTTTGATTTCTCAAGGTAGTTGTTGGATTAAATTGCAAGATTTAAACTGTAGGTGTTTGATGCATATTGTAAAGTTCCCTTGTATACATTGTTCTTAGGCCTTCATAAGAGGCAGATCCTACAATATCAAAGTAACATGCAAAATTTTTTTTTGCATCATCTTTATTTTGAAAATTAGAAATAAAGAAGCAATGCAAGAGAAACTTTTCATTACAGTATAACTTGAATTACTAGTGAGAGAGGAACTTATGAAAATGGGTAATCATATGGGCTGCTCTTCTTTGGAAGAGCTAAGATCAGCCAGTGAGTTCTAGAGCATGAGCATCTACCAATTGGATATAGCATCAGATGTTCAACAGTGAACTAAAAGCATAGTTAACGATGCTAATAATCATTGAATGTTGGAGCTTTAACTCTGATCTTTAAAGATCACAATATCTTAAAACATGCTCATTTTGGCTCTTCAGTTCTAGTGTGATTTGAGCTTAGATCTCTTTACCACCGATACATGAATAGTTCCAGCAGAAAAATGCTGGGTCCATCATCAGGCAATGGTTTATGATTTTTTTGTCTGTGTATGAAGCTATACTAGTAGTCAACAGCATGTTAAAACATGGAGTTTGATCAATTGAGTTATCATGCCTGCATCTTTTCTTTTCCGTTTTATCTTTCTGGACCAACTTAAATATTAGATGGTTTCTTTCTTCCTTTTTCGTAAAAATGTAGAGACAATTTGCTCCTTCGCCTTTAGTTACAGCTCCGGTAATTTCTGTCTTTGATGCACCCATAATTCTACAGTTTTGGCTCAAAATAATGCATCCCGTAGGACAATTAAGATCTCGAAAGAGATGCTAAGCATGGACTCTGTGGAACTATCCATGTCCACTACTACCGGAACATTTTGTTAGCCACTATTGTTCCTACGTTTCTTCTGATTTGTCTGCAAAGTCTTGCATCGGACAGTCCTGCTTTGTGAGATGTTGAACTACACAAACCGAGGTGCATCGAATCTGTTTATTATTAATGTGTTCTGAGGTGCAGCGTTAGGTCTTGAAGATTGGTAAACTGAATTGGTGCTTGCTCATAACGGGCGGTATGAGAGCTGCCTCACAACTCACCTTCATCCTTACCTGTGTTGAATCGAGCAGGGAAATTGGTGATGGTTTGCAGGCATATTGAGGAGGTCTGTTCGGCTACCATCTGCAAAATACGAAGAGAATGCATGCAAGCAAAGAAAACTTCGGTCTCAACCGCTATCACATTAACGCTCGTCTTCCTCGAATTTTTTATGACATTTCAACTCCAAAAAAAAAAAAATATTGATATCTCTACCCAATCTCAGTTTCCAAAATATTATCTCTACATTTTTAATATTCTTCGAAAGTATTAAAAGAAGGTTTGTCAATTGATTCTGCAGTTTGGGCTCTCCGAACTCAACCCAGCAAACAAGAAAAGATTGGACTACCGGATTCTGACCCAAACGCCGTTGCTCGGCACCCCGGCATGCACCACGAACCAGAGGTAGTACCCGGGCGGCGCCACCTTCGGCGAAGGCGGCGCCACCACCTCGGCCACGTACCCGAAGTTCCCCCACGCCCAGACCGCCCGCGATGCCTCCAGCACTACCGCTCGCTGGTTCATGCCCACTGCGTGCGTCGCGAACGCCGGCGCCACCACTACCACCTCTACCACCAACTCCTCCCACGCTCCGTAGTGCCCCGCCGCCTCGAACCTCAGCGCTACCCTCTCGCCGTAGCCCACTTCCCGCGGCGCAGCCGCCACGCGCGGACGAGTCCGGGCCGCCAGGTACGGTGGGTGGAATGCCTCAAGGCTCAGCTCTGTCGGGTACATCACGTTGGCGAAGGCGTAGTGCGCCTGCGGGTTGCTCCCCCCGACGAGCACCCGCCCGTACGTGTCCAGGATCGCCGTCGAGTGGTACATCCGCGGGATCCGCGAACGTTTCAGTACCGCGAATCGTCTCCCTGCAGGCCGGTCCGGGTGGTAGAGGACCGGTCTTGTCACGGGGTTGCGCGCTAGCTCCCACCCGGCGGTGCCGGCGACGGCGCCGTTGACGATGAGGACGTCGCAGGTGGGGAGGAGGAGCATGTCGCCCATGACGCGCGGGAGGGGCATATCCTCTAAGGACCAGGCGGGGTCCGAGTCGGCCGGCTTGATACGGGCGCACGTGCGGAGTGCCGGAAGGAAGGTGCCGTTGAGCGCGGCCTGGTAGGATCCCCACGGTGTGCCGCCGCAGACGAGGACCTCGGGGGCGGCGCCGGGGCGGAGGGGCAGGAGGACGGAGGAGCCAGAGCTTGGGTAGCTGCGTGGGCCGCCAGGGACCGGCGGTAGGCGTCGAAGAACGCGATGGCGGATTGCGTCAAGGACGACGGCACGGTCGTTGGCGAAGACGAAGAGGGTCCCGTCCGGGAGGAGGTGGAGGAACGGGTACAGGTTGTTCTCCGTCTCGCGGTTCCAAGTCTCCACCAAGAACGGGAACTGAAAGACTGTTCTGCTGCCGGCTAACTCGCGGGGGAAGAACTCGTAGGAGAACTCGCGGCGGCCGCCGAGGATGATGACGCGGCCGTCTGGTAGGAGCTGGTTGGACGCGTACCATCTGCGGACGCTGAGATAGAAGGGCCGTTCCACCCAGTCGGAGCGGCCGCCACGCGACGGGGAGAAAAGGCGGATGACACGGTCGCCGTCGTTGAAGCCGCCAGTCTGGAGGAGGGAGCCATTGGGAAGGAGGGCGCCAGAGGAGCACCAGGTGTCGGTGAGGAGACTGAGGGGGCGGACGGCTACGGAGGGGAGGAGGAGGAGGACAGAGTGGGCGGTGCAGTCAGTGGCAAGGGCGAGGTCGTAAGAGTCGAAGCGGCATCGGCCGCCGGGAAGGGAGATGTTGGAGCGGCCAAAATCGGTGCGGTCAAAGATCACCACCGTGTCGTCGGGGAGGAGCTGCATGTGCATCGCGGAGATGCCGATGCTCGCGCGGAGAAGTCGCCATTCCCCTCTTCCTTTAATAGGGGCCGCAGTTCTCACCGTCGAAACCCCGACAAGAACGAGAAACAAAGGTAGAACAAAGGAGGAGGAGGAGGCGGTGGTGGTGTTTCTTGTTCTTGTTGTTCTTGCACTCGGGGCCATCATGGTGGACTCGGTTTCTTGGGGTTCTCTACAGGCTTATGGTATTGAGATCGTAACGAAGAAGAAGATCTCTTTTAGATTGGTGTTTCTATCTACGTGAGTGCGACATATGTAAGGGAAGTCCGTCGTGTTGCTGTACAATTAGCCCAACGATAATAACATCACAAGGGATCCGTTTGGATTGCGGATTCCAGGATTTGGATCCGGTAAAAGATTCAATCCGATCCGTTATATCGCCAAATCGGATGTCACGCTAGGGATGTCGGGGCGGGGCGGGGCCGGGCGTGACGGGGAGTGCTTTCCGGTGTCATCCGATCTCATTCTAAGTTGAATCTAATCTGATGTATTTTCACCCATAATCGTACGGATGATAACGGTTCCCTCAAGTCCCATTTATGTCTTATACTTGACCCATTAGTGACGGTTCCAGCGGGGATAATTAGGCCGACGCGGTAGTGGAAGTCGTCCCAGCGCAGCGAGAAAGAGAAGGAAGCGCCTATGGAGAGGGGGAAGCAATTGTACGCTTGGGGAGCGGCGGTCCTGATCTTCGTCGTGTTGATGGTCGTCACCCCGGCGATCCCGCAATCGGAGGAGTACCACAATTTCGCCGACCAACGCGAGTTGTTCCTCGGTGAACGCCGTATCCGTCTTAGGGTTTCCATTCCTGTTTGATTCGATGTTTTTGTCGCAATTCAGGAGGGTTTCGTGCTCTTCTGCGTATTGAAATCTTTTCTAGCACTGGGATTTCCAACTAGATGAATTCTTATCTTGTTACCGAGGAAGCAATTTTTACGATAAAATGTTGCATCTGACTGCTTTATTTCGATTATTTTGGCTCATGAGTGTTTCATATATAATTGCTTTAAGCACAGCGTCTGGATTTAGCGGTGGTCTAGATAACGTTTAGGCAACGCAAGTCAAATTTTGACGGGTATTATTTGGTTGATAAGGAAAAATTGATTCAACCTATGTCTTATTCGGATGAGATCTGTTTTGTTATTCAAGTTTAAGTGTGTAGGAAAGTAAAATTTGCTATAATGTAGATAAATAGCAACTTAGGCTAACAAGAAAGGGCCCAGTATATTTATTAAGTCTAATGTTCCCTCTCACGTGTAGGCTTGACACATGAAGAATACCTAAGTACATTGTGCAAGCCAAATAGGGGGAAGGACATTGCACAAATACTGATTTGATTAACCATCAGATGAATTAGAGGAGCATATACATGTTTTGTACTCTTGTCCTGCTTTGATACTATGATAAGTATTTTTATGCCTAAGCTTTTAGGGAAGGGCTGAATTTATATTAGGTTCTAACAACTTTTAGTATGTTCGTCTAGTAGGATTTGTTATTTCCTTTTCTTTGACACATTGCACATCAACTTTAACTGTGCATGAAGAGAAGTTCTATATGAAAGAGTCAATTTTGAAAGAATGTACAAGAAAGGAATAAAGATTAATGAGGGGAAACCAAGTAGGGCTAGTTTTACATGCATACTTTACTTTTTATTGCTTGATAAGTACTTCCAAATCTCACTTGTAATACTCACAAATTTAACAAAGAATTATTTGATAACATCACAGACACAGCCATGATTGGTCGATGATGTTTGGAATGTCTTTTGATCACATAAAAAGGATGGGATGCTTGTTCAGAAGGAAATTTGACTGCACTGTATGGATTACGTGTTTCAGCCATGTGTATGACAAGGAGTGTAAAAAACATTTCTCTAATTGCTTTAGACATTTTAGTGATTTAGAACTCATTGAGTTGCATATTAAATTCGGTTTTTGTTTATCTTATCATATTGTCCCTGTGGTTCCAGTTTTATGTGTAATCTTTACTTTTGTAGTGTGATTATAAAGTTTGTAAACTTTTTCTCCATGTTTCATTGGATAATTTATACCTAACTATAGCTGTATGGATCGGTGTCTGAGCCAGGTGTTTGATGATGAGTGTAAAAAACATTTCTCAGATTGCTTTCGTAAATCTTAGTGATTTAGAACTCATTGAGTTGTATATTGAAATCAGTGTTTGTTTATCTTATCATATTGTCCCATGCTTCCAGTTTGGTATGTAATCTTCACTTTTGTAGTGTGATTGTAAAGTTTGTAACCTTTATCTCCATGTTTCATTGGAGAATTTATGCTTAATATTGCATATATTCTTTTGCAGGTATACCTAATACACTAAATGTGATTTCAAATATTCCTTTTCTCTTCGTTGGCGTTGTCGGGCTTACACTCTGCTTCTATAGAAACTATTTTAGGTTAAGGTGATGTTGTGATGCATGATCTGTGAACAATTGTGTAGAAATGGATTGCTTTTCAATGAACATCTTCCTTTTTTCTTCATACAGATTGCAAGGTGAAATTTGGGGCTGGTCAATTTTCTTTCTTGGCGTGACTGCTGTTGCATTTGGTTCTTCCTATTACCACCTCGAGCCAAACGATGCTCGGCTTGTTTGGGATCGGCTACCTGTTGGTTATTTCTATCTTTTCGTTTTTATGTATTTTTTTATTGTTTTCTCATATAAGTTAGTGCAATATTCTAGTATAAACAATCTCAATAAATTGCTTGTACTTCCCATGGATGAGTCTCACTCGTTGTTGAAATTGATGAGGTTAAGCCTTTTCTTTTGGAAGATCAACTATTTGTATTTGATATGCAATCTAGGTGGAGTTAGCTTTATAAGTTTCTTAGCTCACTTACCTTCCATCAAGGACTAAAACCTGTGTGAAGTGTGAACACATAATTTTTCACAAATTTGTCAGATTTGTCTTGTTTAGTCTTCTTTTTTATCGGCACATCTGTTTGCTATTATTGTTATGCTTTTTAGAATGTCATATTGGTAGTCATATTTTTATTGCAAAAATATCATGTTTTGTAAGCTTACTATATGCAATTAGTTCCTCTTGTGTTTTGTGTAGTCTACACTTTGATGTTTTGAGCTAGTCATTACTAGTAAAAGTCACATCTTTTCATTTGCTCAGATGACTGTAGCATTTACATCTATTATGGCAATCTTCATCATTGAGAGGGTTGATGAAAAGACTGGAACAACATCAATTGCACCCCTTGTTATTGCGGGTATACTTACCATCTTGTATTGGAGGCAAGCATGCGATTTTTCTTGTTAATTTCCTTTGTTCCCTTTTGTTTCTGTGCTTTGTGCAATAGTTAGTTCACAACAATATCATCCATCTTCATTAAACTTTGTTTGATAAATGCAGATTTTTCGATGATTTACGACCGTATGCACTCATCCAGTTCCTTCCTTGCATCATTATACCTTTAATGGCTATACTAATTCCACCAATGTATACACATTCTTCGTACTGGCTATGGGCAGCAGGTCAGTGTTCTAACTTTACACCTAGTCATGATATTGATTTTTCCTTTTTTCTCTATATATTCACATGATGGTTCAAGTGAGCTGTTTTAGTTTTTTTTCCTTTTGTTTGGTTACTTTACAGGATACATCTTTTATATTTTGGTGTACCAGCTGCTTTAAAGGTTCTTACGTCATAAACAAAATTCACGAGACACATGAACAACCTTTCTGAAGCCTATCTATCCTATATAATTAGATAGTCATAGTTATTCTTGATTTTTTTAAAATTTAGTTATAAGATGTTACTTGCTGGTGCTCAAAACAAAACACAGCTGATTTTGGCCGTGAGAATGAAAAGCTTTCTTGTTTCTTTTTTAACCATTTATTTTCTCTGTTTTTGTGTCCCCCCCCACTCTCTCTCTCTCTCTCTCTCTCTCTCTCTCTCTGTATACACACACACACACACACACTTTTGTTCCTCTCAATTCTTCCATTTTATCCGTTATATCCTGATTGCTGTTCTCTAATTTATGCCATTAACTGCTACTTTGCTGGTTCCAAAAGTTAACTTAAGCAGATCTCTATGGAATCTCCTGACATAAGCTGAAATATGATATAAGTTCTAATTCATGCATGTCATCACTTCTAAATTACTAGATCTAATTGCATAACTTTTGTTTTAAGTGAGTCAAGTAGAGTCTCTTCTTTCTAAAAGATAGTGTTACTTTTTTTACTTGCACCACTTTTTATCTGTCTGGCAAGCATTGTTATCTGTAGATTAGTTACTGTTTGCTGTCCTCACAATAGTTCAATGGTCAAATCATATCTGTTGTAATTTGGATTGTTTTAGACCATGGTACAGGTGTGGATGTCTGTGATGCACCATCTGGTTATGTTCCTGAATGATAGGTTTTGGATTAGTCGGCTTACCTTTTAGGTTGTGGGACATTTTGTATTAGATTAGTCGGCTTTCTTTATGGGTTGTGGGAGATTTTGGATCATGTAAGTTCTCTACTATATTCGTAACATAATTTAGTCTTGCTAATTAACTATTCATCTTATTAGGTCAATAGTAATGGTTGTGAAGTCCAAAAGCTATAAACTCATTGATTTTTTTTCTTCTTGTTTAGTGCTTCTGTAGCTTTGAGCTCAAGTTAAAAATGTATAATTATGTTTATTGATTTTGTATGCAAACTGAATGATGTAAATGAGAATGAACTCCAAAACCAAATGATCTTAATGAGATCCAACTCTCAATTTTGGCATTCTGTATCTCAACCACAGATGTTTAAGATGCAAAAATACACTGAATTAAGAGAATGAGACAGATTGCAATTCCAAGAAGGGATAGTAAGATCCTGACGATTAATCTCTAGATACCTTATTCCATGTTTCACCTTTACTTTCATCTATTTGAATTTGATCCCATGTCAAGATCCAATTCTTTCTTTGTAGTATTTGGCTCTGTATCTTCTATGATGATACCGATTATGCTTTTCTATGATTCTATCCTATCGGTTGAGAATCTATTTGATCTATTAAAATAGAAGAAAGAATTTCATGGGGAAATATCCTTTTTTATGGTCTTTGGTTCATCATTTGTTATTTACAATATGATAAAATGTCAGTATTGCAGGGCTTTGCTCCTGTCTTCATCCCATTTGATGAATCAGTAATTTGACATGAAAAAATAAATTTTACAATCATTCTTTGTAGAACATCGAAGTTGACTTATTCATCTCATGCTTCTGTCTAACTTTTGGCAAGTTTTGGAATTATTTTGATTGCAAAGAACAGAAGCCTCCAAATAAATTTTCATGAGTTAGCACTGAATTTATAACACATATTTTGAATGGAGGTTCTTTTTCTTAATGGATTGTTGGTTTAAAATCATAAAGATGAGATTTGGAATGCAAGAAGCTAATTATAATTACCAATCATATCTTGGCAATATGATCTTCTTTTACTCTGAAAAAGAACAATATTGACCGTTAGAAATGCAGGATTTTATCTCTTGGCTAAAGTAGAAGAAGCTGAAGATAAACAGATTTACAAATGGACAAATCACATCGTCAGTGGGCATACTCTTAAGCATCTTTTTGCGGCAATGGTTCCAGTTTTCTTGACACTCATGCTTGCAAAAAGAGACATTGAGCCCGAGAGGTACAAATTTTCTGCCAATCATTGTAGTTGTGATGATCATACTGAAAAGTGTAATACTGTTTATTTTCTGAAGTGCCCATTGTTCTTGATTGCTTCAATCAGTGTTTGTCATTACTGAGAGTTTAGGCTATTCAGAATACTTATGTGAAACATGCATGAAGTCGCACTAATTTGGCTGAACATTACTTAGTACTGACACAAGATATGGTGTATAAAGCATATCTTTTTTTCTATTTTTATTATAAAGCATACTGCAATATTTTTTTATGGAAATAAGAAATGCTCGGAACCAAACATTTGTTCTGAACTTGTGATACAAGATGAAGCCTTCAATATTTCTATTTTTATTATAAATTTGATTTGACAAATAAATGGTACTTGGACATTTTTATTATTGTTTGGAAGTGGAAAATTTTCTTGCATTGGACTACTAGTATCAATTTCTGTCTTTGTTACTTTTTTGCTTCTTGTTTTGTGCCATCATTCCTTTCCAGTCTGGTAAAGTTCAATATTATTGCATTCTTTCCTCTACTTGGTCTGCCATACTCAATGTTGTGGGTCAAATATTCGTAATGGTCACACCATTCTATCTTTTGACTGAGATCCAACAGGAATGACAAATGGGCTGTTATATAGATGAAACAAATGGGCTTATGTAAGACGGGACTTAGAATATAGGCTGACAATGTAATCAAGCATGCATTATCTCACTTAAATTCTGGATAGGCAAAGTACTTTTCTGAAGCAAATTCTAGAGTGCAAATTGGAATGATCATTGGGATCACATTTGGACATGAAGACCAGATTTCATGAATGCAACTTATATAACCCGAGAAACATGTATTGTTTGCACTATATTAATTCTGCACTGTGTATTGATCTCATGTACCTGAAAAAAAAGGAAATACACATGAATATTGAGTGATGAACCTGCTGTTCTTTCTTGGGACTTTAAAAATAGATAGTTGATTTCTTTTTTTATTTCTTTTTGTCATCTCATGCTCTTTATATGATGCAGGAGGAGTTTGCTTCAGAAATGGAAGATCTATTGGATCAGAATAAAAGAAAGTGGGTTAAAGGCTGAAAGATTGGAATGCGAGTACTCTGCAGTTTCAACAACGGTCTAATGGTAAAAATATGTTTTGTCATTGACAGTCTTAGACAAAGTGTTTTCCATTTTGTTATGTGAAATCCCCCATCGAGTCTATTCATATGTATCCTCAAATAGTTGGGACAACATTGTGTTGTTTTTGTTGTAATGTACTCAATATGTATACAGTACAGAAAGCTGGTTTATACATGTTATGCCCCTGGAACATGTATTATTATGTCACCCAAGTAACTTGCCACAAGCTTCTGTGTCACCTGTCATTGACATAGTTGATCTTGTACAGTTGTTTACCCTATTGTACAACAATTCCTAATGTCAGAATATTGTAACGTTGATGAATGTTAAAGTTCAAACTATTCAGACATTTTTACCATGGTTGATAAACAGTTTTTGTCTAATAGGTCTCCAGATTAAGCTTGCCCAAATTCCTTATTTGGATTTTTTTCTTCTTTTTTCGGAGTGGGGCAGAAACATATGACTCTAACTGACTTCTGCTCATGCATCTTGGATACCACAGGGTGATTGTGTTAAGCTGCTTCATTTGCAATTCAGACCACAAGAAATGCAGGTGCTCTGGATTATCAAATTTGCTTTGAGCATGCAGAATACAAGTTCTGAAAGCTTCTCAAGAAAGAAGTCAACTAGATTGATACTCTTATCTGCTATTTTCTGAACAGTTTATTCTTTTGACAGTTTTCCTGCAAACAAAATGAGGCTTAAGAACCAATGGCAACTTGTTGATTCCTGAGGCTTTCTGTTTTCCAGTGTGAGCATTCCTGCTTGCTGATCCTGTGGCAGGTTAAAACTTCTCGGGAACTGTTAGTCCTCTGTTTTCATGAATCCAAGGGTTATAAATCAGAAATTTTTTACCTCTGATATCTACACCATAACAGCTTTCTGAAATTCAAAAATAATAATAATTACAATTACTATTATTCTGTTTCTCATACAAGAGCTCAGTAAAGCTCAAAAAAAAAAAAAGAAGGAAAAAAAATGATGCAGCAGCAAAAGCAGAATTAGCTCTTGACATGGAAATCAATATGGCAAGAGAAGGTATGTTAGATTCTTCTGGCTATTGCACAATTTAGTGTCACAAGAAATGATCCTCCTTTCGTCCTTACCTTGCCTTCACTAGTGAAATCTTCAATTCATGGTTAATTTTTGCAACAGTAGGAGCTCAGCAGATCACTGGATTCCATCACCATCTGCTTATCCCCCAAAGAATAATGACACATGAGCTGAAAGGTGACTTGTGCTGCTTGCAGACTAGCATCTAATTGTCTTGCTTGGTAAATGACAAATGATCAACTCCTCTCTCAAGTGCATCTCTCCATAATCTGTATCTGATACCAAGCTTGTCATACGAGACCGGCGAGTTCCAAACATTTGCTCCATTGATCATGCGATCTTGCTGGCCAACCACCAGCCTTAGGTCCTCATTCAACACCTGTTGGCAAAACTCCATCAGCACATTAACAAGAAAGAGCACAGTAGAAGCTTACTGTATTGGGTAAGATACTAGCCTGCTATTACAGTTTTGAAGGGTTTCTTATTTCAACCTGCTTGTGATATATTTATTTCTGTTGATTTAAGCGATTAATCGATAGATATAACTTGAGCAATTAAGAAACTAATGTGGAGCTTCTATTTCATCAGGTAAATATACCATGACATAAAATACTGATTAATTTAAGATCACATAGAATACTAGGAGTGTATCATATATAACCTTTCAGTGAAACAGAACCAAGGATGACAAAATGGGACGAGTTGTAGGTCTAAAATATGGTACTGATGATCAATAAAATCTACATAAAGATGAATGCTAAGAGTATGATTTTTGTAGATTGACCTTTATATAAGACTAGATAACAGCTCCACGTTCCTAAACATTCATGTCTTTAGTTTGCACTGCTGAAACAGAAGAAAAGCCTTCATGGCTTCATGTTTATTCTTACTAGCAGTGAAAATGTCATCTACACTAGTTAAATTTGGTGCATTGTCTGAACATTCTCCGAACATTCTTAGTAACTATACTCAATAATTAGTAAAAATTATATGCAACTCTTGCTGCGGCTACGACACTATCTTATGTTCGTGAAGATAATGAAAATTCAGCAAATTAAAAGGAATCAGAGCTTTCTAATTGGTTATAAGACTCACCTTTTCTGCAAAGTGTCTCCACAAGATATGCATGAAAGGTATGTGCTTAAGCAACGGAGCAAAATCCAATGACATTCTGTATAATAATCTTGTTTTCTGTCTGGAGGACGGTAAGCATACGTGAAGTTGGTGTAGATGTGTTGAGCACTGCCTGGTGCTCCTTCCTTCCAGTTTTCCAGGTTTAGATATCCCGATAGTTGAGAGGACAATGCAGGGTGGCCGGAATTCCATGTCAATTGGGTAAGGATCCCAGTATCCTTGAAGGCCTGATGCAGGTGTGAGAAACTTCACCAAGCTGAAAAGAAAAGCAACAAAAGAAATTTCACATGCAATATTAGCACTATATGCGAAAACCAGGGAGTAGGCTTTTAAATATCCTTCCATGAAGAGGATAGGTCATCGATTAGGAAAAATGATACACATGGCCTTTGATAATGCCTAGGGTTTTCAAGAAAACATTTGTACAATTGAATGTATCTGTTTTTTAACAATTGGTATACTTCTATTTCTTTGATAAATTCGAACAGCTTTATTATCATCACAAAGCAACATGTATCCTTTTTGTCACCTTCCACATATCACACTTCATTGGTGTATCTTTGATTTATTGATAAGGCATGGTTTAGCTCTGTGAAGATGGAATTCTAGGATCGCACGTAAGTTCAGTTGCCCCCATCTTTTACAAAATTTGGAGTTTTTGGACAAACTTGGTACGAGAAGCGGTCTTGCTAGGATGATATAACAGGGATTATCTGTAGAAACTTGATTATGTTTTATACTTTCATTATTTTCTACCCATGTTACATGATATTAACATATTTTTTGTTCGTCAGTGTGCAGATAGAGAAACTAGCAAATCGAATGCAGTATTTGTCTTGGTACAAACCTTGGAACATTCCATCCCTTCGCAAAAGTGGTGGTGTGAGTAAAAGGAGCATGGGCAAGGTCTAAAAGATTGTCCAGCAGTAGGCCATGCTCCACAGGCAGCTCCATAACAATCTGTCCACATGGAAAACATGAGCAGACCTGAATGTTAGATGATTGTTTTGCAGTAAAATTTCTGCAATTGAAGGATCCATTTGGTGTTTTATCATTTGTCTTATGCCACTTATGTTTAGTATTACCTCTGCGTGAATCATAAACCCTGTAGGAGGTTGCAAAGATGGAAGTGTATCTGTTGGAGGCGCACTGCCAGGCCAGATCCAGATCATCCCTTCATGCTCAAAACATGGCAATGACCGAATTCGGACATTAAGCATGCGGGTCGATGGCATTTTCTCACATTTACCATCAGTTGAGTATTCCCACCCTGAAAATGTCACAACATCTAAGTCATTGTTACGTATTTTTATGTATTTTCTCTTGAAACAACATGCTAATTTGCAGATGCCATGGAGGTCAGAATTAAAATGAAAATATAACTTAAGCTTTTAAAAGAGAACATGTAGCAGAATCTAATAATAAGAAAGGCATCCTATCAAACAAAAGCACTTCAAAAGGCACCGTCAATATCAACTGGAAGTTTCAACCGTTTATGCTTGATAGTTATTCCCAATATGTCTACCTAATGCTGAAATTTAATTTCTTCTCTTTACTAGTTATATGAAAATCTCAATACTTCTAGGAGACATGGTCTGACAGATAAGCAAAGGATAAGAGGAAGAGGAGGTGCTCTGATGATTGTTGATTGGCTAAGATGGAAAAGATGAATTTACCTTGGAATTCAGCATTTCCCAACTGTATGGATAATCTACAACGAATGATTGATGATGTTGACGCTCTTATTAAGTTTGAGCTCATGCAAGTTTGGAGTTTTTTCTTGTTGAATAAGCCACAATGTTTTTGAATCAGTTAATTAAACTTGTGTCACCTCTTTGGATTCTCTTATATTACAAAGTAGAGAGTCTTCATAAGCCAAACAAAATAAAAGATTATCATGTAGGAAAAAGAAGATTTGAATAAGCATATAATTTTCGCTTTCTGTATACTTTCTGTATATCAAACATTTGTAAAATTCACTCTGTTGGTAAACAATATTATGTTTTATCATTATTCTTTTCTTGTGTGTGTTTGACTTCCCAATGGAATTATCTCAATGACACTGCAATTCCTTTCCTTCTTTGTTTTTGACCGGACAGATCAACAAGTACATTTAATATGCAAGCCTTCATAGACTTTGACTATCCAACATGAATAATTTGGTTGTGCATGTGAAGGGAGTCCAAATTGTAATTAATAAATATCGCTAGAGAGTAATCACCTAAGCAGCATTTTCCACATTAGTGCTTCCGAATCTTGCCTTTATCTGACATGGTTTTATTTTTCCTAGAAATCAACTCATTTCAGAAAAGGATTTGGTACTTATTATTAGAAATATTTTGCACTTACCATGATAAGGGCACTGGATTCGGCCCTCATTAACAGATCCAAGATGCAGAGGGCATGCCCTATGAGCACACGTGTTCCGAATGCAGCCTGGATTACCATCTTTTCCTCGAAAAATCACCCAAGGTTCTTCGAAACAATCAATGGGAATCTGAATTCAGAAGAACAGATCATGAAGTCGAACAAACGTACAGCATATTAAAATCTACAGAATTTTTAATTTTTGAGATAGAAAAGGGCATACATACATACCATAGTATCATCTTTGAGGTCTTTTGAGAAAGCTACTGGGTACCAGAAGTTCTTCAAGCTGGGGTGGTATGGTTGAACTGGACCAGAAACATTTAGACTTCTTCTACTTGACTTACTTTTGACAGGATCTTTAGATGCTGAGGAAGTGCTCGGAGTAAGTGTGATGCACTCGATACTGGAATCACATGAGCTCTTTTCTTGCAAGAGTCTGTCACTCACCAGTGATTCCATGTATGCAAGCTTGTCCAGAGCAGCAGCTACCCTTGCTTCTGATATATGGACCTATACCAAAGTCCAAAGCGTGTCATGTCGGTTTCGTATAAGTATGATCGAACAAAAACTGAAGCAAGAAATTTCAGTGAACTCTTTCACCTAAAAGATTACCTGTCTATGGGCCTGTTCTAGATCTTCTTGCAACTCTGCCAACTCTTTCTTCATGGTTCCGATCGACTTAAAATCGCGTGCTAACGGGTTAAGAACCTCTACCACCTGAAACAGAAAGAGGAAAAGCATCTTAGGAAATAGCTTTATAAATCATATGAGCACATCTGGATCTACCGAGGAAAAAACTCTGATTTACTGATTATGCATGAAATATTTGATACAACTCAGAGTTAGCCAGCCAAAATTCTTCATCATATTGAAATTGGAGGGCTAATGTAAGCTTCAGATTTGATTAATTCTAGCTAAATCCCAAAGTTTGTCTCTCTCTCTCTCTCTAATTGTCCTCCGCGCAATTCTCATCGATCAAACATCACATCTTTGTAGATTTATCAAGACACTTTCACTTGGAAGTTACAAGAAGATGATCTTGGGATGAAAAACATCCAAAAACTCATCATAGTCAGACCTTAAACCGAAAATAAACACTATCTAGTTTCTACATCTTTAACAACAACATGAAAAATAATTTTGATGGATACATTCCTTGTAAAGCACTCTGTGCTGGTTTCATCGATCTCCCTGCAGCGACTAAATTGCCTAAATGAAATGAAACATGAGTCTAAATTGTCTATTGTTTTATGCCCATAAAATTTTTTTTTAGAAAAAATGTGAATGGATTCAAAAGATAAAAAGCCCATAATTTTTCTAGGTATGCCATTCATGTACTATTTCAGGAGCACAAGGAGCCTCAACTACTATGAGAATGATCTTTCCCTAGAAAAGCATTCTTATATGCAGATATAACAACGGTTGGACATGTTACCACAGTACCTTCTCATGAAGCAGCATGATGCTAAGCACGTCCTGCCGCGCCCTCCAGTCACAATACTGGATGTCCATCCTGGCCACCTCCAAAGCTTGGTTTACATCCAAGAATTTGCCCTTCAATGGCTGCACCCTGGGGCGAGGAACCTCCACATCAAAAATTTCTCCCCATGTGTTCTTCTTGTCCGTCCCACCGCCCTCTCCATCCCCAAACACGGCCAACACCCTGAATCCACCTCTACCACCAACATTCTGCAATTCCAAGGATCATTAACAAAACATCACACACGAAGAGAACCGGAAAAGTGTGTGTCTCCTAACTCAACATTGCTGATGAATTAAGCAGAACAGGACGGTGAAAATTCGGAAATGAAGCTCATTTAGCATCTCTTTAAAGCATAGAATAGCACGAAATTGCGAGATTTTTTTGGGAACCTTAACTATCCATTCAATTGACCTAAGCCTATGAAACTCTCGATTAGCTTGCAGAAATGGATCGTTTAGGGATAATTTAACTTCTTAAATCACCTTCTTGGCAACTGGAACTAAACCTCAAAGCTCAACCTTTTGATCAAGAAGCTCACCTAATCGTGAACCCGTGGGTTTCTAAATCAGATCAAAAAAACCTCCTTTTTTTAACCAGAGACTGAGATATCAAAGGATCATCCATCAAACTAGGACCAGAACCAAAATAAAAATCGCACCTTTTGCGTGCAGAATCTGGAGGACGGTCGAAAGTGCGAGATCGGAAGCGGAGACAGAGCTGCCACCATGGTCATAGAGATCCAAAGGATCGGCGGCGGCGGAGGAGGAGGAAAAGCAACGAAAGCAAAAGACAAACCAGGATGACCACCAGAATTTAAGCGAGGGAAATTGGAAATTGACGCGAAAATATATAATATCTGTTGGCCCTCGATGGCTTGGCGATAAGAGGCGGGCGTCGCCCGCGATCTCCCTGGCCCTCCCCCTCCCCGCCACGTGACGTCCCGAGGCCGAGCTCGCAGTTCCACGTGGCGACGCTCGCAGCCCACGGACCATTAATCTATCTCCACGTGGGCAATCCATATCTCAGCCAACTTCGTTTCGGATCACGCACGAGTTGCGGAAATAAAGGAAGACTCCATTTTGGCACCCAATTGACACCCGCTCATCTATTGGTGAAGTAATCAACGCGCTAAGGTATCTGTTTGGGTTTCGGTCGGAAGGAGTGTGACAAATTTTCTTAGGTATACTTCTTCCTTTTGTGGGTGGGAAGTATATTGGCCACAAGTCCACTTGGATCCTTCCTTAACCTGCTTTCATAAGAATATGCTCTTGGAAGAGTCTACCTGAAAGCTACTCCACCTTACTCTACTGGTAATTGGCAGTTTTCTTGTGTTATTTATTTAGGATTTATCTATAAATTTACTTTTAAGTGATTACTTAAAACAAATGAGTGACTCATTAATGGCACTATGTTTGCTTATATATATATATGTATATGTATATATATATATATGTATATGTATATAATATGTATATATATATATATGTATATATATATATGTATATATATATATGTATATATATATATATGTATATATATATATATGTATATATATACATATCCGATTTTATTATATGCATATGTTTTTAAAAAATTAATGAAAAAATAATTTAAAGCAGAAAAAAATCATAAATTTATTTCAAAACATTGATCAAAGTTTCACATGGATGTATTTCCATAGAGGTAATAATATAAAAATGAATATGTAAAATTTTGATGGGTTTATTTTATATATATTTTTTTGAATTATAAAATTGATCAAATAACATCTATTTCACTATTATACTGGTCATTCGATCCACAATGAATTTTGGTCATTTTCTATTTATTTATTTATTTTATCACTTTAATCGGTTGAAATTAAAATTGAAACTGTCGCTTACGATTCAATTATAGTTCTATATAGTTAGATTTGATTCTGATTTGTGTATTTTACTTGTGAATAAATAGTAATAATTTTGATAAAAGATAAAATGGGAATGATTATAAACATATCCAAAGAAGATCGATAAATATTGCCGTTCAACAATATGATTCCATTAATTGATTGGCAAACACTTCTAATAAGCCTTTTGCAAAACTAAGTAAAATTTTATGTGAAACCACCGAGCACCAGTTTGACTAATTTTGGTCTTGGGGATGTTGTGAACTGTGTCTCAAACAATAGTTCTTGAAGCCATAATAATTCCATCTTTAAATCAAACAATGTGAATTTCTTCATATTCCCTTCTGATAGAAATCAAGAATCTAACAACAATGCAATGATTTCATGAACCATTCAAAAGAGAGACATTCATTAGTTGTGTAATACACCAATAATACACAAGTAGATCTCGAATCACCGCAAACTAATTAACTTGCATTCCGAATAAAAAGGAAGAACCGTCAACTGCTGATTGCATCCTAAAAAACCAGTAACCACCAGCTCTTTGATGTACATTTGCTATATATTGAACAGCAAAGTTGTTTAGACTTGTAAATTTTCATCTCCTATTCGACCTAAAGAGTGGTGCTCCTGCTACAAGACAATGTTCTTATAAACTCGGACAGATTTGAGGATGAAGGAGAAAGCAAAGAGCGCGGAGAAGATTGAGGTGAGCTCCTTTCTCTGCCATTGGAAATAGTAAAACTGCCAATTACCTCTGAAGAATCGATGTGATGGAGATCATCGGCTTCGGTACCACTAAGATTTGCCAAGCCAATGTTATGTTCGGGCTGCACAGCCTCAAACATGAAGTCATCCAAAGTTGTCAATGATTTTAGCTGTTGATTCAGAGAGGCTATTGTCTTCTGGCATTCTTCCAATTTACCAGCAGCCAGAGCGAGTTCTTTCTCCTGCAACACAGACAACACATTAGAATTAGAATCATAGAACTTCGACCTGTGCATAACAAGTGACTGGCAAGGATAAACGAAACAGTGATATGTAGCACAAAGGAGACAGAAATGACAGATTAACTGTGAGTACAAGGTAAATAAAAACCAAATATATGAGAAGGTTCACCTGTTTTATCTTCCGTTCTCGGTTGGAGTTTGTAACTCTCCAAAGATCAGCTTCTCTTTTAATCCTCAACAAATCATCCTCCAATTTATGACACTTGGACGCACATTCTGCAGACATTGCTCTTTCCTCATCAATTTGCCTTTCTAACAAGACTACCTTTTTACTCAGCTTCATAACTTCTATATGTGCGGATTCAAGTTGAGTTTCCAGTGCCTTTTTTGCTGTCTCCGCAGCCTCTACTTCAGTGGCAAATTCGTGTGCTGACTTGAGATCGAGCTCCAATTTCTTTCTTGTTGCCTCAGTGGCTTCTAGTTTAATTGCAAATTCAGCAGATAATATCATCTCCTCCTCAGCTTTTAGTTCCCAGAAACTAGCCCTTTCCTGTAGCATCCGGACTTCTGAACTTGCATGCTCAAGCTGAGATTCCAATGCCTTTATTGTTGCCTCCAAAGCCTCTTCTTTTGCTGCTAATTCTGAAGACAATGCCCTTCCCTCCTTAACCTGGCATTCTAATAGTCCTACTTTCTCATATAGACTTCTGGCTTCCAGATGTGCCGACTTGAGCTGAGAGTCCAGTGCCTGTCTAGCATCCTCAGAAATCTTTATCCTAGATTTAAGTTCATCAGACAATGCTCTCTCAGCCTCAAAACTTTCTTCCAACAAAGATACCCTCGCATAGAGCTTTACATTTTCCGAGGAGGCTGACTCTAGCTGAGTCTCCAATTCTTTCCACCTACCCTCCAAATTCATAACTTCACTTCTGGCCATTTCTTTTGATTCATTTGCCAAATCTATCTCTCTCTGCAGTTCAACTATCTTATCCTCAGCTGCTGTCAAAAGATTGCAAGACATCTCCGGCCGATTGTGTGAGTCAGCCAAAGATATCTCTAATTCCGCTTTTTCATGTTCCAATATCTCGACTTTCTCTTCTAACTCAATCAATCTACGATGCAGAATTTCATTTTCAACCCTCGGTTGGCTGTCTCTTCTGACAACTTGGAAGGAATCAACTTCTGCTCCAAAGCCAGAGCTTCCATGATCAATCTCAGGCAAAGCAACAAGTCTTTCCATCTCAAGGAAATCATCCATAAGCTCAATGTCTACAGACGTGGTGAGGTTTCTAGGACTACCCTTCTCATTCCTGAACTGATCAAGCTCAGCAATTAAAGCAGATGCCCATAAGTCTGAGCAGCCAGGTTCACTATCCATACCAATCAACCGCTCACTGCTATCTGATTGACTATCAGTCAGAGATTTGACACAAACTGAGCTAGCAATTGGCTTGTGATTGCTTACAGATGATAACCTACGGTTTATACTCCGTAATTGATGGCATTCAGCTTCAAGCTTACCAACTTTCTTTATACTCTCCAAGTGTTGCTTGCTTGCAGTCTCTGCTGCTTTATTGCTTAGCTCTCTCTCTAGCAATAAAACCTGAAGGTCTTCAGATTGAGAGTGGAGCTCGGTCTTCAGAGCCATATTCTCTTTCTCAACAGCTTCAAGTCTTGCCTGAAGTTCATGATCAAGTGTCACAACTTCAGTCTTTGCATCTTCAAGCTGTGTTTTAAGTTCCACGAGTTGTTTCTCAAACTCCTGCTTCTCGGAGTCCCATTCATGTGTCTTCTTAGTGATGGAATCATGAACTTTCTCTTCTTGCTCTTCTCTTAATTGACGAAGCTGCCTGACACATTCCTTTAGGGCCCCATCAAGTTGGCTAATATTATCTTCAAGGGCAGAGTTCTTCTGGACTGCAGTTTCAAGCTGCTGCTTTAGGGCTGCAACCTCAGCTTCTGCCTGCTCCCAGCCTATCAAATTCCAGATTTTTACGCTTTAGACTACAAATCAACATGAGGATTTAGTAAATGGGCCCTGGTAATTGAACAATTGGAAAATTCCAAATCTATTGGAATTTTATCTTTGAAGTGGGTAAAAGAGTTCAGATACCAAATAGATCAAAAGAGCATTAAATGTTCATTCCATGTTACATCCCTAAATGTACCCTCTGAAGTCCTAAATGTGCATATTTAATAGATCATTATTCCGATACAGCTTACTGCATCAAGCCATGAGTCTTTGCCTGCACAGAGCAAGTGCAGCTGCATGATAGTAAGATAATTGTTGTTTTGACAACAACACTTTATACTTGTGTCTCCATGGAGACTGTAGATGGATGGGAAGATAGGAGAGAGGATAGTACAAGGTTATATTATGACAAATATTTATAGTTTGTAGTAAAAAGAGAATTCTTCCACATTTTTGAACTATAATGTATACTGCAATGAAGGTCATCTTTTTTTTGGTTGTAGAAGTCATGTTACTAGAGGTATCAATCTCGCCAGTTGTGAAGAAAGTGGCAAAGTTATGATTATATGGAGATGTCATGCAAGTTGCAGCACAATTTATTTATGAGCCCCAATCTAATAATAGCAGGATAACTTGGTGGAATCATAGAAAACAGATACCGTTATTTTAATGAGACACAGATCAAATAAGATATTCTCATACCATCATTCAAATATAGAAGATTGATATAAATTATTTTTTCGGAAGAAAAATCAAATAGCCATGTGAAGAAAGAAATCAAACTCTGTTAGCCTAGATGCCAAAGAAAGTCTTGTCCACTATTATTAATCATTAGGTAGCAACAGTTTATCTGTTGAAGAGTTACAGTAATGTACAAAGAAAAGCTGACATCATAAGATCCTGAAATATGTAAAATATTCATTTCCTTATTAAAACTGAAAGTAAAAGACAATAAATCTTAAAAGCACAATTATTGAAAGAAACTAACTTATCCGCATAAGCTAGAGAATTTCTTTTCTAAAACTGAAATGAGAGGGAGTGCCTACTTAAGAAGAGTAAGTGACAGAAAAATAAAATGTCTAGTCTATACCTATTTGATCTTCATAACTTGTATATAATTAATATAGTGTTAAGAAAGAAGCCAAATAAAATACTAAATATATCCAAACAAGAGGCATATTTGATTTCTCGGTCACATGGTATCTGCTCAAGGAGGCATTCTACATGTATGTGGGTTATGACATTTCTCTCTACCACTTGGAAAACATAGCACTCTCTACGAACGGCATCTAGGGCCAATTACCTGAAACAGCTTCTTCTGTGACTTTAGCATGCTGCTTGACAAGATCCTCTTTGGCGCTGATGTTCAGAAGAGCAGCTGACAATTTCTCAGTCAATCTCTTCACACTTTCATGAACTTCACCATCACAATTATTGGATGAAATTTCTGGCGAATCAGCATGGATTGAAGTATCATTTGGAGAAGCCCTTAAGCCTTCCTGTTTAACAAAGAACAGGCCTAGTTATTGTCTTGAAGCTTATCTATTATATAACCAAGTATATTAAATTATAATTATCTCCAAGTACATCATTCAATTCTCTAGAAACACACATCAATACATCTGGTCAGTGGAAATGTACTTATATTTATGTAGGGAACATGAAGATAAAAACTCAACTTTTCATCCTAATTTGACAAGGGCACCTTGTCCTAGAGTAGAAAAAGGTTTAAAATCTCTACTGAATTGACCAGTACAGATCGGCATTTAACAGTTCGACTAAGTTCCAGTATCAAAATATATAGCTCTATATCAGATACAATACCATTTGGTACACCAAAATTGTAATGGTCCAGTAGGTCACTAGAATTAATATCGGACCAAAATTTAAATCACTGGAATAGCATACTGTTGGAAATGTGAATCTGTCATAATGGGCATCAGCCTAGGATAATCATCACAATTTGATCATGATCTACATGTCTGAAAAAGAATGATAGAGGAAAGGATAACTGAAAACTAGAAGCCCGAACAACATCACACATGACAAAGATATGCCAGAAGAATAAAAGGATAGGCATCAGTATCTGATAAACTCTGGCTTAGTGCTTTGAATATGGTTTGGCAACCAAAACAAATCATTAAGGCTAGTGAAGTTACCATCCACCACCAACTAGTAGTAAACTTGTTATGATAGAGGAAAGGATAACTGAAAACTAGAAGCCCGAACAACATCACACATGACAAAGATATGCCAGAAGAATAAAAGGATAGGCATCAGTATCTGATAAACTCTGGCTTAGTGCTTTGAATATGGTTTGGCAACCAAAACAAATCATTAAGGCTAGTGAAGTTACCATCCACCACCAACTAGTAGTAAACTTGTTATCTTTTCTCACCTCCCTATTTCAACAGTTCTTTAGTTCTTTCCTTGGGTTTAGAAAACAAAAGAATGCACAGAGGAAATTGATTTTACTCATGAATGATGGAGTGATTGAGAAAAAAAGAAAACAAAGTGTTCAAGCTCTCTCAAATCAATCACCCAACACTCTACATATAGAAGGTGAAGAAGTACCAAGACAATAAGTAAGAAACCCTATCCAGATAAAATGTTGTCTCATTATCAGGTGTGTCCAACATTACCCACTCAAACTGATAGGATTGATCATATTTCTTTCAGAAAAATCTAAAAGCTAAGTTGAATCTCCACCTGATCGACATGAAGCTTTTCTCTCTACTACTTCATACCAAAACTATGGATCACACTCGAGCCAAAGTGTTCAACCCAAATTTGCAATTATCAACGTGCATGCACAAGTCTAGTTGCCACATAAAACATTTTACAGTATTTAACTTTCTATTTATATATGTTCTGTAACATTGGCAAATCATAACCTGAAAAGGAACCAAAACAAGTCTACGTGCAGAGTAATAAACATAATCAGTGGCTCAACACATTGCCTACTGATGTCCTAAATAAAATAAAATAATCATTTTCCAAAATACACTTGCCTGGCTAGATTGCAAAAGAGCCATTGGTGCTTAAATCAAGAGAGCACCACTGACTATTTGCTCTTAGCAAATGGTAGCAAATAACACGGGTCAAGGGTCACCTATGGGATCAGCCAAATCACATAATTCTGGTATCACACTACTATAGATGAGCAGGATCTCAAACAATTTCATATGATGTAACATGAATATATTTGAAAGCTCTTAAATAATATTATTTTGATACAGCACAGAACATAGTAAAAGAAGGCAACAATCAAGATTCACCATCATGAAAAAACAGCATAGTCCAAACATACCAACAAGATACTAATACTGACCAATCTAACCATGCAAGGATGCATCAAAAGAGACACTGAAGTTCGTCCGTTAATCTAACCACTTGTGGTGAATCATGTTAATTCTGAAGAATCTCTTCTTTCTCACAGAGCTCATTATCCCAGACCGAAGAGACCAAGACTACCTAAGGGTCATGTCTCCTAGAGAAAATAAGGATGATCATTGACCATATACCCTCTGTGCCCATGGATGGCTCCGTCATCATCTTTCCAAAGGTGTCTGATTTCAGTACATCATATGATAGTCAGTTTTTGGCTTGTCCAATGATCTCACATTTTTAAAGGACATCACATGAAAAACACCAAGCAACTGTATGACAGGTGCCAAAAATGTAACTAATGCAATCACCAAATGTGTACACAAATCTGCTGTAATGCAACTCCATCATAATATATACAGTTACTCGGACCATTATAGGTTGCAAGACATAATAATAATCCAATAATAAAAAACTATATCATCCTACTATCTACACTATCATATACTAGTACTGATATTTGCATGATCAAAAGCTCTAAATTCACTCGCACTACTAACAACAATCACAATGCCACTCCCATTTACATAAAAATGATGGGATTGTTTCAATTGTCATCAAAAACCATGGAATAGTCTAACCAACAAGGTATAAAAGCTTACAAAATTTTAGGTGTCAAATCTACCCTAAAGTAAACACAACGAATTTGTGTAAACATACATGAAACGAGGCTAAAATGCTAGTCTATACTAGCCGACACGAAATCAGGTAAAGATTACAAATCTCAAAAACTAAAGCAATTAATGCAATAATTCTAGGTTCGTGAGACTATTTGATATTACATACAAATCCTGAACTGCCATGGCTGAGTATAATCAAGGCCAGTTTTTAATTTATCCTAGTCCTCCTCCTCTTCTCCTTCTCTGCCTCCTTATACTCTTCTCCTCTACTACCACTGCGGTCGCCGCTTCCTCATATTCTGAATCAGATATGATGATGATGAACAATAGGGAATAGGCTTCCTTGCTAAAGACACCTAACTGACACTTTATTTTCAACATCAAACCATCAGTCACACTCAGGTAAGAGTTAACAATATTTTCTTACTACTGCATGAGCGCTCACGTAAGCACTTGGCCAACAGAAAACTAGTTAGAAAAGATTTTAGTTTGTGATATTTAGGACACTAGCTAGATTTTATATGAAAAGAAATAAAATTTCATGCTACAAATCAATAGAAAACATATTACAAAATGAACGAGGTAATTTCACTAACCAAACTGTAATGGTTCCTGCCTGACTCACAATTCACAGTTCTGCAGAGCAGGGAGAAAAAAGGTATGACCCAAGGTCGATTGACTCAAACCAACCATATCCTCAAGAAAAATTAGACAAATGAATCCAAGTTCAAGCTCTGGATTGGACTCTTAGGATAACATATCTCTCTCTCTCTCTCTCTCTCTCTCTCTCTCTCTCTCTCTCTCTCTCTCTCTCTCTCTCTCTCTCTCTCTCTCTCTCTCTCTCTCTCTCTCTCTCTCTCTCTCTCTCTCTCTCTCTCTCTCTCTCTCTCTCTCTCTCTCTCTCTCTCTCTCTCTCTCTCTCTCTCTCTCTCTCTCTCTCTCTCTCTCTCTCTCTCTCTCTCTCTCTCTCTCTCTCTCTCTCTCTCTCTCTCTCTCTCTCTCTCTCTCTCTCTCTCTCTCTCTCTCTCTCTCTCTCTCTCTCTCTCTCTCTCTCTCTCTCTCTCTCTCTCTCTCTCTCTCTCTCTCTCTCTCTCTCTCTCTCTCTCTCTCTCTCTCTCTCTCTCTCTCTCTCTCTCTCTCTCTCTCTCTCTCTCTCTCTCTCTCTCTCTCTCTCTCTCTCTCTCTCTCTCTCTCTCTCTCTCTCTCTCTCTCTCTCTCTCTCTCTCTCTCTCTCTCTCTCTCTCTCTCTCTCTCTCTCTCTCTCTCTCTCTCTCTCTCTCTCTCTCTCTCTCTCTCTCTCTCTCTCTCTCTCTCTCTCTCTCTCTCTCTCTCTCTCTCTCTCTCTCTCTCTCTCTCTCTCTCTCTCTCTCTCTCTCTCTCTCTCTCTCTCTCTCTCTCTCTCTCTCTCTCTCTCTCTCTCTCTCTCTCTCTCTCTCTCTCTCTCTCTCTCTCTCTCTCTCTCTCTCTCTCTCTCTCTCTCTCTCTCTCTCTCTCTCTCTCTCTCTCTCTCTCTCTCTCTCTCTCTCTCTCTCTCTCTCTCTCTCTCTCTCTCTCTCTCTCTCTCTCTCTCTCTCTCTCTCTCTCTCTCTCTCTCTCTCTCTCTCTCTCTCTCTCTCTCTCTCTCTCTCTCTCTCTCTCTCTCTCTCTCTCTCTCTCTCTCTCTCTCTCTCTCTCTCTCTCTCTCTCTCTCTCTCTCTCTCTCTCTCTCTCTCTCTCTCTCTCTCTCTCTCTCTCTCTCTCTCTCTCTCTCTCTCTCTCTCAACCAACCATATCCTCAAGAAAAATTAGACAATGAATCCAAGTTCAAGCTCTGGATTGGACTCTTAGGATAACATGATAACCAAGGAATTCTTTTTTCCAACAAGTAATTAACAATTACATATGCTTCATTTGGTCTCCCCTTCCGAAGCTTTGAGTTGATTGATATTTAAGAATCCAAAGCAGCATAATTCTGATAACAGAACAAATAAGTGCATTTTAAATGACAAGCAGTGAAAATTATTAAAGTGGGCCAAAGACTAACCTGGTCATCCGAGTACCTCTCAGAATGAGAGGATACTGATCCCGAACTCTCGGTCTCACCAGGGCTCTTCTCTGGTGATTTCCGCTTCCACAGCCAACTCCGAGGGTCCATTCTACAATGTCAACCATCAAATGAATCAACAGCACCTTGCTTGCATAGTTCACCACCACCTCCCCAATTCCAGAGTAGCTCAAGATCCCAAAAATTTACACCTCGAAGAACACACAATTCCTACAAACACACAGAAGCAGTGATCCAAGGTCGGACAGCCGTTCCTCCACTGATCATAAAAAACCTAAATTGAACGGAAAACGCAATAAATAGCAAAATACAGCTAGAAGGACAGAAATATAATCCATCCCTTACTAAAACACAGCAAAAGTAAATATGACTGTCTTGTAAACATAAGACAGTCAGAATCATCCAAGATTCGATCTTTCCAAGACAGCAGAACAGAATGATAATAAAATGACAAACAATTAGAAACCAGAAAACCCCAACACAGAAAACGTAAAAGAAAAAGTTCTGCGGCAAAGCCTAAAGAAACTACCCATCATCCCAAAATTTCATCGCTTACAACCAACTACATCACATCGATGAAAAACGAGAGAGAAGATAGACACACAAGGAAAAGGAGAGAGAAACAGACAGAGAAAGAAAACATCAACTCAACCCAAGGACTGCTTGGAGTCATAAAGAGGGTCACGAAGTCGTCATTCATACCGGATGAAAGGAATGTCAGAAGACACGAAATCGGCGTGGGTTGTTCTTTCTCGCTCCATTTTTTCCTTCAATTTCCTATCTTTTATACATGCTGGGGCTACAAAACTGTTCATTGCCCTTCAGTTGAGCTCCAAAACCCACCTCTCTCTCTCTTTCTCTCTCTCTCTCTCTCTCTCTCTCTCTCTCTCTCAGGCAGCACATGTGAATGGGAGAAGAAAGTCGCCTTCTTGGGGACACTTTTTCTGCTTTATTTTACTTTGCTTCCGAGGGGGGCTCCATTTTCTTAACGCTTTCAAAACAGCGCCGGCGTCATTCCCGCCCTCGGGCGCAGCAGCTGCGCACTCTGCGCTGTTCTCCTCTGCATGCTTTCTCCATCTGCCATTACTACTAATTATTAGCTTCTCAGGAGAGACACTGTCAGCCTCAACACTCTTCCTTTTCTTGTTCCGTTCTGCTGCTCTCTCCCTCCCTCTCTGTCTCTATGTATATTCTCATATTTATTTCTCAAAATTCAAGTTAAATATCCATCATTCCAAAATTCTAGTTTACATTTACGATGCATAATACCTTTAAATACTTCAATTTATACTAATTATAATATGAAACATACTACTTTTTTTTTTCTTTCTAATCTTTGCAAGCATATAAACGTAATCTTCCTTACAGACCATCTGCTGCAATGTTCTGACTACATAGCTACATAAGACATATATGGAAGAATTTTAGAAGGGGCCAAATAGTAAATTGCCTGATACTGATCAGTTCTGCATCGATCTGTGTCTCACAGTCAAGATTGACTGACTGACTATGTTAGATCACGTAATATTTTCTTGTACTGTTTCTTCTCAACCTTTTCAATGTGGATGACTGCAGCAGTACCGCTCATATGGCTGGCTGGCTGTTGTAGGTAATGATGCCTCAACTTATCTGTTCCTTTTGGATGTGATTTCAAGGGAATCAATCCCATCTCTATTAACTAAATTGTCTTTTCAGAAACATATTTTGGTACCAATAGGTGTCTTGAGCATGATTCTCAAACAGCTCTTTGCTAGTCAAAGGATCAATGACTCATTTACCCTCATAATAATAATAATAATAATAATAATAATAATAATAATAATAATATAGAGATAAAAAAATTTAGACGAAATACGTCGATCCAATGCGATTGGGTTTGATCGATTTTGAATTCCTAAAGCTTAATAAGAACCGATGCTTTTTGCTCTAATTCATGCCTCGTCTTATCTCTCGTCCTCCATTGATAAAAAAAAAAAAATTAAGTAATTTTATCTTACATATATTACTTGATAAAGATTTTAATTAGATTATCAAAAATTTAAAATTATTAAGAAAGACTCGATATATTTATAAACCTGAATAAACTTACGCAAGCCGGTTTTAGACGACCTATAAGCTTTTAGAATGAGTAAATGTATGTGCCATTGATATTACATATATTCTTAACATTGGGATAAGATAAGAAAAACTGATCACCATGACAAAGAAAATAAATCAGAATTAGATGAAGGGAAAGAAGTATTTGGATCTAATGAACATCCAAACTAAAAATCATCAGCAAACCTTCTGTGCTTTTGCCATCATCACATTTCTGATGACAGTATGAAGATGCCAGCTTCCGTGTCACCTAAATGGCAGAAAGGGGGAGCAGTACATGTCAGGTTTGGCTGTTCTTCACGTCTGTACTTGTATGATAGATCTCAAGGTCTTGGTGCTTGGATCATTCTAAAACAGTACAATGCCAAGTTGAGTGCACCAATGGAAGTTGGATGTTTATAAGCTGCTTCTTCATCCCTAAATTGGATCATCACCATTTTAGTCTTATAAAGGATCATAATATTTACAACTCTTTATTTTATCATCATAAAGATGAAAGAACAGAGAACTCTATTATATTCATTGCTCTCTAATCTCCTTAATGTTGTCTAAGATCTATGATCAGATTTTGATAACTATGCTTTTAAGCATCACATAATTGTGATGCCACTTTGAACACAGACCAAAAACAACACAACCATGTCATATTAGGGTTCTTCTCCAAGGCTAGCAGTTGTTTAATTTGTTACAGACTGGGGTACCTTGCAGATCTGACAAAGCACCTCTTCTATTGCCTAGATTTGTCATTCCACCAAGCTCATCATGTTCTTGGCACACTACTCGAGTCAAGTGGATTGTGGTTCTGCACTATTCTCCCTGGTATTTTTTTAGTGCATCTTTTGGAATGTATCTCTTTGGTGCTTCAGGCATCTCTTTTTCCATCTTCCACCTGCCAATCACTTGCATAAGGGTAAACCCTAAGCTAAGAAATACAAATGGTCCTCTTCTTCTTCGTGGAATCATTCTCCCTTCTGCAGCTTTAAGATGGCGTGCATGTGGTGCAGGCATCTGCTGATTGTGCTTTGTGGAGCCAACCCTGCAGTTGGCAGCACTGTTGCAAACTGCTGGTACAATTTTCCATTTTCTTACTTCTCCTAGCTTAATTTATTGTTAATGCTCATCAAATCTCTACATTTAGAAGTTTCTCATTGATAATGATGAACATCTGCACGATATGTTGAATAGAGTTGAAGGCGTTGCTATAAATGAGGTGGAGACAATGGAAGTTTGGGTAAAGAATGCAGCAGACTCTGGAAATGCAACTTTTCCAAGCTTATATAATGCTGTTCATCGATACAGTACACTTGCAAGCTAAAATTAAGAATGTAATAAGGGTAGCTCAAGAATTAGCTTTAACATCATCAGTAACACAATGATTTCTCAGACACTAGAAAACAATTCAAGCAAGGGGAGTATCTCTTTGGTCAGACTTTAAGCAACCAGAGTGATCCAACACCACAACATTGTATCTTGTAACAATTTAATGGAGTTATGATTGATTTCTCAGCTTCCAACAACATGAGGTCTCATGATCTGTTCATGATCAGGATCGATAATTCATGGTGAGTTTTTGCTGCATTGAGGACAACACAGAAACAATAGAACTCTGCCACTTTTTTTTTTCCAGAAAAGCTAAATGGTCATGGGCAGAGTGACCTCGAGAGCCATCTACGGCCATCAGTACCAAGAGGAAGACGGAACAACAACCATGACAGCAACAGCACGCAGTCCCGTGAATGATTTCCTACACAACAAAGTTGATGCCAGTGGACAACCAAGCCAGAGAAGAGAGACAACAGGAAAGGACTGAGACATTGATCTTTCAGCAGTTTGGGCTTTATCTGTTCTGTGGTCGCCAAGGCATCTTCATCCTAGTTAGGTGTTACAGACAAGGAAATGACGCTTGGCTTTATATCCTTGCAGTAGACATGTAAGCCACTCACCCAACATGAAGAATTCGATGTGGAGAAGGGTTGACAAGCAGAGAAGACATGTCACCAAGCTGGGCCATGAACGGGGTAGCAGATCACTGATTCAACATAAAAAATCTGTCAAAAACAAGTACTGACAAAGTACTATAATAGATGTAGCATGAAAGGGACTCATAATAATAGGAAGCTCGAACAAAACAAGCAAATGAACAGTGAGATAACATCACTTGGACCATCAAAGTATTCATGTACCACTACTGCCAATTTGGAATGTAGATTAACAGTAAGACATGAATCTCTCAGCTACTGAAGTATGGACCGAGGCTCCGATGTAGAAGATGAAAAAAAAAGATGCATGAGGCATTTTTTTTAGCATGTTTGATATAGGAAAGAAGCTAAAAATTGCAGGCAACTGAAAAGATTTCTTGCAGAAAACATGTTCTTACTTCACACAGTCAACCTATATCTTCACCGAGTCTTCTACTTGGCCCTTGCAAGATGACTGAGTGGGTACAACATATCTGCAAGATTGCATGGAACTGTCTTTTTAGGTTCATGCAACCCTATGATCATGCTCAAGTTCTTGTAACATTCTAGCTCCACTGTTCATTTCTGGGTTTATGGAGCTTGTTCTTTATAAACACTTTTCTTATAAACTTGAATTGAGACACACTGGATTGTTTCAAGTTTACCATAATTCCAGTGCTAGCCGGTGCCACTGTAGCTGCCAAAATCCCAGACTGGCAAGATGTTACACCACGCCTTGGACTTTTGTGAGGTTTGATGATCCTGTAGCTTCCCTCTTGGTTTGCGGCTCCTGACTCAGCATGCAGCATTAGAGCCTGAAATAAGAAAACAATAGATCAGGGGCAAGCTATACATTCAACAAAAATATCATGTCCAAGTGACAAGAAACGGTACTGTTATATGTGACACTACTTGTACATGAGGACAAAGATGTACATCTGCATCAATCTCATCACACCTTGCCACTAGCAGTAGGTATGGTCAGGAAAGTGGTCAAGTAAAATGAAGTTTCACGTTTATCACAGGGATAAAAAGATGAATATTTCTTTCTAGAACTTCAATAATTTATAGCACATCTTTATGGTGATATGGCCTCATATATAAAAATCACTCATTCCTGCTGCTGAAACAAAGTAATCTTCTAATGCAAGTATATGTATATAACAAAGATAACTATATCCCATATTATTAATGCAAAACCACATCACTTAAGTGTGTGGAGAGCTTGAGAGAAACTTAAGCACTCTGTAGCACCAATTCACCCTTCATTTTGATGTACTCAAGAGCATGATGAATATGCTGTCAAGTTAGATAATCCATTAAATAACTCATCTGCAAACTGCATTAGTTCATTCTACATCTAGTTCTTGTTTTAATGCTGCAATATTTAGAAGCCTCCCAATCGAGAGACAAACGTGTAAATAACAATTTACTGACAATTGAACAAACCACATTTCAATATTCTCAATGATGAAAATTTACCAAACCGAAAACGAAGATGCTATTGGAAAGCCACAAGCATCAGGTTCAGTTTATGTACAAAAACCAGATTGAACAGGCTGACCCAGTCGATTTTTTGATGAACTTGTGAACCAGCCAAGTGAAGTAAACCACTCTGTCTTTGTCACCCATGCACAATTGACTAAATTGTTATTGAGGGGATTTCATTCCTTCTCTGGTAATACCAAGGGAAAAATTGTTGCTACACAGTCTTCTCATCTTTGAGCCCAAACATTCTCCCTCTCCATTGTCGCTGCCTGCTCTCCATCTCTCACCATAGACCTCCATGTCCTGCTGCCTCACATGTTGCCACCCTATATCCCTCTCTAGCCACTGTCATCTCTCACTCTTTTGTTGTCTCGCACTGTACATGAGAAGGAAGAAAGGGAAAGAAGAGGGAGGAAGATAGGGGTTGGCCTGGTTGCTTGGGCTGAGGTGAGAATAGCTGACATTTACTACATCTCCTCGTGTATTCACGTGCCTCTGTCATCATATACGGCCAGTAAGATCCCGCAGACAAGGCTTTTCGGGCTAAAAAACCGAAATAGTTTCCACAAATCCCTTCTTGTCTTTCTGAGAGTATTGTACGGCCCTCATCTGGGCTCAGGCATTTAAGATATCGCTCCGTGATGATAGAAAACAAAAGAGAAGGGGAAAATCTGCTGGTGAAGCAGAGATGAAAGGAAAAGAAACAGAAAAAAAGGAAAAGAAAAAGGAGGAAAAAAAGAGAGAAATTTATTACATAAATATTATTTTTATAATTTTTATCAGCACTTCAATCAATTGACCCATGTCTGACCAATAATTCACTAACCTGAGGGCAAATGATCAGTGCAGTTCTAATATCTGCAGTTACAAGTTATATTGAGACTCAACTCTATTAAAATTGCCCATTCTTTTTAGTGGTTATTCTAATGACAACTTGGTGTTTGTGACCGCAAACTACATCCTTCCCTCACTTCCAAACTTCCTTTAATGTAAAAAGTCACAGTAGCTTAATGGAAGTTTCATGAATCTAGAGTTGTTCATACTGGTTTGTTCATGTAAAAAGTCACAGTAGCAGTTTCATGAATCTGCTAAGGTAACAGGTTTGTTCATACTGGTTTGACTGCAACACAAAAGTCAAAAATGAATTCACACTAAATAATATACCAAAAGTTGTCATACTAAACGGCTTAAGTAGACATTGAAATGGAAGAAAAGCAAGCTCTGCTCATAATTATAATGGCTTAAGTAGACAGATGAAGACACACTCTACAAATGTTAAGCGAGGTTTTCATGGTGACCAACTATATGCACATAACTCTTTCTGACAAGAAAAAAACAGTTATTATATGACAAAAAGACTTAACTCAATTCCAAGTCAAGATAACAAGCTATGAATGCATAAATTGAAATCTCTTCAACATAGGAGCAAATATGTGATTGAAGTTGAACTTATGAAAGCCAGAATAATGAGAAACATTAGCAACAACGATGACATGTAACCGCAGATCCCAAATGTTTAGGGTCAACAACAGTTAATTCTCTCCCGCCATTGAGCTCTATTAGTGCAATATCATTAGCCAAACTAAGAGCCAGAAAAATCTCTTAGTATCAAACTATATTGTCACAAACATTATCAGAAACAGAAAATTAGTGCAGTCTTCAAATGATACTTGCAAATTTCCTTGTTGCTTATAGCAGACACTGAATGAGATCTTGCTTAAGATACATCCAATATGTTCAATGACTAATCTGCCTAGCAATATCAACCACTATTACTCCTGGTTGTAGCATAGAGAACCAAAGCATTAATTAACAATACCTATAAATGCAGTTGGCACTTGAAACCTTCTTAAGGATGTCTGCCCACAGAATTTACAGTATTTATTAATGAAGCTAGCCAATGTTAATTTGTGGACTGTGAATCTTAATATGATGAATGCTTAGTAAATTATCATAGAAGTCCAGCATAATAGCTCATTTGATAAACAGACGAGTAAACTCTCCCCAGGTGTATTATATAAAGAAGAACATCACATTATAAAGAAAAGCTCTATTTCCATAACTAAAGTCCCCTTCACCCAAATCACAAAGGATGTGTCCTACTGTGGTGTCAACTTTCAGGGCTTTAACTGTCAATATTTCCTAATATAACTATCTTTTGTCAAGAAATCAGATAACAACCTTTTTAAAAGTACCGCAGAATAATATTCACATTATGATTATGTTACAAAACAAGGTAAGATAAGAATCATGGAGAGAGAGGGAGAGGGGGAGGGGGAGGAGGGAATGTCAGTATTGTGATCCAAAGATACTCATACAAGCAGTGTTGTTGCAGAAAGGCAAGCAATGCATGAATTATGGGGAGGAATATAAACCATATTAGGACCACTAAATTCGGGAGAAATGAACATTTTCACAAAAATAAAATAAAATTTAATCATGGCATCCTTCTACAACAAACTTTTAGAAGATCCCTAATCGATGTAGAACCCAGTATTTAATTCTAGAAATTCATAATTCCTTCTGGAATACTTTTAAAAGATGCATTAAACTTAAGTAAATAAGACAACGGTTAAGAAGTTCTGCATTTTTCACTGCACAGAAGAAGCAAAAAAAAAAATGTCAGTATAAACTCACAAATTCACCAGCAACACCACCACCAGAACAGGGAACCCTGTAGAAAGCAAACAGATATAAAGCAACAGTTTCGGTGACCCGTAAACAAGCTAACCTTGGACCATCTTCTGCAGTGCCTCTATGGCAAGAAAATCTGTCATGAGAAAAACCTGGGGCACTAATCATGATCTTCCAAACAATCGTCTAGTCTGGTCTATACAGCCCTCGTTACAATGTTCTTGTCATCCAAACACAAGCAACCCCAAACACGAACAAACTACTGTCATAATCAAAGCACACAATACTATCAAGGTAAGTCAAAATCCACCTTTCAATATACCTTATCCGTGACCAATGACGATCTCGGCGGAGGGAGTCCACCTTGCGGCGCGGCCTTCGTCAACCTCCGGGATAGTCAAAGCTGTCCATAGCCTCAGCTTCTTCCCCGTCATCTCCCCACTATTCCAATCCCCTAAAGAACAGACACACAAGTTCCTAATCGATAAATCTGACGAGGCTTGGTTAGACGAAGTTGGGATGGTGGAGCTTTCTATGGGGGCAACGGAAGCGGGCGACGGTGGTGGTGTCGCCATTCTCCGAGGGGACTGGCATTTTGACCGCGGCGGCCGGCGAGGCTGTTCCGACTAGGGTTTCAAAACCCCGGAGAAGACAGATCGGGAAAACGTACGTTTTTTATACTGTTTAGGAGGGGATCGATCGGAGAGAGGCGACATTTGTAGCACTATTTTTCACCATTAAAATCTGAGATTTTGCAAAGTAATTCACTAAATTCTTACCAGTAAACCAATCGATCAATTCATCAGTTCTTCCACCAACACAAACCCAAAGTTGCAGAATAGATAAGGAAATATTATGTAACAATCTAACCCTAAAAATCATTTTCATTTCAACTCTCCTATTTCACATTACAGCTGAATGATACAAGCATCAAGTTGTCTTCCCATAAATGACATTATGTACATCCCCGTCAATCTTCGAATCACGTTGAGGTCGGTGTCGCATTTGAACTGCCATCACTACGCGACTGCATGCACTAAGTCCTCGTGGGATTAATTGCACTCCACCTGATCACATGCCACTTGGTGAAGCACCTCATGACACGAGAACCATTGCACGATATGTCTTGACTACGTTGCCATATGATATGATCACATCGTACGTTACTGCAGCTTAAATTATGGGCGTCAAATCTTCCACAGTGGTAGTAAATAGAATATCGCAAAGATATATATATATATATATATATATATATATGTACTTAAATAGATATATTATGAAATGATGACCTATTATTATTCTATTAGTTTTGTGAGAATTTATGTGAAATTGACGGGAGTACTTATTAGAGTCAATGTAACAGCCGTCACAATGTAACTGGATATAGACATGAGTGAGCCGGGAGACCACCGTGTCAATTACACCATCAGATAAAGGGGGTCCTCTAATCTGACCGTCCACTTCCTAGATCATTTGGTTCCAGGAAATCGCACCGTTGATTTATATTATGAACGATCGTGATTCGACTAATTAAAAAGGCTTCAATTAATTGCTTTGTTACTCTCAGTGGAAGCATTGGTTTATGCTATCTGGTTCTTCTGTTCCGGCGTCCCGAGAAGCGGCGACTGAGACTGAGAGATTGGGGTGAGGGAGAGAGAGCAATATTATACGAAGAGCAGGAAGAGGAGGCGGAGGAGATCCGATCTGACGCGGGGTAGTTCTTCCGTCACGTCACGTGATTCCGGCTATTAAAATTGGGGATTTCTTCTGCTTTTTTATTGACAAGAGCGGTCCAAAGGTTCGTTGCCTCACTTCGATTCTTTTCTTTGGTTTGGGTCCTTCATCAGCTCAGAAGCTTCAAAAGAGCTTTTGCTTGGGGCTGCTGCTTGATCTTCTGTTGGAAAAAAAGGAGGTTTTTGTCGTTGGAGTTCTTGTGATTTGGGACCGATTTGCGAGGAAGAAGATGGATAAGTACGAGATGGTGAAAGATCTGGGGTCGGGGAACTTTGGGGTTGCGAGATTGCTGCGGAACAAGGAGACAAAGGAGCTCGTAGCTATCAAGTACATCCCCAGAGGCCAAAAGGTTCGATCTTTTTCCTCTTTTTGCTGTATTTCCATCCAATTGCGTTCGATTTGCAGCGTAATTTTGTTATTTCTGCTTGGTTACCTTTTGCTGTGTTTGTAGATCGATGAGAATGTGGCGAGAGAGATTATTAACCACCGGTCGCTTCGCCATCCCAATATTATTCGATTCAAAGAGGCAAGAAAGAATCTTGTCGCCGCTTTCCTTTTAGGTTCCCGAAAGAACATGTTTTTCCTCGGATGAGAGCTAAAAGCACTTGTCTTGCTTCGTTACATATAGGTTGTTCTAACACCGACGCATCTTGGCATCGTCATGGAGTACGCCGCCGGCGGAGAACTCTTCGACCGGATCTGCAACGCCGGAAGATTTAGCGAGGACGAGGTTAATCTCGCACATTTAAACAAAAAATCCCCTTTCTTTTCCGTTAATATAATATTTGTCTGAATTCAAATCATCACTTCTCCAGGCCAGATATTTCTTCCAGCAGCTCATCTGCGGCGTCAGCTACTGCCACTACATGGTAAAATTCCCCTCTTGCTTTCCCCCGAAATACTAAAAATCCAATCTTTAATAGCTAACAAGCATTCCTATCTCCAATTTCTTAACCCACATGATTGCAGCAAATCTGTCACCGAGATCTGAAGCTGGAAAACACACTGTTGGACGGGAGCCCTGCGCCTCGCCTCAAGATCTGCGACTTCGGTTACTCCAAGGTCAGTCATCCCGCGATACTCGCCTCCAATCAATTCCAAGAAATTTTTAGCTCAAAATCTCCAAAACAACTACTAATTCTTTTATTATTTCCTCTCTTTATTGTGTCGGTGTGAGCAGTCATCTTTACTTCATTCGCGGCCCAAATCCACCGTGGGAACGCCGGCATATATCGCCCCCGAAGTGCTCTCCCGACGGGAGTACGACGGCAAGGTCAGTTCCGTAATCTCTGGTTCCCTCTCCGCATCCACTCTGCGAGCCCGACGCCCGGGTGCGTGCAATGATTCGCTACCTCCTGAGCACGTGCACAGCTTCTGTCCGGCGTGGCTGGCACGTGTTAATATAGGCCGATCCTATCAAGCCACGTATGCTTTAAACACCAGCGGCTACGATTTCTTATAGAACCCATTGGGCAATTTGTGGGATCATCTTTTTAATCATTGCGCTGTAAGGGCTGAGGGATCATGTTGTGTTGTTTCCGAGCGACGACATGGTGGTGGGTGCGTCCTTGTCACTGCTTTCGGTGGGCGCTGCCACCGAGCAAGGAAAGTTGGACTGCTTTGAGGTTGATGACAAGAGGATTCGTTTTCCCGCGTCGCTTTCACCTATGTCGCTTGCGTTGGTGGAATTCCCCGTATTCATGCTTGTGATGATCCTATATATATATATATATATATATCGGTTCATTTTCTTTTTGCACCATTCCTTTTGGCACGTCTTTTTCTATTTTCGGTGTAACAGACTAATTCAATTGTCGATAGCTTCTCATTCCAATAATGTTATCCTGCATAGGGTGTTTGAGAGGTTGATGTTTGCCTTGATCATCTGGGGATATAAGTGGAAGGGGGAGAGAGAGAGAGGGGGGGGGGGGGGAGAGATTTGGTCATAAAAGGAAAACGAGGACAGTTTGGGAAAATTCAGTTTTCTTTTCATGTTTGTCTACTTTCTGACGTTGATGAGATCTGAACCATCTATAATATGATGCTTAAAGTCTGAACACCTGAATTAGATGTAATCTTGATGTGTTTTTTAACCCTCAAGTATATTGGTGGATCAATGAGTAGTACCAGGGACAATTATTAGCTTGCTCTGTGCAATCAAAGTGCTATATCCATGGACAGTATCTTGTCACACTCTCTGAGTAATGAATTTTTGTATCATATTAAGCACAGTTTTTCTCATGAGAATGGATTATTGTGGTTGGCTTTTTAATGAGTTATACAATTTGATGTTGGAAATTAACATTGGATTTTTCCTATATTACTTGCTCTGATACTGAGGAGTTATGCAATTTAATTAGCTATATTGGACAAAAAGACAATTTATGTTGTAATCATCAGTTGCATGCCTTGAGGGTATTTCCAATATGACTAGACTGCACTTGCTCATTAATATGTTCTTTTTTTCAGATTAAACTTTCATCCTAATTGATATCTTGGTTAAAAATAATGAAATAACTTCATGGTCTTCTCTTTCTTATTTCTGTATCTTGGTTGAAATACCATGGCATATTATGACTTTACTAGATAAATACTAGATCATTTTTTGCTGAATGCATTGCAGTCATGTATCTGTTCTTATTTGGTCATTTGACATGAGCATAATTATCATACATAGAATTGTCAAGGTAATTTATTTAATGTTGCAGACGGCTGATGTGTGGTCATGTGGGGTAACATTGTATGTGATGCTGGTGGGAGCCTACCCTTTTGAGGATCCAGCTGACCCCAAGAACTTTAGGAAGACTATTGGGGTAAAAGCCTCTTGTATGCCATAACCTATCTGAGTCACCCATCTTTCTTACTACTCTATTACATGACAACCTCCTTTATCTTCCTCAAGTAGGAAGCAGGAAATCATCTTGTTTATTATTTTAGATTTTATCACTTAATTATCTTGTTTGAATTGCAGAGAATAGTGTCAGTACAGTACAAGATACCCGAATATGTTCATATTTCTCAAGATTGCAGGCAACTTATATCAAGGATCTTCGTTGCTAACCCAGCAAGGGTAATTTCTTTACACCTGAACTTGCATAAATTGAAAACCCTCTCAGAATTGCATATGCATATCTAACAACAGCATATAATATTGCTGGACGTTTTAAAAGATAAAGAGAAAATTTAATGTTTGTATTATAGTTATTTTGGTTGTTGACTTTGCTTTTCTGCAGAGGATTACTATAAGGGAAATAAGGAACCACCCCTGGTTCTTGAAGAACTTGCCTAGGGAGCTAACTGAAGCACAACAAGCGCAGTACTATAAGAGAGATACCCCTACCTACTCCCTGCAGAGTGTTGAGGAGATAATGAGGATTGTGGGTGAAGCACGTACTCCTCCACCGTCGACAACACCAGTGGCAGGCTTTGGTTGGACCGAAGAGGACGACGAGGAGGAAGGCAAGCAAGACCAACAGGAGAACAATGAGGAGGAGGAGGAGGAAGAAGAAGAAGAATGAGTACGATAAGAGAGTCAAGGAAGTCCGTGCTAGTGGGGAATATCCATTAGTTGATTAAATAAGTTCAGAGCCAAAACATTGAAAAATAGAAAATGAGAAAGACCGCATTCTTCCATGTATTGCTAATTATGGACCTCTGTAGAATTCTTTTTCTGTGCTTCAATTCTGTGCAAGCTTTGTATCTTTTCTTCCACTGCCAGTGTGAGTAGCAAAAGTGTCAGATATCTTACTAGTAGTTAACATGAAGAGGGTTTACAACCAAGTAGTTTCTGATTGTTATAGAGTGAAACATTGGTCTACTTTGTAGTTCCTTTCTTTGTTCTCTAGTTGAAACCAAAGAATCCTTGATGGACTCACTTTGCTTACTCTTGCATTTTACAATTAGGAAAACATATTTTGTAAATTGAGATGAAGACAGCGTTGATTAGTGATGTGGAGTGGATAATGAATCTTAACATTGTCTTTTGCCTGCCACTATGATTGAATTGGATGTCTTTCAGATCCAAGATTCATCATCTTTTCTGAAAGAAAAAAAAAAAATTTCCTCCATTTGAGTTTCTTCTTTGCGGCAAATTTGGGAACACCAAAAGGGGTCATGACACCCTGAAATTTATTTAGTTAAAGTTTTTCATTTTAAATATTTCTCCAGTTCTAAAATCTTAAATTGTTTTTATTTGGCAACCTTACATTTCATAAAAATAACAGGAGACAATTTGGACCTGAGAATCCCAAATGATGAACTCTTCAGTTGTAAGTTTAAAAACATGCAAACAAAGCTGGCTTGCTCTTCATCACATGATTGCATGCAAATGAAACCTAAGATTAAGTACTTGAAAGAAAAAAGAATCCAAGAAATACAAATGATAACTCTTTCTGCAAAAAGCTTGCTCAAGACATCATCAACAAAATGTTCATAGATGATCCTTGAAAGGAGTTTCTAAATCCATAAGACATGGAAACAAATCTTTTCAAGAAATCCTTCATAAAGTTCATCATTATATGATTGCATGACTTGTCACAACTCATTTCGTTTGCTCTCATCATAACATCTAGTTCTACAATCTTTCCAAAAACTGCAGTTCCTTCAGATGCCTCTTATTAATAGCTTTGCATTAGTGTTCTTCTGTCCCGAGGGCATCGGCCAGATTAAAGTTTATGTTGTTCCTCATGGTCCTCCTTCCCACTCCGCCGTTGCCTTTTCTCATCATCGCGGCAAATTCGCTGTAATCTATTTGCCCATCCTGCATATACAAAACAGACTCAAAATAATCAGCTTATAGAATTAGAAAAAAGTCAATTACAGTTCCAAGAAAAAAAATAAAAAATAATAATAAGAAAACAAGAAAAAGACACCCACGTTGTCTTGATCAACTTCTTTAATCATCTCATCAAGGCGAACATCATCAAGACCAAATTCTCTACAAGCTTGTGAAAGTTCATCAATAGTTATGTAACCACTTCCATCTTTATCAAAGTACGAAAATGCTGATGCTAAATTTTCTTCTCGCTCTAACTTATTCATGTGCACTGTTGCTGCAAGAAATTCACCATAATCAATTGTGCCGTTTTTATCAACATCAGCCTGCAACCATTTCAAGCAATCTAAATTAGAGATCCAGTGCAAATCTAATCCAAAGTAATGAACAAGAAGAGTTGCTTGAGAACATTTAGTGATGCAGAATAATTTAGTAGAATGCACCCGATGTCGGTCATCCATACCGCATCCATAAGCGTTTGAATTTCAGATTCCATCAGTTCAGACCCCACTTTTCTCAAGCCATCTTTCAGTTCATCGAATGTTATGGTCCCACTGTTGTCTGTATCAATCATTTTGAACAACTCTTTTAGACCACCAATCTCTTCCTCTGAGAGGCTTTCAGCAATAACCTGCAAAATAAAGAAGAGCATGCTCTTACATACATGCAATTTTCAGGGGAGCACATATGAGGTGTGCATTTTCAACCATGATGACAAAGGTTCATTCTGCTCTCATGATTTGTGTTTGATTATTTGGACTCCCGCAGCATATACTAGAATATCAAGACTGCATGATATAAGATGTAATGCATCATTCACTATCAAGTTCCAGGGTTCCTAGTCTTGCCATGCAAAACAGCATAACATCTTTCTTGTGTAGTATAGAAGACATGCCACCTATATGATATCCATAAAGCACAATTTGGTGAAACTTCAGTGATTAAATGCATTTCCACCAGAAACATAAAAAGGGAAGAAGAAAGACTTAAGCTTGTTGAATTCAGAAGAACACTAATGCAAAGCTATTAATAAGAGGCATGCTCAATTGATCAAAATATCAGATTCTTCATTTGGATGAGGTATAAAAACAGGACTTGAGTTTAATCTGGACTCTGGAGTATGCTCAAATGCCAAGATGAAAAAACTCACATCTACCGATCATTGTAAAAGAAGATTACCCGTAAAGCCATCTTCTTGAGCTTGTTCATTGCAGAGAAATGCTTAAGACGTGATAGCACTGCAGAGTCCAGGGGCCTATCAGGTGCAACATTGTCATCAAGAATCCATGGGTGACCTGGTAGAGAAAACTTCATGTCAATAGAGAATCTGAATTTGTTTCAGAGAACTTTGATTTCTGAAAGCAAAGGTCTTGACCAATATGCTTACAGAGAACTTGATGTGCTGTATATCTCTTCCTTGGATCTCTACAAAGCATATTTCGTATCAGATCCTTAACACTATCAGAAATGCCAGGCCATGGTTGAGACTCAAAATCTAGACGACCTTGTAGGATCCGTCTGAAGATCCCTGCTTCAGTTTCTGAGAGAGAGTGAGAGAGAAGTACGACAGCAAAATCACATACCACAAATAATAATAAGAAAAAAAAAGCAGACTCAGTGATCTGTTATTAGCTTGCAAAACTCAAAAATTAACACAACTAGCAATATACCTGCCCAGAAAGGTGGCACGCCACTTAACAAAATATACAAGATGACTCCGGCACTCCATACATCAGATTCTGGTCCATAAAGTTTACACAATACCTCAGGTGCCACATAATATGGACTTCCAACTACCTCAGATAATGTATCACCTGCAAAGTTCAAGAAGTATGATGGCTTCAAATTAACAATAGAGATACCAAAGTTTCCTATAAACTCTAGAATTGGAATCATTTTGTGACATCAAGTTTTTCTCTCCAAAACAACAGTTGTACAACCCACTAAACCAAAATTGACAAGCTTCAGATACCTTTTCAGCGAATTTATATAAATTCTATTGTTCTCCGAAAAAACTCATGCAAGATAGGGTATTCTTCGCAAAATCATAGTGCAATCAGAAGTATTCTCTGTGTGTCTTTCTTCTGGCATGTACTTGAGTCTTTGACAATTTATTTGCAAGAAAAAACCAGCAAAAAAGTGGATAATGGATCTCTAATGAATTGTAGAATCAACTGAAATAAATGGTAAGTCAAAATCATGACATTAGCATAATCTGAATAGAATTTGCCCATAAGGTTACATATACTTTGATCTGCACTTTGATTTCTATCTTTCATAGATGTTCAAATAATTATGTATTGTTTCACCAATTAATACTTGTTCCTGTACCAAATTAAATAATAAAAGAATAGAAAACCTACGGCCTAACCCCCTTCCATAGCCCAAAAGGATATCATCTCTTACCCTTGTCAATCCTCTTCACCGTTACCATGAACTATCTCATCCAACAGAAATTTCTTAATTCATCATATAGATATTCTTGGAACATACAAGACCTGAAGCCTCTTTCTTGTAACTAGCATATCTGGCTCTTAATCACTTCATTTGTATCATACATCCATGCAGTTAAGCTCTGTTATACTATTATTTTCTGAATCCAATCCAGAAATCTTGGTTTGTGTTAAAGATGATGAGTGTTCACTCCATAATGACTGATGCAGAAAAAATGTGAAACATAAGAAGGTTATGGTGTTCCTTAAGACTAAATGAACAAAGAAAAGGTCAAAACATGTGAATCTTGCTGATAGTAATTATCAAAATACCTACCAAGAAAGCATGAAAACAAAACTGAACTATATAATACATCACCAAAATATTAGAGATAGCCAACATGATCATGGATGACACATGATGATAACCATACAAGTCCTACAATTTGGCATGTACAAAGAACTTCAAAAAGAAAAAAAATAATGAAAAAAAAATGTAAAATGGACTGGTAAAACAACAATAATGCAGAAATAAACCTGCAATCACCTGAACCTTTCATTTTATGAAATATCATCAAGGGCATATAACAGTATATGCTTTTTAGGAATTCCAAACCAATGAACTTGTAGAGTTCGAGAAACAAGAAAAAGAATACCTAACAAGATTCCACTACTGAATGATCAACATGAACAATATGAGTACCACAACCTTAACAAGATTAAAGGACCTTACTATCTAGAGCCACTTTCTTACTATTCACAACCCCTTAAAAAATTAATAAAATAATATTTTATTGTTTGCAACCCCTCTAATTTTATTTTTACTCTCATTTTTTCTTTCTTTCCCCACAGTCCTTGTTTATGCACTCTACTGTCACCGGTTCTCCCCACCACTCGCGTGCCCTATTAAGCAGTTTGTAAGACAACATGATATCTTTTGGATTAATACAACTGACCTAGAAGATGATATCTTTTGGACTATTATAGAATGTGCATAACCTTGAAAAGGTTGACACATTGTAACAAATGTCAAAAACTATTTCTCACTTTCTCTTTAATCTTCAGTTTGTCTCATTTCATCATCTGTCTTTTTTATGTCATTTTATTGGAATTAAATTATAAATTGAGAACATATGTATCTATTTACAAAGGGATAACTTAAGAATATTGAGGCTATAAAAGAAAAAGATTGTAAATAGTAATCAACTTAAAGAAAGAAATATTAGGTAAAGAGTGAAAAGATTTTATTGAAATTAAGGTATAAATTAAGAGCATATTTAGAAATGAATAACTTGAAGAATATTCAAAGTTCTCAATGGTTTGTAAATAATAAAAAATGTTTGCAAATAGTAATCTACTTAAAAGAAAGATTTCTTTAATGTACATAAACATGGTTAAAGAAGAAAAACCCTTTCTCTTCTCAGTAATGGGGCTATCAAGAAGAACCTGGCTTATAGAAGACAGAGAGTCCAAAATCCGTCGCTTTGAGCGCGGCGTCCTCATCGGCGCTGGCGAACAAGAAGTTCTCCGGCTTGAGATCCCGATGCATTACGCCGAGCGAGTGGCATGCTTCCACGACTCCGACGATGGTCTTGATTAGCTGCGCCGCCTTCCTCTCGCTGTAGTGCCCCTTCTGGATGATCCTGTCGAAGAGCTCCCCGCCCGCGCACAGCTCCATCACCAGGTGCACGAACAGCGCGTCCTCGAAGGCCCCCCTGATCCTGACGACATTGGGGTGCTCCGAGAGGTGGTGCATGATCTGGATCTCGCGCCACACGTCCTCGTAGTCATCGCGGCAGAGGAGCTTGGGCTTGGGGATGGACTTGCAGGCGTACTCCTTCCCGTCGTTCTTGTCGACGCAGAGGTACGTGGTGCCGAACTGGCCCTGCCCGAGCTTCTTCCCAATGCTGTAATGGTCCCGCAGGTTTGGGGTCTTGTGAGGGAGGACCGACGAGTGCTTGGAGGGGCGATGGGGAGGACGGTTGGTCGACGACTCGCTCATGGGTGCTAAATGGAGCAAAGACGAGATCTTGGGCTCTGAAATCGAACAAGATCGGACTTTTATGGGCACGTCACAGCAAAGATTGCATCTTTTCGATCTTCTTGATGGGTTCTTGGGATTGTGAGCTCCTCCGTTGATCGAAGAGGGAAAGGACAAATGGAGGGAGTCGAGGAAGGAGGGAAGTCAAGGAAAGAACAGGAAAGAGGTCATCATTCCTGCACAGACCATTGAAGGGTCGTCTTTCCTATTGCTTCAGTTGAGAGAGGAAACGGAAGGGGATCGATCTTTCTTCGTATCATTTTCCTTTTCCTCTTACCCTTTTTTTGGCTCAAACCATCAGCCAAACAGATCGAGCAAAACGAATCAACAACTCGTTGGGTGTCTTCTCCAAGTTCTTCAGCAGCAAGGATGATGATATCTCTGCTGCGGCACACAGATCCCACGTACAACAGCCCAAAATACATGCATCAATGGACGGGTGGGCGGATGAATGCTTTGACGTATTCATCTCCTCCATGCAACCAAATGTATCATTGGAATCTTCGTCGTTATGTTTGAAATGTCAATTAGCCTAATTGCTAAGAATCTTTTATTATTCTCGTATCGATTGAATTCATGCTCTTATCAAACACACCCATTGCCTTCTTTTCCCCTTTAATACATATAGGCTTTCTTTGAGGAAATTATTTTCAAAAATATTTTATATTATGTTTTATATCTTACATAATGAAATTTTTAACAGTTAACATAAATGAATGAAAGAAAAAAAAACGATTTTTTATGTACTTTTTTATTTGTCAAAGATAATGTTAGGGATCATCAGATTTTGCATATGCATAATCATTTTTGAGATTTGTTTTTTGAATTGGTAACATATTTTAGATTTATAATATTTCAAATATTTTTATAGTAATCTCAGGCCTTGTTTTATTTTAAATAGATTTTGTTTTACTTCAGTTTTAATAATTTTTTCATCAATTTCATAAAATCAAATTTAAATATATAAAATATATTTTTTTTTCTTCAATCGCTACATTATATTGATTTATAATTATTTTTATTTTCTATGATATAAGATAGAAAGAAATGAGATTCAGATATTATTTATTTTCTAATTATTTTTCACAGCTTTAGAAATCTTGAAACCAATCATTAAATTTGATATTAGTATGATGTACTTACCGTCTTGCAATGTGTTAATGTTTTATTATGTTTATGATTGTTATTAGTAAAAATGCTTAGCATGTAAAGTAATTGTTCGAAGCATAAGAAAACATCATATTAATGTATCCCAAAACAATCTTTTACTGCTCTGCACGTTACCCTAACTATACCCGATTGGTGATTGGAAATAGTGGACCCCACTCGTCGTCGCATCAGGCAAGTGTGAAAGAATACCCTAATTGCACGCGTTCTCTCTCGTCCGTCGTGAACTCCACGGCCCCTCTGTAAACGCCTCTCTCTCTCTCTCTCTCTCTCTCTCTCTCAGCAGCAACGGAAGCGGTGGTGCGACGGACGGTGCGGCGGCATGGTAAGCATAATCTCCTCCTCCTGGTGTCCTCTTCCTCTTCATCTCTCAGACGACGCGGGATGATGCGGAGGACATGTCCCGTGCTCAATCGACCCGCGTCGACGCCTATACAACCAGTAGCGGTGAGGAAAAGGATACAAATTTAGCAGCCCCATCTCTTCACCTCATTCGGTGTCGACTGCTGGCGCTCTGGTCGGCGTCGGGATCAGTTGATGTTTGAATCTAGGGCGTAAGGAACCAACTACATGGAAAGAAAAGTAAGAAGAGGGAAACGGGAGAAAATAATGAGGGTTATAGCTAAACAGTGAGAAGATTATTAGATGCGCGCACATGAAATTATGCATGATCTTTAGATAGTTATGAATCTTATTAATGGGCATGGGAGAAAGCAAAAGATTACGCTTTTTTTGGTAATCTTTTCTTGGGTTTTCAGATTCAGATATATGCTTTTACTATGTATGATATCGTTTTCTTTGTTTCAATCATTGAGACTCAGCCATCTTTTAGAATGGTCGGGTAGAATGTGCCTAAATCTTTGACTTAATCACAGTATCGATTTTGTGAATTGTCTCGGTGGAAGAACTAGTTATTGGTAGGAAGCACTAGTATGTTGCAAATCATTGCGCTGCATGATTCCAACCTGAGGGCACTCAATCATCATCACGTAGTTTAAGGAATTTCTTCTACCATGGAATCATATATTGTTGTATAGCCATGAATATTAATAGAGAATTAAATGGTTCCCCTTTTTTCTTTAGCAATTTGTTTTTTATTTGTGGAAATCATGCTGATATTACTTCAATATTTTAAAAGACTACAATTTATGGGGCACCTCTGACACTATAAAATCAGTCTTTAACATTTTTGTCCTTTTTCTTCAGCTGCTAAAAAATTTGATCTTTATAGATCCTTTCTAGTGTATTTTAATGAATTATTTATTCTTCGACAATGCAGGCTGCAAGAATACTTGCTAACTTGCTTGTTATGGGTTCTGGGATATTAGGAAGGGCTGTTTTACAAGCATATCGTAAAGCACTTGAAAGTAAGTTTACTGAGATATATGATTTATCAAATTATAGCTGTTGATTTGCAATGCTAAATTTCTTTTAGTTTCGAGAAAAAAATTGTAGATTCTGTCATGTTCTCATTTTCTGTTTGAATTTTAGATGGTTCTACTCCATTCAAAAAACAAGTATCTGAGTCATTAGTTATGAAGTTACAATTGTTATAATCATTTAGTACCAGAAAGTCACAATCATTGGATGACAAAACATGTGAATTCCATACATAACAAGTTCAGAGGATTTTGAAGTTCTGAAAGACATGATGTTGAGTTCAGTACCAGTAGGACTGGTGCCTTATCTATTTGTATCAGCTCTAAAGAGAAAATTTTAAGATTTTTTTTCAGGCATGAAATGTTCATTGATCACAATCATGGTTTTCAATACTGGGTCCAGTATCAGTTTCACTAAACTATTCATCTAGTATGGTACCGGCATCGGTCTGTACACTGATATCTGTTGTCTGGTAAAATAATTAAAAATAATGAATCGTATATAGATTATGCTTGAACCATGATTGTTGTTCACCAACTTAGATCAACAAATGACTAATTGGTTGTACTTGGGGATGGTTTCTAATCTTGGAATTTTAAGATTTCTGGTGATTGTTCTATGTCATTCAGTGTTTAAGAGCAATAAGCCACTAATTGGTTATAAAGGTTTTGAAACTTGGAAGCATCAGCATGTCTGGTGATTTTTCTTCTCTTATGAAGACAATTTTTGAAGCACTTTACTCCTTTCCTACCAAGATTTTATACTGTGTTAAAGATATATGATCTTGTTCATCATATCGAACAGTCTGTTTAAACAAAAAGGCTTCAGTGATGAAAATAATAAAAGGAAAAATATTATTTTTTTAAATGGAAATGTTGTTTGACCCTCACGATACAATTGACCTAGAGCTACATTTTCCTAGAAATCATTGTTATGTGAAATTTGTAATTATTTAAATTCTAGATATTTATAGTCTAGCTACTCATTTGATCCAATCTTTCACTTAGGTTGAATATGTTTTTAAAATATTTAGACTTTTTTTAGTTAAAGTAACTTGAAGCTGAGGACCTGCCTTTAGTTGGTCCATTTATAAAATACCAATCTTGTCAAGTACGATAAATAGTTAGATTCTACTATTATTGGTTAATTTTTTGCATCTACATATTGTGCTTTTGTATTTGCATTGTCTTTCATTTTAGCAAAACTTCTTCATTTACCCATGAAGAATTTTGGTGAAGTTTTTAAAATTATATGTTGCAAGTTTAATAGATAGTCCTTAAAGTTTGGGCTAGTTTTCATTGGCATTCTGGATTCAGTTGTAGATATTTAACCCTTCAACTTGAGAAATGTTTGAAATCAAATTAGAAAATGAAAAATAAATCATGTGTTCCTTTTTAAATAATTATTTTTCATTTTTTCTTGGGTAAGAATCCTTGTCTCATGTTCACTCCAAAAAATTGCAATTATTGTGTATGCTCTTGTAAACATGATAAACTTCATTAATTTGCATCAGACAGTCAAATGTTCTTCAGTCCCAATTATCCGGTAACTTGCCTTTTTTTAATTTTTTATCCTTCGTTTTTTTCTTTCTTACTATTATTAGCTCTCTTGCCACTTTTGTTGCCTAAACTCCATGATTAAGGCTTGAGATCAGCCAACTTGAGCATGAACCAGGAAGCTTAAGAACAAAGGGGAGCTGAACGAGCACCCAAGCAATTATGGTGCAGAAGGATGTGGACGGAGGGTGGAGGGGTGAGGATGGGTATGAAGATAGGGATGAATTTTAATTTGGGGTATCAGAGATCTAATGTATGCCAACTTATGATATAGTTATGATTTACTAGATAGCCATAGGCATGTCTATGTTATCTTGAGTTTGACATTTACATATGATATTGACTTTGTAAATATGAACCACTTAATGATAATACATATGCAATTGCTCTATTAAAAGAATGTGTTCTATGAATGAGACCTGATGCTTGTGCTTATAGACTATTGTAACAATAAATGACCATCTCTAGAATTTATTTTGGTAAAAGATTTTCAAAGTCTTAAGTTTGATGTGGTAAGTTTCAAATTGCTTAAGATTCGAGAGTTTCTTGTGCTGCACTAAATTCAGTTACTGTAAAATTTCTTCAGATTAAAATGAGATCATTTTTCTACATTGAAAGACTAGCCAATTTTCTTTTCTGAGAATTGGTACCTATTGTGCTTGATGTCATTGTCTTGTAATCAAAATTATTTTATAAATTTACGACACAAGCCTATGGTTTTCTGATTTGTCAGCAGCTGATTATATATCAATATGGTTCTTCTTTATGGATATCTTAAAGCAGGCATACCGCATCCATAGTAGTTTTAAGGATCACTGCTCATTCCCACCTACCCCCTCTTTTCTCTCCTTCATTTTCACTTTTTCATTCTTCTCCTCGTAATTATGGCATAGTTTATTGACTTTGATTTTTTATTTTTTTTTATTCACTGATATGTCCTTCCTTGCACTGGCATATAAGAGCACATGTATGAATAACTCTCAACTTTTTTCTGGAATTGTTTTCTGCAGATGCAAATAAAACCGGTGTTGCAAATGAAACTATACAGAATATACGGAGAGCTAGTAAGGCTATGACCGAACAAGAAGCTAGGCAGATATTGGGAATCAATGAACAGTCAACTTGGGAGGAGATCCTGAAGGTTCAGTATCCTGGTTTCTGCATTTTATGATTGTTATCATGGGAGGTTATGCTGTTATTTTTACGCATAGCATATGTTCTTTCCGTAATGATGGCATAAAGCTTTCTAATTTATTCTTAGGGTACTTCTAGCAAATTATATGTGAAGAATTTTTCTTAGTTAACACAAATAACATTGTTTGTTACCGATAATTCACTCAGAAAATTAACCTTTGTAGTCTACCTACTCCAACTCAATTATACATAGTTGATGATCCAAGAAAAAGTTCTGTTGTTGATGTAGATAGTTGTTCTTTTATGGTCCCGAGCTTTTTTAAATTTTTTATAAAAATATTCATATTTGTCGAGTCTGAATTTTCATTATTCTGACTACACAGAGGTATGATGCCTTATTTGAGAGAAATGCTAAACATGGAAGCTTCTATCTCCAGTCTAAGGTTCACAGAGCTAAAGAGTGTCTGGAAGCAGTCTACCAAGGGAAAGGGTGAATAATATGTGGAAGTATGCAAACTTACTCACAGCTATAAATGCTTCCTGTAGCAATATTGCATGCGTTAAGCAAACTAGATACCTTGCACTTGGAATGCTGTGTTTTTGCACCAAACACTTCTAGCTGACCCAAATGCTTGTTTTAGGGCCTCTCTTCTCTGTTCTAGATCGTGCTGTTTGAATGCTAAGCATCTGCTTGTTTTCCTGAAGAGTAAATGTTTCTCAGTTATTTCTTCTTGGCCAAAGTATTATGTTATTTTGTATCATCATTGTGGTTGCCATCGAGATGTTTGCTGTGCGTCAATAAGATATGTTGTGTACTTATGCATCAGACTGTATAATGATTTATATTTTTTCATGTTATTGAATAATACAATAACAAATAAAAATGAATATGCTGATGTTGAGCTATAAAAATGTCGATATCAATATCGATCGGTATTCAAAACCGACTGCCAATAAACATGTTATCATTACTTGATGTTTCATTGTATAGAATTTGCATCAGGCGTAGATCTAATCAATTATTGGATTATTGATCGTTGGTTGATTAGTAGATTTAACAGTATTTTGTCATCTTTAATATTTGAGAAACACAAAACATTTTTGAAATAAAAAATAGAATATATTTGATAAAAAAAATAACAAGTTAAGAATACTTAAAAGTTCTTTTACGATTAAAGCCGTCTAATCGGTGAATCGAGCCAATCAAAGATTTGAGTTCTCGATCATTACGGAAGAACTCTGCTGCTTTGATCGTTCTGTAGTAGAAAGAACTATAGCTGTTCACTGACCATTACGAGAACGTATTGGCTCTTGTGATGCATGCAGTGCGTATTGATCCTTTCAAACTTGGGCAAATTTTCAGAAAAACAACTTCTTTTTGGATTTTTTTTTTCTCGAGTAATTCTCCTCATTTTTAGAATTTTCAAACAGTATCTTCTTTTTGCCTAATATCTTTTTCTTTATTTTTATTCTTTTTCCTATCAAGTGATCCATAAAGTGAACAACCTCAATTATAGTATTTTTACACTGCATTACAGTGTTTCTAGTAATGTAAACAAAAATCCTATAACATAGTACAAAAAAAATATCATGTTAGGATATTTCTATACTGCATTACAATGTTTTTCTAATATTGTTAAAAATAAAAAAGCACTATATTACAGTGTTTTTGTAAAATGTGTTATGATATTTTTCTAGTATTATTAAAACCATTATAGCAGAGTGTAAAGACACTATAAATATAATATTTTTATACAATTTAATATTTTTATATCATGTTATAGCTTTTCTTTAATTGGTATTGATGAAAATACTATCACAGTATAATAATAATAGTAGTAGTAGTAGTAGTAGTAGTAGATAACAAATCTAAAAATGAGGAGGCTTCTTGGGAAAAATAGAGAAAGACTTTTTTCCAAAAGTTTGCGGGTCAAACTTATAAGTCCATCATTTTCTCCTTCAGATCGATCGATCAATCAATCAGTCAAACTCACACTATCAAAAGTGGAGGATACAAAGTCATATAGACTTCCGTAAACGGTACGCACAATCTCGAATAGAGCATACAGAGCTACTGCAACAATTTCCTATCTCATGTTGCAGCTTCGATATGATGGAAAGCAGATTGGAAAGTGTAATATATGTGTATCTATCTATCCACAGGAAGCTAGTAATCAGTAAACAATTTGTTTTAGTACCTTAGTTGGTGTTTGATTCTCTTAGTCTTAATATGTTCTGGAAATTGGAATGAGTAGGTCTCCTTTTGTATGTTTAGTTTATTCAACTCCAATATCTGAATCAAAATCAAAGATAGATGGTTAGGTCGCTAATATAATTTTATCAACTTAAAACATTTTACTTGTCCATGTGATATTTTGTTTTATATCATTTGACTATATACTATTTTATATTTCTAGGTTTTCTATTATGTTTCCTTTTTTTCATTATTACTATTATTTTGTATTTGTATTATGTCGTACTCTCATTTTCCATTTTTATATGCTACCTTATATATACATTTTATATATTTTTTAAATCTCTTTGGGCTTTTCTCGAAAGATATATCAGTTCTTTTTTTTTTTTTTTTGGTGTCCCTTTTTCTTTAGTACCCCTAAATGTTCTTAATCATCACCACCTCTTTCTCTATGCGGGAATTATTGGTCATCACCTTGCTTCACCTCGGTTTGTTCCTGTTTGTGTCTCCATTACTATCGAGAAGGACCCTCGAGAGTGAACAACCTAAGACCTTTCTTTATATTGTTGATGTTCCCCTATGATGAGGTTGTCACTGTGCAAGATCTATCGGGGTCTCACGGAAGAGAAACATGTGAGAAAGTCAAAGTAGAGAAATAGAGGCAACTATAGTGGGACGAAAGTAACGATTGACAATGCTCATTTGGAGGAGGTGGTGGTGGCGACGATGGACATTTAGGGTCTTATAGGAAAAATATATATCAAATAGAAAAATTAAAAATTAGGCACCTTTCGAAAAAGTTAAAAAATGATCTTTTTTAAGGAAAATCACCCTTTTACTTTTATATTTTCCAAGTGTTTCATGTGAGAAAATTAACTTATTTTTATTTAAAATATTTAAATCTAAGTTAATGATAATACATCCATAAGAGAATCTATTCAATAGGACTAACTTGGGTGTCATCCTGTTTGACCTAATCTTATACATTGACTTAGTCAAATTGTTAAATGACCACGTATCTTATTTATGTCCAAGATAAAGTCGAGTATAGGATTAAAATTAAATGCAAAGAACTAAATATTAAAATTCTCACTTCAAGAAATGTTGCTTATTTATTTCACATGAGAACATTATAGCAATGGAGTGTCAACCAATTCAAACATCCACTTACTATACTATTGAACGATATTCTTCTCTATACCTTATGTATAAATTAATTGTTTTTGCTTGAAAAATCATATTTTTGTGTTAGAAGAAAAGGTCAGTAACATTTTGGTCAGCCTAACGTAGTTTAGACACATATGTGTAGGATTATTCGAGGTACCTTCGAAGTAAAAACGCTAAGCTTTCGAGATATCACCTACACAAAGACCGAGGTCGAGAGAGATTTTTCGATCCAGTTCTTTCAATGTCCAAATTAATAACTCAATATACGTGAGTGCTGATGCAAGTGGTCAAGCATGTTAGTTTGGCAAGTCCCACATAGTCCCACATCAGGAAAAACAAGTTTGGTATCTCCTGTTTAAACTATAAATAAGGGCCTGAGCTTTGAAGTCAGCAGCACCACAAGAAAAACCTAAGTGTTTGCTTTGGGTTTAAGTCCACACTCAGTTAAATAGTTTGGGCTTATAGATTTGGGTTTTTCTTGTTTAGTATTTTTCGGTGTTTTATGGCCTAGGAACATCTTCCTAAGGCATTTGTAATTGCCCCTCTTTTATAATAGTGATTTGCTCCTCCTTCGTCCGTGGATGTAGGTCAATTGATCGAACCACGTAAATTTGGTGTTCTGGTGTTCTTGTCTCTCCTTTTATTTGTTTTCCGCTTTATTGTCTTGTTGGATTGCCAAATTACCTTTTTAGGTAAATATCCTGGGGCTAGCTCTAACAAACTGGTATCAGAGCCTAGTTTCGAGATCTTTTGGCAACAATGACAATAACAAAGATCGTCGTCGAGAAATTCGACAGAAATGTCAACTTCGGCATGTGGCAACTTAAGATGGAAGCCATTCTGGTTCAAGACGGAGTTGATTTGGCACTACAGGGAGCAGAGAACATTCCAGATGGTATGACAAAGGAAGATCTTGCGGGTATGGATAAGAAGGCCCGATCAAGCATCATCCTAAATCTCTCTGATGAGGTTTTACGGGAGGTAGCTACGGAGACTACGGCTAAGAGCATGTGGGACAAGCTTAGCCTTGTACATGAAGAGGACAGTGGAGAATCGTCTCTACTTGAAGCAGAGTCCATATATGCTTCGGATGACTGAAGGTACATCTATACTCTCACATCTTGATAAGTTTGATTCTTTGGTTATGGATTTGGAGAATATAGATGCAAAAATTGATGATGAGGATAAGGCTTTGTTACTCTTGTGTTCTCTTCCCCGATCTTTTAAGCATTTCCGTGATACTTTGATTTATGGAAAAGAAACAGTTTTGTATCAAGAAATTAAATCTGTATTGAAATCTAAGGAGCAGATAGACAGGAATATCACTGGGGAAAGTAGAGAGAATCAAGCTGAGGGTCTGGTTGTCAGGGGTAGAATGGATAAAAGAGAATTTGACAGTAGTAGATCTAAATCTAGATCTAAATCCAGACATAGAAATTTGGAATGCAGATATTGTCATAAAATGGGGCATATTAAATCTGATTGCTTTAAATTGAAACATAAATTAAAGCAAAAGGGAAAAAGTGTTGAGAAAACTACTGAGTCCGCTGAAGCTAGTGTAGCAGCTGATGAGAATACTGGAAATATTTTCTTTGCTACTGATGATAGGACAAGGTCTAAAAATGAATGGATTTTAGATTCAGGTTGTTCTTATCACATGTGTCCCAATAGGGATTTGTTTTCCACATATGAATCTTGTAATGGTGGAATTGTTTTGATGGGCAATAATGCCGCATGTGATGTTATTGGTAAAGGCACAATCCGAATTAAAATGCATGATGGTATTGTGAGGACGCTCACTAATGTTAGACATGTTCCTGATTTGAAAAAGAATCTCATCTCTTTAGGCACCCTATAGGCTCTTGGGTGTAAATACACAACTGAAGGTGAAGTTATGAAAGTTTCTAGAAATGTCTTTGTTGTTATGAAAGCTTGTAGGTCTGGTAGTTTATATATTCTGCAGGGAACTACTGTCACAGGCTCGGTTGCAGTCTCGTCATCATTATTGTCTGATTCTGACATCACCAAATTATGGCATATGCGTTTGGGTCATATGAGCAAAAAAGGTTTGAGCATATTGAGCAAAATGGGTCTACTTTGCGGACAGAGTACTGGGCCACTTGATTTTTGTGAACACTGCATTTTTGGAAAGCAGAAAAGAGTCAGCTTCACTTCTCCGACAGTTCACAAAACGAAAGGTACTCTTGACTATATTCATTCAGACCTTTGGGGTCCAACTCGTGTTCAGTCCAAGGGTGGTGCCAGGTATATGTTGACTTTCATTGACAATTATTCCAGGAAAGTTTGGGTTTATTTTCTGAAGCATAAAAATGATGTTTTTCTAACCTTTAAACAATGGAAGGCTTTGATTGAGAAGCAAACAGGTAGACAGATTAAGCGGCTTCGAACAGATAATTGCATGGAATTTTGTGAAGGTGACTTTGAAGAATTTTGCAAAAATGAAGGAATTGCTCGGCATCGCACTGTTAGGATGACGCCTCAACAAAATGGTGTGGCCGAACGTATGAACAGAACACTCTTGGAGAGAGCAAGGTGTATGATCTCAAATGCAGGGTTGACAAAGGACTTTTGGGCAGAGGCGATTAATATGGCCTGTTACGTTGTCAACCGCGCTCCTTCTGCAGCACTTAACTTTAAAACTCCGGAGGAAGTTTGGTCAGGTACTCCTACTGATTATTCTGATTTTAAAATTTTTGGGTGTCCAGCATACATGCATGTAAATGAAGGAAAATTAGAGCCTCGGGCTAAAAAGTGCATTTTCCTTGGGTATGCTTCTGGGGTAAAAGGATACAGATTATGGTATTCTGATCCCAAATCCCCAAAATTTATAATCAGTAGAGATGTTACTTTTGATGAATTGTCTATGTTATCTTCCAAAAAGGAATCTACTATTTGTACAAATGATAGTGCACAGAAGCAAGTGGAGCTTGAGATTGGTAGTTCAGATTCTTTTCAGTCGAACTCTTCTACTCAAAGAATGCCAGTAGATGGTCCCGAGTCTACTAACGAAGATGATCCAGAGGAAGAGAAATATTCCATAGCCAAGGATAGACCACGGAGAGATATTCGACCACCACAAAGATATGCAAATTTGGTTGCATATGCTTTGTCTGTTGCAGAAGAAACAAGTGAAGTTGGTGAACCTACTTCCTACTCAGATGCTGTTTCTTGTGAAAATTTCGCTAAGTGGTTGATTGCGATGAATGAAAAAATTGAATCTCTCCATCAGAATAGAACTTGGGATCTTGTAAAGCCGCCTTCGGGTAAGAAAATTGTTGGATGCAAATGGGTCTTCAAAAGAAAGGAAGGAATTCCAGGGGTTGAAGATGCAAGGTACAAAGCACGATTGGTTGCAAAGGGCTATAGTCAAGTACATGGTGTTGATTTTAATGACGTATTTTCACCTGTTGTTAAACATAGCTCTATTCGTGTTTTGCTTGCTTTAGTTGCCATGTATGATTTGGAATTGGAGCAACTTGATGTTAAGACAGCTTTCTTACATGGTGAACTTGAAGAACAAATTTACATGGAGCAACCTCATGGATTTGAAGTTGATGGTAAGGAAGACCATGTTTGCTTGTTAAAGAAATCCTTGTACGGATTGAAGCAGTCTCCAAGACAGTGGTATAAGAGATTTGATTCTTTTATGTTGAGTCATGGTTACACGAGGAGCAAGTATGATAACTGTGTCTACTTTCGAAAGTTAATTGATGGTTCTTTTGTGTATTTGTTACTTTATGTTGATGACATGCTTATTGCAGCTAAGAATTTGTCAGAAATTCACACTTTGAAAATGCAGCTAAGTAGTGAATTTGAAATGAAAGATTTAGGAGCAACTAAGAAAATTCTTGGCATGGAGATCAAAAGAGAACGAGGAGTTGAAAAATTATTTCTAACCCAGAAAAATTACCTCAAGAAAGTCTTGGAGAGCTTTGGTATGAAAAACGCTAAGCCAGTAAGTACTCCTCTTGCTAACCATTTTCGGTTATCTACTGCTCAGTCACCATAGTCAGTTGAAGAGGAACAATATATGGCGCAAGTTCCATATTCCAGTGCCGTCGGCAGTATTATGTATGCAATGGTTTGTACTCGTCCAGATATTTCACAAGCAGTCAGTGTGGTTAGCAGATATATGTCTCACCCGGGTAAAACACATTGGCAGGCTATGAAGTGGATTCTCAGATACTTGCAAGGGACTTCAGATGCTTGTTTGGAGTTTGGGAAAAATCGTGACACTTTGGTTGGTTTCGTCGACTCTGATTATGCTGCGGATCTTGATAAACGAAGATCTTTGACAGGCTATGTATTTTGCATTGGTGGTTGTGCAGTTAGTTGGAAAGCTTCCTTACAACATATCGTGGCTTTATCTACTACAGAGGCAGAATATATGGCAGTGACAGAGGCGATCAAAGAAGTCTTATGGTTAAGAGGTTTGTACGATGAATTATGTTTGCATCAAGGCGTTACTACAATTTACTGTGATAATCAAAGTGCTATTCATTTGACTAAAGACCAGATGTATCATGAGAGGACGAAACACATCGATGTGAAATTTCATTTTATTCGGGATGCTATTGCTGAGGGAAAGGTCCTTATTTAGAAAATTCATACAAAGGACAATCCAGCTGATATGCTTACGAAGCCTCTTCCGGTTTACAAGTTCAAGCAGTGCTTGGACTTGGTTGGTGTTCATTGTTGGTGATTGCCCGTTGGGGCTTTTGTGAAGAAGGTGGAGCAAGTTTTGTTAATTGTTAATGTTGGGACATGCCAAGGTGGAGATTTGTTAGTTTGGCAAGTCCCACATAGTCCCACATCAGGAAAAACAAGTTTGGTATCTCCTGTTTAAACTATAAATAAGGGCCTGAGCTTTGAAGTCAGCAGCACCACAAGAAAAACCTAAGTGTTTGCTTTGGGTTTAAGTCCACACTCAGTTAAATAGTTTGGGCTTATAGATTTGGGTTTTTCTTGTTTAGTATTTTCTGATATTTTATGGCCTAGGAACATCTTCCTAAGGCATTTGTAATTGCCCCTCTTTTATAATAGTGATTTGCTCCTCCTTCGTCCGTGGATGTAGGTCAATTGACCGAACCACGTAAATTTGGTGTTCTGGTGTTCTTGTCTCTCCTTTTATTTATTTTCCGCTTTATTATCTTGTTGGATTGCCAAATTACCTTTTTAGGTAAATATCCTAGGGCTAGCTCTAACAAAGCAATGTCCCTTTTTATCATATTTAAGATAAGTATTCATACCTGGTCAGAAAGGATAAGAAGAAAGCTTGCGATTACCTTTCTAGTCATAAAGGGTAAGAAGAAAGCTTGTGATTACCTATTTTGAATCTTTGTCCATGTGGGCAGACGGGTGGAGGGGTAACCTTCGTCTTCTCCTCTCTTTATAGATACCACGTGATGTTTACATATCGAATAAAAATTAACTAATATTATATTTTTTTATCATTTGTACTCCCCCGAATGCATACTTTGGAGCTCTTATGAGTGAGACTCAAAGTACAATATTTAGTTCATGTGACACGAGAGTGTTCATGATCTCCTCTCATGGGTCGGGTTTTCTTGACTCATACACCTCGGGCACATTTTGTCCAATGCTTCCATTGTGGTAGATCTCCTCATGCGACACAGGTTTTCCTACTCACATGCCTTGGGCACATTTTGTCTTATGTCTTCGTTATGACATATATCTCTTCATGTGGGTCAGGTATTTTCAACTTATATATCTCGGACACATTTTACCTTGTGCCTCCATCTCATAGTGAATTTCTCTTTATGTGGTTGGGTTTTCCCGATGCATATGTCTCAAGCATATTTGGTCTTGTGCCTCTATCGAGACTAATTTCTCTTCATATGGGTTGAGTTTTCCTAATTTATGCATCTTAAGCACATTTAACCTTGGTAGATTTCTTATGGGTCAGGTATTTTTTTACTCATACACCTTGGATATATTTGGTCTTGTGCCTCCGTCATGACGAATTTCTCTTCATGCGAGTCAATTTTTCTCGACTCATGCACCTCAAGCACATTTGGCCTTATGCCTTTGTTATGGTAGATTTCTCTTTACATAGGTAGGGTATTTCCAACTCATGTGTCTCGAGCACATTTGACCTTATGTCTCCGTCGTGACAGATTTCTCTTTACATGGGTCAGATTTTCCTAATTCATGCATCTTGAGTATATTTGATTTTATTCCTCCATTGTGGTAGATTTTTTTTTATGAGTCTGAGTTTTTTTGACTTATGCACCTCAAGCACATTTGCTATTATGTCTTTACCGTGATAGATTTCTCTTTATGTGAGTTGAGTTTTCCCAACTCACATACCTCAGACACATTTAGCTTTATACCTCTACTATGGTAGATTTCTCATTACATGGGTCGAGTTTTCTTGACTCACATATCTTAGACATATTTGGCCTTGCACTTTCGCCATGATAGATTTTGACATTTTTTGAATCATTTATTCGATGCTTTTTGAGTCCATTATTCAACAATGTTCCTTCAGAATTGTCTCAAAGGGACACTTGTCTTAATTGGGTGAGGAGAGAGATTCGCTTCCTTCCTATAAATTCTCTTTCACCATGTAAGTGAAGTTCATTCCTCTATTTGAACTTTTAGACCCTCCTTAAAAGCCTTCTTAATTTCATTTCGGGTCCTAGTATGACAAGTCGGTCCTCGAGTTTCTCACAATCTCGACGTCGATTATGCAACAAATCGATCCTCTAACATTCTGGTCTTTCGCCTCCTTAAGTCGAGATGTATCTTTTCTCATACAAATTCCTCCCAATCTATTGACGGTTAGATGGTCGAGATCTGTGCTCCGTCTTTGGACAGTCCAAGGGTGATGGAGGTCTCAACCTCCCCTATGCTAAAGAAGATAGTTCTTGTGAACCCAAAGGTACTTTGGGACTTAGAGTCCATGAAAAGTTTACATTACTATAATTTAGTGGTGAGTGCACTACTTATAGATTACTTGTGAGTTAAGTATTCTATCCTAACTGAGTTCGACTTGCAAGTTCCCCGACTCTATCGACGTCCATTCAACCCCATGCTTGGGTCTTTTTACTTGTCCTGTGGTGCTCTTTAGGTGGGACTTTGTCTTCCTCTCCACCCATTGATAATGTCTTTCCTACAATGGTGAAAGATATCGCCCTCATCAGAGAATGTTGGTGTGTCAATATTACTCTCACTTGTAAACTTCTTACGATTTGTTTTCGACTATGTAAGGGGAGAGGTGGCTACTACTTAGTCACTCAAGGGGGCCTTAAACTTAGTGGAGCTTGTTACAACCTTAAGAGTTGGAAGGAGTGCTTCTTCCTCATAAGTTTGGGTCGAGATTGAGGTTCAATCTCTCTTGGTTGATACATTAAATAGATAACACTCGCCCTTCTTATCAGACGAGGGGGCAAGTCAAGTGCTTCGATTGATGAACATATTCTCTTCCTCCAAGGCTATCCCAAAGATGAACCAGAACTACTAATCGACGAGAGTCTCAACCCGACTCCTTAAGGTATGACCCGAACCATCACTCTTCAGGATAATTTTTTATCCTCTATAGTATTGTTATTTTGATCCTCTATAGACATAAATCTGCATTCCTTGAAGAGAAAAGTGCTTGGCTCCTCTTTGGGCACGGTAGTGGCCTTTTCGATTCCGTCCATCATGATAGCACCGACAAACCAAGAAAGAAGCAAGTCATTGTAAGGAAGGTGTTTCACTCCTAAAGGGGTGAGGAACCCAATGAGTCAATTCTAGAGAAGGAGCCTTCCTCTGCAACGTTGACACCTTCAGAGGATCCCCATAGTTCTTGATCTTCTTAAAGGAAAAGAGGGAATAAGCCAAGTTTGATGTTCAAGTTATGTAAGGGGAGCCTTTTCCCTTCACGACTTTACAAATGGCCGACCTACCAAATAATACCTCAAGTGCATCACTATAACCGAAATGGAAGGGTTTGTAGGAGGGGTACAAGGTGTGGGGATATGGCATGGCCACAAAGTAGTATAGCCATGGGTCCTTGTGTTCAAGGGTGGTGAAGCAAATCTATCATTCTCCTCCAGAGGTTCTGATCAACACTTGCTTCTACAATGAAGTGCTGGCAAGTTAGATTGTAGCTAGCCCTTTCGGATTCACATTGATCATCCATGTGCTTTTGGTTTATAGCACCACTACTATATAACGACTCTTATCAATCGTGTATGGGACACTAGCTCTATCATTCATCAACAGACCCTCATAATTGACAATCTTTAGGAAGAAATCAAAAGACTGAAGGAGGGAGGAGTCATTTCTATCATTGTTGAGGTAGAGGCTTGAGGGGTCGAGTAGGCGCGACAACTCGAGGAAGCCAAGCTATGCCTCACTGACTTTGCCAAGTAGCTAAAGAAAGTTTAGAGCAATAGCCATACCATAGAGGATGAGTTATTGCAGCTCACTAAGCAGTTGTACTTAATGAGAGCATATAACTCGGAGCTCGTTGAGTAGGTTACAACAACCAATAAGTAGGCTTAGGATCTAAGGGAAATTCTCGAGGCCGAGAGACATAATACCAAAGTATCGGGAGGAGGCAAATCATCAATTACAAGACATCCATTGGGTTTAAGAGGGGTTTGGGGAGGTTGAGGGTTATTTCATACCAATTTAGGTATCAAATCATCTTACCCATTTCACGATGAGGTACCCCAAGTTGGAGCTCGAAGAGGACCCATTTATTGATTATCCTGAGGATCAAAATGTCTCAATGGTGACCGAGGTACCCTTTGATAATAGTCTCAACTCATCATCTTGTCTTGATGCCCAAGCTATCATCTCCTATTGCATTGGTCTCTCTTTTTTTGTTATTGAGTTAATTTACCTGACTCTCTACTTGTGTCGGGTGTATCCGCCCCAATAACCCTTTATTTTGATAAGTCATGATCTCATTTTAGATGTTGAGACTCAACCTAGCTAATGTAATCTTTCTTAAAGTAATAAAGTTTCTTTTTCTAAATTTGCAACGTTGGCATCTTGAAGATACACTTAACAACTACGGCCCTAGGCTTCATAGACCAACATCTAATGTTCACGATGTAGTCTTCCCCGACCTGATCTGGAAGGGGGCCTTAGGGGTAAAACTTCTTTAAGTTTGGAATGTGCCACGTTTTCGACAGCATCACACCTTCTATTATACTATGGTAGTATGTTTTATCTCACACAACATTGATGACACAACATGGCCTTTCCCAATTCAGCGCTAGCTTCCCTCAAGACTTGGTCATATCGTTGACTTTAGCTATGTGGAGCTTCAGGTCCTCTAGTCTAACTCCTCGAGGGCAAACACCTTAGTCATATAGCTTGGCCACCCCCTTGTTATATCACAATGCCTATAGGTGTTCTTCTGCCTTGACCTTGTTAAGTAGGTCAAGTATGACTCGAAGTCCTTCTTTGAAGGTTTCCTCATCGAAGCTTCTAACATGTTCTATTCCAGCCTAACATCTGATTCTTCTTATGTTAATCGATTTGTCTTTCCTTAATTGAGGTTAGTCATGCATCACTCAAAACACAGATTAGATCGTAAACTCATGAATTGATTTCATCATCAAAATCCAGGATTCAATAATTTACCTCATCGCTAATTGCATGTTATTGATTAAAATCAAACTTATAAGGCTTTTGTTTCACTAGTCATGTCTTAGGAGAAATATTAAAGTGATGCTGGGTTACGTTTGGGTCAATTCCTGTCATGTGTTTTGGTAACCATGTGAACACCTCAGTGTTCTCCCTAAGAAAATTGATGAGTTGCACTTCTTTCTCCTCGAGAAGTGTCACCCTAACCTTAATAACTTGATCGAGATGGGCATTGTCTAAGGGTGCCTCAATCAGCAATTCCATCGACTCTATATGTGAGAGGAGCTTGGAGGAATTTCATAGGTTCATAAGTAATGTCTCAAATCATGCTTTCTTCGATACGGAGATCACCATAAAGTAGCACTGGCGCAACTCTCTCGGGTTGCTTCTTAACTCTCTAGTGTCAATCTTCGTTGAGAACTTCATTACCATATGATAGGTCGACACCATCACCTTTAATTTATTTAGCATGGGCTAACTTATAATGGAGTTGTATACCAAGGGGATATCGATCACTATAAATCTAGTCATCATTATTTTGGAGTATAATTTATCTCCAAACGTGATGTACAATTCACAGTACTGAGAGAGAAGATCGAGTCATCTATGAACCCTATCAACGAAGAAGTCATAGGGGTGAGGTCATTAGTTGAGAGCTCGAGTTTTTGTAAAGCATCAAAGTAGAGAATATCAATAGATCTACCTTAAATCATGTCTTCTTCGGTAGGGAGACTGCCATAAGATAGCACTGGCACGACTCCCTCGGGTTACTTCTTGGCTCTTCAATGCTAGGCTACCTCGTCAAAAATTTCATTACCATATGGTAGATTGACACTACCACCTTCAGCTTATTCAAGTGTTGGATATCAACATAGCTACCTGTATCAATTATGACTTTTTTCACTCGAGCATTGATTATTCTCATGAAGACTACCAAGGCATCATCATAGTTCGAGTCGAGGTACTCCGTCTCTTCTAATTTAAAGATAATTTTCGGATTATTCCCCATCCGTGAGTGCTTTTTAATAATAATTCAAGCATAAGCTTTTCGACCTGATGAGACGTTTCCTCCTAAGGTAGATCTACCAATGATAATGTTAATTTGTCTCTCTATTAGCCCCCGAGGTTAGGGTGAATGTTCTCAAAGCCTTTGAATGAACCATCAGAGGTGTCCCCGAAAAATAAGTTCTTTAATTTATTCTTTCAAGTCGTGACAATCTTTCGTGTCATGGCCATAATCTTGATGGAAGCGATAGTATTTAGATTTATCTTTCTTTACCAATAGAGTCTTCATCGATTGAGGATCTTTTAAGAATTCTTTCTCTTTTATTTAGAAGAATATTTTAATTATAGTCATATTCAAGAGAGTCAACTCGAACCTTAGGTGAGGCAACTTAGTTCATTTGCTTTGTGTAATCAAATCCTCAATTTAGGCATGATTTTTTATTTCTTTTTTTTACTAATGAAATTTAGAAAATAACTATTTAACATTTTAAGTAGGCTGATATTTTTTTTGTTAGTAAATTAAACGAAAATAAATATTAAATAAATATGAAAATAAAAAATTATTTATATGGAGGGCTCACCTACTCTTATTTAAAAGGATAGATTCATCTCCTTTATTCCTCACCAAGTCAAGCATAGCAATGGAAAGAACGAGGAGTTGCATCGTACTAAAGATATGTAGGTTTCATGTCTTTCTTGAAAACTATTTTTTTATTCCTTTAAATATTTAAAATTTTATTTTTAATTAAAATATATTTTATGTAATTCTAAAATATTCTTTATTCTTTCAAATGTCAAAAATTTTATTGTTAGATTAAAATATGTTATATGAAGTTTCTAAAATCTTCTTTTATCCTTTAAAGGTTTAGAATTTTATTTTATGATTAAAATACATTAAAATTATTCATGTCATATATATTTCTAAAATTTTTTATCTTAAATGCATGATATCTTATTTTTATTAGATTTATATGATTAAGAATGTTATTTCTTTTTAATATAGTTAATTTTTTTAATCTATTATTATTTATTATGTTTTAGTGGCTTATTACTAATGTTATAATTTCATAATGTTACAATTCAAAATTAGGTAATTAGTTAGAATTTGAGTTAAAACTAACTAGCATGCTAGATCAGTCCAACCCAACATGGGTAGTCATGTGTGGTGCACATGATTAGTCCACTAGCTATAGCCTTACGTAGCTTGGTGTGATACATATACAGTTATGTATAGTGTACTTGACTAGTATATAGGCTAGCCTAATCTAGCTTAGTATTATGCGGTCTAGCCTATTATACTTATTTTGTTTGATTTAGGCCCAAACATTGATTGAACAGTTTAGATGGATTCTAAATTAGTTTGAGTTATTCAAGTTTGTTTAACATAAATTAAATCCAATCTGATACAAATTATACCCATCTTCTTAGTTAAATTATGATGAAAGATCGGTTCAGCTAGGTTCTAATTAAATTGATTTCAATTGGATCGATTAAACTAGGTCCAAGTCAATTGAGGGTAATTGATATTATTTGACATTAATGATGTTTGAAAAAAAATATTTTAATATATTATTTCATCTCGATATGGAGATAATTATTATAAGATGATGTTGTTTCTCTATTGAATACAGGTAGGAGGAATCCTTTTGGGGATTAGTGGGCCATCAAATGTAGTGATTGGATGGTTCTTCCATCGATTATTGGGAGTAACATGTTCCCACTTTGACATGTGAGGGACACCGCTTCATCCATTATTGGGAGTATGATATAGGTTTATCTCTATCCGTAATTGAGAGAACACAAACTCATCCTATAGGATAAAGCCTCTTCATCAATTGTTGAGAGAGTACTTTTTCCAGTATTTGATATACGCTAGTGAGATGATTGATTTTTGGTCATATATTTATTTTACAATTGACTTATAAAGGTTCCTACTTAGCGTTGAAAGAGATTTCTCGACCCGATAGTATGGACATGGGTGGTCAAGCAAAGTCCTCTTTTATCATGTTCAAGATAATTATTCATAACTGGTTATAAACGATAAAAAAGAAGCTTATGATTGTCTCTCTAATCATAAAAATTAAGATGAAAGTTTGCGATTACCTTTTTAGTCATACAGAGTAAAAAAGAAGCTTATAATTACTTGCATTAGATATTTGTCCACGTGGGCAGATAGGTAGAGGGGTGACCTTTATCTTCTTCTCCCCCTCTAGATATCATGTGATGGATCCGTGTCGAATGTTGATGATTAATCAATAGTATATTCATTATCACTTTATATAGTAAATAAAAAAAAATGATATTTGAAACTTTTTGATTTCTTTTTATTTGACTCAATTAATTATCAATACTTATGTTTATTAATTAAACTTATAAAATATTTTTGGTTTTTATTTACTATCACTATTATATGGACAAGATTAGCTCCTTTTTATACTATCACTATTATATGGACAAGATTAGCTCCTTTTTTTTCGATGATTTACATTTTATTTATTTTTCGTTTTCTTTTCTTTGTTTTATAACTCATAAGGATAATGTTAGTTCATATATATATATATATATACATTGAGAGTTTGAAGTAAAGTCTCATTCAAAAAAATTTTCTTTACATTAAAGAAAAAGGGTGGGATTCATTTTGATAAATTTTAAAAAGTAAAACAATGAGCTTGGCATTGCAAAACCGATGTATTTTTTGAATGGTTCAACGAGCTTAACCAATGTATAACCAATTAGAAGGTTGCGTTATTTGACTATGATTTGAATAACCAATAGAGAAACACAAGCCTTTGGTCAACACAAATGGCCATGTTCTATTTGATAAACTTATGTCAGCCTATGACTTTTCCAACAAGGTGTTATAACTCCATAAATTGACCATCTTACTTGCTAGACACACAATTATAAGTTTAGCTTCTCACTTTGCAAAATGAAATATGTATTCTTCTTATGTTTGCCATTTCCTCATATCATTGCCTTTGAAATTGAATGCATTTAGGCTGAGTTGGGCAGGCATGTACTGTGATGGATACTCATTAGTGAGTGATGGCTATGAAATGTCACATCATTTCATTAAATAGAAAAGGTATTAATGGCATCATTAATCCCTATAAAATAGCGCAAATTATGATTGAGTCACATTATAATATATATAATATCATGCATGAGTATGATATTTATATATATTAATGATCAGAAACCATTACAAAGGGCTTAAGGACACTACTACTTTAAAGAAGACAGAGAATACTTAGCTCTAAGCTCTTCGAATTTGAATATAATCTCGACAATTTTGGAACAATCAAAATCTTTCTTTCTTTGAACCACGTAGTGCAATTGATGTACCGATGGATACCACTAGTGGGTCCCCTGTATGTCACTTCCATTTCCAATACTAAGACTGGTGACACCGCAGGGAAGTCGAGTATTTGCGGTAGAGCTCTCTTTCTCACTATAAGAAACCACCACCGAAGAACTACGTGCGCTTCGTCCGGTCTTCTCCACTTCGGCTCTCCTCTTGGCTTCTCTCTCCGCCCGATGCCGCCACTAAGCAACCGCGCCGCCCTCACCCGCTTCGTCCCCTCGTCCATCCTCCTCCTCCTCGGTCGCCAGCTACCTCGACTTCTCTTCCCCCTTCCGCTCCTCCTCCTCCTCCTCCTCCTCCTCCGCTGCCGCCTCTTTCGCCGCCGCTGCCAGGCCTATCCCCGACATCCCGGAGGCGCCAATCGCCAACCTCTCCTCCGCCGCCGCCAACGACAAACCCCCTGAGCCCTTCACCTTCACCGACCTCGACGCTGCCTTCGCGAGATGGGACGAGGAGGTCGGCTGCGACCGGTTCCGGGAGAAGCACCGCAACTGGACGGCCGACCCTTCGGCGATCCAGGACGCCGAGGCCGGCGACTGCTCGACGCTCGGGGCCAGGCACGTCAGCGTCCTGGTGAAGAGAGGGGGTTGGGTTCCGGACGAGATGGATAACCTGTACTCCTGCCGCTGCGGGCTGACCTGCCTCTGGACCAAATCCGACACCCTCGCCGACAAGCCCGACGCCGAGCTCTTCGAGGGATGGATGCGACCTCCGCAGACGGTAAGCCATCAGACGTAGACTCTAAGTCAACTCGTTTCTTTCTCCTTACACATTGAAATATGTTCTTCGTGATATCTTCCTCCGTTACTCTCCGATCTAGAGAAGAAAAGGAGAACCCCTTCGCGCTTATCTCGACATCGAGGCCAGCAGGAAAAGAACAGGATTCGAAGACATATTTGTGGGGTATCATTCCAAGGATGATGTCCAGTGCACATATCCTGCGTCCATGTTTCGCAAATTCCGGAGCTACCATGTCTCCCCTGTGAAAAGAAATGTAATCCATCTCTTCCGGCTTCCTTTGATTGCGATGCTTCAAACGTGTTCGACGGATTGAGATGATTAAGATCCTTTGTGAATCTCGTCAGGACATCCTCGTCTACTGGTCTTCCTCAAGGTGCTTCCAGTTTCGGAACGAACTCGCCGCCAAATTCTTCGCCCACATCTCCCACCACTCCTTCGGAGGGTGCTTGAACAGCGTAGGGGGAACTGATGCTGCGCTCTCCTTCTACCCCAAGTGCAAGACGGAGATGATGGCGGAGCCACACTGGTGGGATCATCTGCACTGTGCCATGTCGCACTACAAGTTCGTCCTGGCCATTGAGAACACCAAGACGGACAGCTACATCACCGAGAAGCTCTACTACCCCCTCGACGCCGGCGCGGTGCCCATCTACTTTGGGGCGCCGGACGTGGACAGCTTCGTCCCTCCGCACTCCATCATCGATGGATCCAAGTTTGCGTCAATGGAGGAGCTGGCTTCGTACGTGAAGGCCGTGGGAGATGACCCCGTTGCCTATGCGGAGTACCATGCTTGGAGGAGGTGCGGCGTGATGGGGTACTACGGGAAGAACCGCGCCACCAACCTGGATGCGCTGCCGTGCCGGCTGTGCGAGCATGTGAGCAGGAAAGGTGGAAGAGAGGCTGCATGATGGCAGAGTGAGTTCTTCGGAGCCATGTCCTGCTCAGAGTGTCGATCATGTTGGATTTCTGGCTGTTTACCGTTTTGTTCAATTGTGATGGGACGATCTGCTGTGATCGAATTCTGTACCTATTTGTTGATTGGAATAAAAATAATAATCGTAAGATGATGTTCATCATACGAAACTTCAAATCTCTGACTCGCTCACAAAATCTATGGGCTCTTCTTTCGAGTAACATTAAATGGTAGATGAGAAACTGTCTCAATCCCTAGATTTTGCACGTGATGAGGAGTTTGGAAAAACCATTAAATTAAGATAAATAAATACTTATATTGTTTCGAGTAAGTTTGTCACGTGCTGAGATTTATGTACGTATAATAATATCGAGTTATATATAATGCTACTGAATCCACCATTTGAAACCTACCTGCTATTTTACTTGAGGATATATAGATTGTTTTCCTGCGGGACCCAACGTTGTACCAATCATACAGAGGGTAGGTAAACAAAGAGAAGTGCCTCAAAAAACAGATGAGTTGTCCGTAGACTAATAATACTGGGCAATATGGGTCAAACTCTTGGCGGTGTCTGCTCACCCCATTCCATGTCGCCGCTACGCCACCACGCGCTCGCCCGCTTCCTCCCCTCCTCCTCCCTCCTCCTTCTCCTCTTCCTCTTCGTCACCAGCTACCTCGACTTCTCATCCCTCTCCTCCACCTCCTCCTCCTCCGCAATGGCCGTAGCCAGGCCAGTCCGCGATCCCGCCCTCCAGAGGCGGGTCGAGCCCCGCACCGACCTCGCGGCCGCCTTCGCGAGATGGGACGAGGAGGTTGGCTGCGATCGGTTCCGCGACAAGCACCGCAACTGGACAGCCGACCCGTCGGCGATCCAGGACGCCGAAGCAGGCGACTGCTCCACGCTCGGCGCCTCCCACATCAGCATTCTGGTGAAGGGGTGGACTTGGATTCCCGACGAGACGGACAACCTGTACTCCTGCCGCTGCGGCATGACTTGTCTCTGGACCAAATCCGCCGCCCTCGCCAACAAGCCCGACGCCGTGTTCTTCGAGTGGAAAACGCCTCCGAAGACGGTAAGAAGAGACATATATACATAGCAAAATGGAATCAGACTAGCTCTCACCTCTGTCGTCTACCCTGTTCTTAAAACAGAGGCGAAAGGGTGAACCACTTCGTGTTTACATGGATCTCGAAGCCAGCAGGCAACCTACAGGATCGGAAGACATATTTGTTGGATTCCATGCCAAGGATAATGTTCAATGCACATATGCTGGATCCATGTTCCGTAAATTCCGGAATTACTATGTCTCCTCCAAGAAAAGAAACGTAAGTCATCACTTCCAACTCCACCGTCAGATCTTTGACGCATATCCCCTCACCTTCATGATGAATCTTCTCAGGATGTTCTTGTTTACTGGTCTTCGTCGAAGTGCTACCAACACCGAAATGAGCTTGCAGAAAAGTTCTTTGCTCACATCTCGCATCACTCCTTCGGAAGCTGCTTGAACAACGTAGGGGGCAGAGACGCCGCCATTTCCTTGTACCCCGAGTGCAGGATGGAGCTGACTGCCGAGCCACATTGGTGGGATCATCTGCACTGTGCCATGTCGCAGTACAAGTTCGTCCTCGCCATCGAGAACACCATGGCGGAGAGCTACGTCACCGAGAAGCTCTACTATGCTCTGGATGCTGGTTCGGTGCCGATCTACTTTGGGGCGCCGGACGTGCAAAGCTTCGTCCCTCCGCATTCCATCATAGATGGATCCAAGTTTAGGTCCATGGAAGAGCTGGCGACGTACGTGAAGTCTGTGGCAGACGACCCGGTGGCTTACTCGGAGTACCATGCTTGGAGGACGTGTGGTGTGATGGGCTACTACGGGAGGAACCGTGCCGCCTCTCTTGATACGCTGCCGTGCCGGTTATGTGAGTACGTGAGCAGGAAAGGTGGAAGAGGTGCTGAATGATAGGATGCCCCGATGAATCCTCTAACAGATGGTAAAGATAGATGATAGAAACAGAGATCACAAGTCAATCTTACGATTATTATCTTATTTCATGTCTCAATTTTAATGATTCAGCTTAAACACCAATGCAGCTGCTGCTTCTAAGCTAGGAAGGTAAGGGTGAGATTTTAGTGACATAAATATAGATAGGCTAATGATACGAGTAATGTTGTTCTTCAACTGTTGTGAACTACGAGATTGAAAGTGTTTTCACATCACATTTACCATACCAACGCTAAAAACATTAAAATATATATATTTTAATGCAGGAGTTATATTATATATATTATCCAAATCAGAACTGATCCAGAAAATATATATAGGATCTAAGTTCTCCCTCATTTAATTTTTGTATAAAAATTACTTTGGATATTAGTTTATCCTTATGCAATAACATAATATTTGCACTTGCATATTGACAGTAAGATTTTTCGGATTGGTATTTTTATCTAGGTGTGACAATTGTTGAAAAATGGATTAGCTCGGATAAACGATTAATTTCAATAACAATAGTTTGTTCATTAGAAGAGAATTTTTTTTTCTTTGACAAATAAAACAAAACGAAAGTTTATTTATGTCAGTCGTCTTCGTTTTTCATAATCGAAAATTGTGATCCTATAAGTGTAATTTGAACACAAAACCGAAAAATAGTGATTCAGATTTTTGTTTTTTTGGCTGAATTACTCATAACATTTATAATCATATTTTCATGACAGAGGTATTTAATGAATATATATACCTCTTTTGCCAGTACTCAGTTGATCAAATCATCAAGATCCATAATTTTTATGTTAAACTTGAGTGACAAATACAAGCATCATTGACCTTAGAGGATACATATGTAATTTTGTACATAGAGGGAATAGTTTATTAGATATGTGCTCTATTAAAAAGATTGAAACATGATCTCATAGTGGGAAGATAAAATACAGCTTGTGGATGCTCCCAAGTTGCCTTTGAGTGAATCTAACAAAACCTAATCTCTCATCAAATTGTTGGCACATGCCTTGTTTGGGAGGATTTGCATTGACCAGCTTTAGCTTGCCACTAAATCCGATGCTCATGAATGGTACAATATAAAGAAGAAGAAGAAGAAGGAGGTTAAGTTCATACGTAGTTAATTCTAAATCCTATCTTGTACGATTCGAGTGTAGAATATGTTTCTTGACTTTGATGTGAGGTATTTACTTTCTTTCGCTTTGAATATGACAAGTTACCAAAGCATATTGACACAAAAGATTAACATGTCACCCAAATAGAATCACATGACCACACCATAAGCTTCGGTAGACTTTTGAGTACATGCATTTATGTGCAACGTTTGAGTAGATTATAAGTTTCGATTGCGTAGTTCGTGGCTCCCAACTCACATGTTGAGTGGCCCCGCACCCATCTCGGCTGCCGCGCCATTGCTCGCTTCTCTCAATATAATTATAATTATAATTATATATATCCATATAAGTTAATTTTATATCAATAACTTTAAGTTAATTGGTAGTTGGATTTTTAACTTATAATAATCTTTTTTAAAACATTATGATATATATATATATATATATATTATATCACGAAATTAAAATAAAATAACGAGGCAAAATGAAGTATAACAGCAAACAACGGCCACTCTCCCTCCACTCTTCTCTGTTGGCCCGATGCCGCCGGTAAACAACCACGCCCTCGTTCGCTTCCTCCCCTCCTCCGTTCTCCTCCTCCTCGTCCTCCTCCTGACCACCTACGTTGACTTCTCCTCCCTCTCATCTCACTTCCGCTTCTCATCCTCCTCCTTCGCTGCCGCCGCCAGGACCATCGCCGATCCCGGCCCTGCCCCCGCCCCAGCCCTCGCCGACAACGTTGGGAGGCTCGCGGAACCGCTCCCCGACACCGCCCCTACCCCTGACCATCCGCCCGAGACATTCACTGACCTCGCCGCCGCGTTCGCGAGATGGGACGAGAAGGTGGGCTGCGATCGGTTCCGGAAGAAGCACGGTTACAGTAACTGGACCGCGGACCCGTCGGCGATCCAGGACGCGGAGGCCGGCAACTGCTCGAGCCTCGGCGCCAGGCACGTCAGCATTCTGGTGAAGGGGTGGAGTTGGATCCCGGACGAGATGGATGATCTGTACTCGTGCCGGTGCGGGATGACCTGCCTCTGGACCAAATCCGAAGCCCTAGCCGACAAGCCCGACGCCGTGTTCTTCGAGTGGGATTTGCCTCCGAAGACGGTAAGACGTTTAAGGCGAACCACTTATATATCCCCAATTCTCTACTACATCTTTGTTCTAATAACTCTCTTTTTGTTGCCGACAGAGGCTAAAGGGTGAACCGCTTCGAGTGTATATGGATATCGAACCTACTAGGAAACGATCAGGATATGAAGACATATTTGTTGGTTATCATGCCAAGGATGATGTGCAGTGCACATACCCTGCTTCCCTTATTCATAAATCCCGGAATTACCATGTCTCCTCTAAGAAACGAAGCGTAAGCTATCACTTCTCTTTTTCTGGACTCACAAGTGGATATATTTGGATACTTAATGTGGTGTCTTTTGATATTATTGCTTTTTTCCAAATTGCATGAGTTATAATATGTGTGAACTTTGTTGTTCATCTCCATATAACCTTGCTTCCTCTTTATTTACAAGGAGAAAATATTACTATTCATATTCTCATTTTAGACATGGTTCAAATTAAAATGTTTTACCACGCTTTTTTCTTCTACAAGGACAAGTAGTACAAAAGAAATTTGATCTCAAGATCTTACCATTATCACTCAAAATCTTGTTGCCAAATAAGCTAGTCATTATTTGGAATCTGATGGTGGTGTACAAGTTCCAAATCTTATACTTCAAATATTGATTGATGGTGAGCTTCAAAATTACATCAAACAAATTTAAGCATTTTACTTCTATGTTTGAAAGAAACTTGGAAAATTCTTCTGCAATTTAAAATCCTGATTAATGAATGATAGAAATGACTACAAATATGCCTGAAATTAAGAACAGTTTTGATAATATCCCATTGACCATGTCAATCAAATGCAGTAATTGTCATGACTACAGCAGCGTATGGTTTTATATTGATTGCTCTCTGAAAAATAGCAAAATGACTATATGTTATCTTTACTCTTTTCTTACCTTCCAAATCTTCTCAGGACATCCTTGTCTACTGGTCTTCTTCGCGGTGTTTCCAGTTCCGAAACGAACTTGCTGAGAAGTTTTTTGCCCACATCTCCCATCATTCTTTTGGAGGCTGCGTGAACAATGTAGGGGGTAGTGATGCAGCACTTTCCTTCTACCCCGAGTGCAAAATGGAGCTGGCCGCCAAACAAAACTGGTGGGGGCACGTGCACTGTGCCATGTCGCATTACAAGTTTGTCCTCGCCATTGAAAACACCAAGACGGACAGCTACATCACCGAGAAGCTCTACTATGCACTTGATGCTGGTGCAGTGCCCATCTACTTTGGGGCACCGGATGTTGAAAGCTTCGTCCCTCCGCATTCTATCATTGATGGATCCAAGTTTGACTCCATGGAAGCGCTGGCTTCGTATGTGAAGGCTGTGGCAGATGACCCCATTGCCTATGCAGAGTACCATGCTTGGAGGAGGTGCGGTGTGATGGGTTACTACAGAAAGAACCGTGCCACCAGCCTCGATGCGCTGCCGTGCCGGCTGTGCGAGTATGTGAGCAGGAAAGGCGGAAGAGATGCTGCATGATGGCAAAGTAGGAACTTGAAAACATCAAATGATCAAGTCAATTTAGCTGTAAGGAAGTTTGGATGTTATGGCAATCTTTACATGAATTCTATTCTTGAAATGTCAACGTAATAATTGTAGTAGGAATTGAACCTGGTTATTCTTGAACTCATAATTATTCCCGTCAATGATAAAACAATGAGATTGTCAAAACTATTCTGGATTTTAGATCTGTCTCAGACTACCATTTACCAATACATCCTACAATGAATTTTCCAACAAATTCCCCACAAATGACTAAATTAAACAAACACCAGATCAACACAAGCTACAGGTCTAAGCATCTAAACCTAAAAATATAAAGAAGTACACCATGAAAGCATAACATCTTTTGCAATGACTACTACTACCACCAACACCGCTGAACTAAGATTTCAACTAGTCTAACTATATATGTAATAAGATTAAAATAATCACAATAATAATTAATCTATAAGCAATTGCATTGAAAACATCATAGCGTTACCATTCATAAAAGTACAGATCATTTTGCACATACCAAGCAGCACATAATGCACCAACAGGCTATCAACACTATGCAATGGCATGTGTAAGACCCATGTCCAAAAATATATGGGAATGTGGCACGGGACTCATGCAGATGGGTGATTGGAATACTTGATACCTCCATGTCAACAACAAACCATAATGTCTGAACTATTTGGGGTGGAGCAAAACCGCTAGTCAAATTAAGAGCAATCTTTTTTTTATGGTTTTCAACAAAGTTTTCTAGGTTCTCTCCTCATACTACTAATTGTAATTTATTCAACTCATCTAACTGGTGCATCTAAATATCTTCTTTGGACATGTCCTTATGCGGTGCAGGTTGTTCTCATGATAAATAAGATTTCATTGAAGGATTGAACAAGATTTTAGGGCATATAGTTAGGATAATATTACTACTAGTTGGAACTGTCTCCTTAATTTTGCATTAATTTATATCAGATTAGATGCTACCATAGCAAGCATGTATCTAGGCCTCTTGACAAAAAAATAAAAGTTCTTGTTGCATGGTTCACTATGAAAGTCATGGTTGATCATCTCCTACCAGTGTTCTATCCAATTCACAGAGGAGACAATGCCTCCTAACATATATCAACAAAGAAGAGACTAATTAAACTAATATAGTGTTCAAGTTAAATTGTAATTTTGTCTAAATTCAAAGTATAATTTTGTCTAAATTCAAAGTTCTGGTGAAATACTTGTTCATTAAGGAGAGAAGGGGATGATAGACACCAAAGAGATCATGTAAGACAAATCTGGAATTCTCCCTAAGGTTTATTTGAGACTACTTAGTTGTCTAGCAACGCCGATAACCATCCAAATACCTATCAAGGATTCAGCTAAATTTACGAAAATATTTGGTGAAGGATCAGTTAATCCTCACAATATAGTGTCACCATCATAATGAGGCGAAAAGTAATGAAGATCGGTGATTGCCTAACAACATCGCAGAATAGCCATATAAATGAATCGAAAAGACATTAAAATTCTGAAACAACCAATCCTATATTGACGAATGCAGATTACCTTCATGTCAGATACGGGTACAAGAAGGGTCGAAGTCATCAGGCGCCACTCCACCGATCGGCGGCGTAAGGCCGCCTGGGGAGGCTGGGGGGAGAGGATAGGGTCGGGAGGTGGCGGCTGTTTGGGTGTCGCCGCGGCTGCCGTCGTCATCGGGTACTCCGCCAGCCATCTCAGGGAATAAGGAACGAGACGGAGATCGATTAACCGTTTTGGCAAAGCTTGTAACCCACGGTTCGAAGAAAACTGGCGTTATATTCAATCATAACACCACTGTAAACCGTTACGGATATCATATCATTTAATATAATCCGAAAGCTGTTACAATAGCTGTTATATTTACTAGAACATAATCTAACATCATGGAGTTTGCACCGAACGATACATAAGACTTGATATGAACATCTCACATCACTTGGTTGTAGACTTCAACATATTGATTTGGAGCCTCAAGTTGAGATGAATCCAACAAAAGTAAAACTTCATTATATTTCAATCATGTGAATCACAGTTCATCACTACATTGAGATCAGGTTAATGTTCTAATACACTCGAAGCTACCAAAGTTGGGACGGCGGACACAGGAACGATGACTTTCCAACAAAGAATGGTGTGAGAGAGAGAACGGTTGACATTTACGCAGTCCATGAAGCCGGCCTCTTCATGGGAGGCGCCTTCACCTTGTCCTCCTCCAGAGATATCATCCCAAGATGAGACGGGTCCTCGAGCAGCATTTTAGCCACCAAATAAGCGGCGATTGACCAGGTCTGCAACTTCCTGGCTTGCTTGCCGACGTACCTCCCAAGCTTCCCATCGTAGTACTCCGGCCATCCATCCTTCGACAGCCTGTTCTCGGCAAGCTCGATCGCTCTTCTAGCAATCTGCGGCCTGCCTGTCTTGATGCAGGCTGCAGTGAGCAGCCATAGAAGCACTACAGTCAACAGCATCGCATGAAGAAGAGAATACTTAGCTGCGGGTTTGATGATGTAGTGTAAAAGAACCGAGAGAGAAAGAGAGAACTGCCACTAATTACCTGGCCAAGAACCTCCGTTGTGGTAGCTCCATCTGGTGTTTTTGGGATCACAACCTGTCACGATCCTCCATTCATGGCCTTCTAAAGCAGGATAAGATATCTTCAGTGGCATTTCACCCACCAGTTCCTCCCACCTCTCCTCGATTAGGTCCATTATTGCGTCTGACTGCTCTGGTGTAGCAAGAGAAGACAGTATGGCAATGCAATTACCAAGAGCAAACCATCGGAAGTCCACTCTTGCAGGGCTCACATTGCCGACGAAGTAGCCACCACGGCAAGGCATGAAGTCAAATATCCAGTCCGGGATCGAATCAGGAATGACATTGAACTTGTTTACTGCTGTGTGGGAGTATTCTTCGGTCTTGTAGCGATATATATCGTTCAACTGTTGGAAGTCAAGCCAAAAGTAACGTCGCATGTGGTAACCTAAGGCATGCAAGCGCTTCATTATTCTCTCCATGAACTCCTTGCCTTTTGCATCGGATTTAAGCATCGCTAGAGCACATCTCAGTGCCATGAAGAACAGAGCTTGGATTTCGATGGGGTAGCCATAAACACCCTGTAAATTTTGTTTGCACCACACACAATCATTATACAAGGAAGAGAACCGCAAACTAAGAACAGCATGTCGACAAACTTACCATTCTACGATCAATCATTGAGCATCCATCGGCACAAAGCAAGGTGGGAAATGTGTCGAACCCCTCGGAAAGGCATAACGATAAGATAAGCCTCATCCCATTTTGGCATTCAGGGGTTTCTGACAAGGATAGATCACCAGTAGATTTTGTGTAGGCACGGAGAAGAATGATCCACCAAAAACCAGAGTCCACGGGTGCAACCCTCCCTATCGCACTCTCACCAAAATCCGCCATTAGAGTTTCAGTTTTCCTGGTTGGATTGTTGTTCACCTTGAAGCTCGCTGGCATCACCCCTTCCCCAAGCTTGAATTGATCTATCTTCTTTTCCAAACTTTGAAGGTGAATTGTCTTCAAGAGAAAGTTCCTAACGATCTCATGCTCACCGGTCATTAGAAAAGCCAGAGCACTTGGCACAAAGTCACGGACAAACACCTGATCCAAGGGCCGAAACCACATATCTCAAGGCTCAACTATTACACGGGTATTGGGTCGAACAGGTGTGTCTTCATTGGGTGTACCTGGTCGTAGTTAAGGACTTCCCCCGAGGCGTGATCGACGGCGGCTACTGTCCCCACCGGCTGCCCCCGGAAGAAGACGACGGACTTCCTAAGGGCATCCCATGCCTCATCGACCATCGGAGGCAGCTCGAACGGGCTCCAATCCGGCGAGGTCGGCGTGGGCACCGCGCCAAAGGAGTGCATGCTGCCGTAGCTGTCGACCGGCCTGAGATTACCGGTGATGGAGAGATCGCTGAGCGACCGTTCCTCGAACGACAGCCTCCGCTCGATCTTAAACCTCGGCCGATCGAGCTGCCTCGACGAGCGGTCGAAGTCGTCGGCCTCCGCAACGGAGGAGTGCGGCTCCACCTTCCAGACAACCGTCTCGTGCGCCCCGTCCACTGCTTCAGTCATTCTCGAGGCAAATCCTTATCAACTGAATCAGCAATCAACATTCAGACTCAAAAGGAGCTACATTTAATGGAACGGAAGCGAAATAATCGCTATAATCGATCTAAAACCAACAAAATAACCAAGATTAAGCACCATAATAGTATAAAATGAAGGGAATGAGGAAAGAAACCAAACAAGCTAAAAGAGAAAATATTACATGAGTTCGAGGATGAGAGGGAGCACGAACGCTGGAGATCGAAGAGAGAAGGAGATCAGGGCGGGCGGACGGTGTCACTTATATATGGTCGATGGCCGGAGGGAGACCGAAATGGCAAGTCTGTGTCCGTTGCGCTCCCTCTTCTTCGTGCTCGAGGAGTCCACCGGCTGCAGCCGGTGACTCCACGTAGTCCGCCAGTGCTCGCTTTGTCCATCTCGGAGAACTAAAAACCAAAACCATCTGCGGGACCCATGCCTTCCGTCCAACTACCAGCAAGGTACGTGATGGGTCCTGATTCGTTTGGAAGTGAAGAGAATCGTTGACCGGTACCCACATTCATGAAAAGGTCAAACGCTGACATGGAAGAAGTGAGTCAATATCACCCAGCGAACGCGCCGTTGTTTATCTCGCGTCAAGTTAATCGAACGGCCACGGTTCAATTCGGGTGTGGTAGCACGAACACCGGGGCGTCGGGAGGCGGTAGTCACGCCACGTGAGATCGTGGTGAATACGGTGAAGGGTGAAACCCTTATCCGAGTGTGGTGCTTCGAATTTGGCAGATTATAACGGTGTGTGATAAGATTGCAATGCTCCAATTCAATGAATCTTATATTATATATGAGATAGACTTCCACTGGGCGATGAATTATAGTAGCTCGATCCTACTCTGTGAATGCTCCTTTTTGGAAGTGTATCTCAAGTGATTTCAGACGTGAAAAATATGGCAGTCAGTAAAACTCTGATGATATATCAGAGAGAGAGAGAGAGAGAGAGAAGGTTTAGATATTGTGACAAAGGTACGATGAGTCAGAGTGTCTATCTATTCCGTAATATCGATTAAGGATTTAGGTTATTCGATTAGTGTGTAATACTTTTGAGTAAAAATGATAATGGATATAAGATTCAAAGTTTGCGGCAGAGCCACCAAAGATCGTATCCATCCTCACATGTTATTGTGCTAATAATAGTAACATCGAACAGTTCAGCTCATGTTTTCAAAACTAAATAATGATAGAATAATGTCGTAAATTAATTCTCTATTTTAATCGAAAAATTATCTAAGCTTATCATAAAACGACCCATACGAGTCCTTCATCTAATGCATGAACACTACACATTATTAAATGAGTTTTTGCTTAATCATTTATTGAATCCCCTTAATTTCTTTACATTAGACTTGCCAATCGTTATTGTGTTGTATAACTGAAATATGAAGTACCAAAACTTTTTTTCTAACAATTTAAACACTTTGAATTTAATTTATGATCACCTAATTAATCCTTAAAATTGCTGCTTGCATCTCATCTCAGTTGCTTACTGTGTGATAAGTAAAGATTTTAAATAAATAAGATTATAATACTCCAAAATTGTTAATCTTATTTTGCTTCTGAGTTTTAATGAATTATGACTTACTATTAATTTGCAAATTCTCCTCGTACAAGTTGATAAAAGGGAGATACGACACATTTTAATATATCATCTCTATCTAGTTGACATATTATTTTAATTTATAAGAAATAAAATTATTATGTAAAAAATTAATGCTAAAACTATTAAATATTATAAATAAATATGAAAGATAATATACCTTTGAACATGATAATAAATAGAGTACCTCGGATGTTATGAAATAGCATACGCTGATAATCTATATAAGAAAGAACTAGACTCTCTTCCTCTTTTCTTATTTTAGGACCATTATAATTGATGAAGTAGAAACCTAAAGAAATCTTGTGTGATAATATGATACTTCAAAAAGTTTCTCCATTTAAATCATCTTCTAATACATATAACATACATAGATTTTTTTTCTATTGGTCCATAACATTAATTAGAATCTTAATATATTTTAATCAATTAATTATGTTCATAAAATATAATATTTTTCACTTGATCCATTAATTGATAACATACAAAATAGATGATAATCAAAATAATAAAATAAAATTTATTTAAAAATAATTTTACCTAGTTGGATTCTAAAAATTGGAAAAGTTTTATACACACAAATTTAAAAATAGGCCAATAAACATAATAAATATAATAATACTCTATTAAGTTTGACTAGTGATGCAAGTTATAGTAATTGTACATCATCAATGTTATATTTTCTTCTATATAATATAACATTATTAGTTCTTCGTAACATAGTCCAAAATGACTCATATAATTTATCTTGTCAAGATAATTATTTTAACATATTCAGTCATAATATATACATATACAAATATGAATAAGATAGCATAAATAAATAACTTTAATTATGTAAACAAAAAATATTAATTATGATGTCTACTCAAGTATACATCATCATATCTTTTATGGGTTACTTACAAACTCAATTATAAGAATATATTCTCTCAAATACTTTAGATTGTAATGCTTTATAAATGTATCAACAATCAATATACTAAATTTCAAAGTTCTTAACTCAGATTAGTTGTTTCTAGACTTTTTCTTTAGCTACCAAGTAATTTATGTCAATATACCGCTATAATACTTACTATTCTTACCAAAGAAAGCTACTATAGTATATCATAAAATATTTTTCAGTATTTTGACAATTGAGTATGACTATACTAAATCTTAAAATGTAATTTTATAGTAATAATGCTTGATTAATGGTCTCAAAACATACCACAAAATCAACTTCTACTATTAATAATACAACTTATATTATTTTATTCTTATAAATTGCCACTCTAATTAGTATAAACATAAATCATAAAATGAACTTCCTACTATCAAAATAATTTACAAAATAAATATATAAAAATATTATTATTTTAAGATAATCTAATGTATTATGTATGAGCATATAGTCTTCCGTTCCTCATAGATATATTATTTTTATTCTTTTGTAACTTTTCACTATTTTATTCTTGGTTAATTCTTGGTTAAGTCAATCTCAAAAAACATTGGTTTTGACTGAATCCTAGAAAATATCTCATAATAATCTATGTTTTCTTATATAAGAAAATCTTATCATATGTTTGGCTTTAAATCGTTAAACATCATCTTTGTGTTATGTTTAGTCTTAAAAACTCTTTTATAATTATTAAGTAATTCAATAAGTTTTCATACATCATTTTCATCTATTAATTTCAACTTTTGTTTTATTTCATCATATTATGTTCTCAAAATTATCACTTTCCAAAACTTGTGAAAAAAATGAAGAATTATTTTTTTATTTATTATTATAATCTAATTTTTATGGATATATCATATAATCATAAAAAAATGATGTCTCTTTTCTTTTTAAAGTTTTCTCAAAACTATAAATTGTAGTTATTATATAAGTAATCAGCAGCAATACCAACATTATATGAGAGTTCATTAATGTTATTTTATTTTTTTATTTTTTTTAAAATTGTTTAGTGATTTGAAAAATAACTTCTTAAATATAACATGATAAAAGAGTATCAACCTATATCTTCTTAATATTAAGATTAAATTGTAAGATTTTCACTCTCACTAATTTGTTATTTTTAATAATCTTATATTGCTAAATTCAACTATTCTTGATTACAATAATAAAATTCATATCATTTTATTTTTTGATAAATAATAAAATATTTAAAAATAATAATTAAATATAATTTCTTTTCATGTGAATTGAAGACTCTTATTTCCACCAGACAAATCTCAAATATATAAATATCTCAATTGGGTTTTCTACTAGTCTATAATTCAAAAGGAATTGATGAAACTAACTTACTTGGAATCATATTCAATATATACTTTACCTTAATTCAAGTATAAAAAATAACTATCATGCTCCTTATTATATTTATAAGAGTAGGATTTTACCTTTCAATAATTTTTTTCTATTATGTCAAGATAAAGCATACTAAATACTTTACTTTTCTAAATATCTAGTAAAAAAATCAAAATTATGATTGAGCTCATCATATCTATCATAAAAGTTATCACCCCTATCGAATTTAATAATCTTAACATTTATATTTAATTATCTTTTGACTTCATTTATACACGGTGTCAATAGCCTAAGACATTATATGAATCATATATATATATATATATATATATATATATATATATATATATATATATATATATATATATATATATATATATATATATATATATATATATATATGTATATATATTCTAATTTTAATAGATCTATGGTAAGATATCTCTCCATAAAATAGGAGTAGTCCACATATATAAGTATAATCATAAGGAGTTTATGAAATTACATGTCATGCCAATATTTGATTATAGGATTGTTTCAAGCTCAAGATTCATATTAATTCTGTACAAATAATTATACAGAATTTTATAATCAACTTTAACTAAATCATAAATATATTGAGCTTATCGTCATCAAAAGAAAATAATATCTTAACAATTTCATAACCAACTTTAACTGAATTATAAATATATTGAGTTTACCATCACCAAAGAAAAATAATATTCTAATAATTCTATATTAAAAAAATAAAATTTTAAGACTGTAGGAATATAACATATATACTCAAGATATATCAAATAAACTATCTCCAAGCATAGGTGATAAGTACCAAATACTATCATTTTCACCTTAAGATGATTCCCTATAACGATAAATCTTTCATATTTTTTTATCTTCATGTTAAAAGTAATCATTATAAATTATTTATAATATAAGTTAAAGCACCAAAGATAATTCACCAAATAATAAATAGAACTTCTTTAACATTTGATTCAAAACATATAAAAATCAAGTTTCTATCTTTTTCTTTCGTATCAAAACTTACAGTCCTTTTCACATAACTTTTTTTACCATAATTCTTTATTATGAAGACTTTTAGTTTATAAGTTTGTATAATATTTCCAAACATACTGATTTATTTAGTAGATTATGCTTCAATTTTATTTTATTGTTCTCCACTCCTTAAATAGTAGTCACCATACAATGAGTCTTTTTTTTTATTTTAATCTTATTTTTTTTAAATACACATACTAGCTTATTTTTTTTAAATACACATACTAGCTCAATTTAAGTTTCACTATTCCTTTAATTATGCTGTAATGAATTTTAAATGAGTCAAACAAAAATTGAAAATGAAATGCATAAGATAAGACTCATCATGACAAATATTTTGAGCTTTGTAGCATTATCAACAATAATGAGGATATATTTTATAATTCCTCGAATATAGTAATACTAAGGTATATTAAATTCTTATATTAATATATGAATAAATAATTTATTAATAAATTTAAATTAATATTTAAATATTATAATATGCTAGTTATATACTATAATGAAGTTCAAATATTATTAGTACTTATTAAAACTAGGCCTAATAGACCTTTTTCAATTATTTATTTTAATTATTTATCCCACAAAATTTCAGATCCTTTCAACAAATAAGGTTAATATCTAACTCTCAATATAAATTATACACGCTCAAGCTATATATAATAATTTAATCTAAAATATATATAGACATTCGAAGCATAATAATATAATGAGAAGTACTAATAGTTTTATTTTTTAAAATATGATAAACTATCAATATTATTCATATTTTATATTTGGATGAAATATTGATATATCTAGTATTTACTCAAAATTATATGTAGGATTAATATTATCCTTGTGGAATAGTGTTACTCTCTTTGATATAAAATATTAAACTATAAAGATGTTTAAAATAGTAATCCAATCTCATCTCTTAATTACATGTATCATTATGAATATTATTGTTCTTAATACTATTTAAGACTAATTCTTTAATATAATTTTATAATTTTATTCGTCCAAATCACTTTAGCGATTATAAGTCAATGCAACAAAATATAATTTAAAATATTTTATAAATAATAAAATATTTATTATAATTTATATCTCATAACTTTATCTAGGTCTTTTTTGACAACTAATAGCTAGATAAAACTTAGGAATATAAGTTACAAATATTCACTAAATTTTCATTGAGTTAGTTACAAATAATATTAACTAAATTTTCATTAAGTTACGAATAATCTAAATTTTCATTAATTCTATATGAAATCTTAAATTAGGTCAAGTCAAATAACTTATATTTAATTAGACAAACCTAAAATTAGGCTCATAAATTTGGGTTAAACATTAACCTAATTAGGACCGTCAAAATTAGAGTCAATCAAGATCAAAATTGGTCAAAATTAAGGTTCAATCAAATAAAGGTTGACAAGGGTCAAAATCAATCAAAAGATTAAATTCTATCCAAATTAGGTCTAAATTGGGCTCTAGTCATAATTCAACCAAACCATAGCCAAAATTCAGGTTTGATCAAAGTTTAAAATTGACAAGGTCAAAATTGAATCTTGATCAGGTCATGATCGGGGCCTGATTAAAACTATGTCAAAATAAAAAAAACGAACTATTAAAATTAAACTTTTGATCAAACATTTGACGAGACGGGTCAAAATTGCGTCAAAAACCAAATCGTGCATCTTTGACCAAGTCAAAATAGGATTTGACCAGATTAAAAATTGACCAAAATTGAATGGGGCGAGAGTTGGTCAAAATTGAGTTTAACCAATTTTGGGGGTAAAAATTAGGGTTTACGCTTAATCCACTCAGTTGCACGTGACACCACAGCTTCCTCCCGGATGTCGATTCCGTATTGTGTGGCCAACATCGCTGCACGACTCCTCTTCGTAACCACCTGTGTCGTGCACGACTTCCCACCATTCCGGTGGCCAGCACATCCCGGCACCACACTGTTGTGTGCCACTGCTACGCCCAACCTGACATAATCCTTACTAGTCCGGCGACCATACCCTTGTGTTAGGGACGTTGTACCATCATCATGCATCGCCTTTGCTGTCACCGATCAAGACCAGCGCCCAACCATGACCAACTCCACGATCGTTGTCTACGGTGTCGACCGTGCGTCGATGTTCGCCGCTCGCATGCGTTGCGCCACCTCACAACCCTTAGCATTGTTGGTCGCGACCCGTGCTCGAGGACACAACACTCAACCACGACCAACTCCTACGACAGCCACCCTCACCAAGGGAGTTGCACCGCCGCAGCCACCCAGTAACACCGTTGTCCCACCATCTGACGATCGCTATGCATCGCCGAAGAACCCAGTGTCGGCCACTCTATATTGTGTGCACCAAACGCCGCCGCAGCACCTCAACAGCAGTTGCATAGAGTGACATTGTCGCCTCATGCAGTCGTCGCAACCTTTGGCAAGGTCGATGACCACAATAGGCCACCACTACCATTGGACCGCTGCACACAACAGTCATCGCTGCACGAAACAGCACCGCCACCACCCTTCACAGTGTTGTTACGACGGTAGGTTGCCTACGATAGCCCACCGATGAGAACGAGTAGCACACTATCCAATGTAGTTCCACCCACGTTACGTTATAAGGCCTGCAAGCAAGCCAACAAACAGATAGCAAGACTCGAGCATACTTAAATGATGCACATGAAGCTTTGAGCCTAGTGAGCGACATGGATCACATGGTGCAAGTGCTACATGGTTGGAATAAAAATAATATTTTGATATAATTAAAATAGATCTAATGCATAAATAGATAAAAAAATAGATCTAGTTTCTTTAATGATCTACATTAACTTAAATTTCATTGATATGACTTTAATACCAATTATAAAAAATAAAATTATATATGTAAATTTAATATTAGGATTGAAATGAAGTATTAAAGATAAAAATAAAAGATGCATACTTTTAAACACAGTAATCAACAAGATACCTCGGATGTTACGAAGTAACACACCGTATGATTTATGTAAATTGTTAATCTGAATAAGAAAAAACTAGACTCTTTTTATTTTCTCTTCTTATTTTTATGATCACTATAAAAGTAATTAAGAGAGTTCATCCCATCAAGATTATCTCAAAGATATCCTAACATAAGTAGACTTCCTTTCTATTGATCAATAGTCTTGATTATAATTCAATTAGAATCTCAGTATATTTTAACTAATTAATTATAGCTATAAAATATACCAAATCCTATTCATTTGACACGAAATTGGATCTTACGATGCTAACATTATAATACAAATGAGGACATGGACTCGACTCCATAAAATCAAACCATGTGACACTTACTAAAAAAAACTAATTAGAAGTGGCATAAACTTAACCTTATAGTTATCTACTACGTTCTAAAAAGATCATGGGTGTATTCTTAGTAATAAATACTATGTGACTTAAATACATTGATCGAATCATTTAAGCCCTTATTAACTTAAATATCGAAGGGGTTTTATTAAGTATGCGCATGATATAATTTTCAAATCTAGGCCACTAGGAGCCCATATATTGCTATATTTTATGATATAAGATAAATGTCTAAAAATAATATATCACAACCCAATTTGATGAGATAACAAACTATTAATTATGTTGAGGTTGAAGTACTAACCTAACATAGTTAAGATTAGATTCTACCATTATAAATTAATCTAAGTTTTAGTTCACCGAGGTGTAACACATTATAAGTAATATTTAGAAATATCAGATATCAGAAATTAAACTCAGACCAACATATGTCGATAGATCAGGTTTTCAATGCTCTAAAAGTGATATAATGAATTTTCTTTCCTTTAGTTTAGTTGACTAAAGTCACTTTTTTTTTTAGGCTTCGTAGTAATCCTTATGCAAACAATTTATATTTGGGTGAAATTTCAATCAAAATAAAATAAGCCTCTAATTTTTAAAATTTCTGATTATATCTTGAAAGTGTTTGAAACAATACCTCCGATTTTATGAAAAAATAATTTTACCCCTTTTTTTATAAGATATATTATCATTTTTATTATCTCGTTATTGTCCGTTGCCTTCATCTTTCATGCAGTATAGTCCCCCTATGCCTATAATCCTCATGCAAGGGTTGGTCGCCTTCTGCTGTATGCGGGGTTGTTCCCCTCCACTTGCAACTCTCGTGTGAGGGTTGCTCATCTCCCTTCGTTATGACGAGGATGACGACTCTCGTGTGAGGGTTGCTCATCTCCCTTCGTTATGACGAGGATGACGATAAAGACATTGGCTAGTAGATTGGACTGTCTAGAGAAAAGATAAAATGTTTATTAAAAAATATATATTGTTTTAATTTTTTTCGGGTATTCGCCCTTTATATTTTCTAATTAATTCTTAATATACTTCTGAAAAATAATAAACAGCTCGGACACGACAGGCGCGATTCAAAGCGGTGAGTCGTTAAGGTCTATGTTGCAAGTCTTCCCTCGGAAGAAGCCTCTCTCTTTCAACCTTTCCGTTTGCTGCTTACAAGAGGCGGCCGTTTGGTCTCCATCCGATAATCCAACAATGGAGCCGGCCGAATCTTCTCGCAGCAAAGAAGACTCCGACGTCTGGGCCAAACTAGGTATTCCTTCCCTCTCTCCATCTGCAACAATGCTTTAGGGTTTACCGCATGTTTCATCCTCTTGCAAGAAGATCTGTCATTGGTTTCTTGTGCTTGTGGGTCGACCTCCGATGGTTGTTGATTGTTTGCTGCGGTGCAGTGCCCACTGATTCCACGTATCCCCCGATAGAGATAAGATCGCGGGAGGCCGTCATATGTTCGGAGATTACGAGCTCGTCGATTGAGAAGCATCCATGGTGCGAGATAAAGTGGAATCCGGACAAAGATTCGGCGATGATTAGAAACTTGAGGTTTGTAATCCGATGTCTGAAATCTTGTACTTTCGGCAGTGGTTTATTGATGCTCGGGTTGTAAGACGTCTTTCCTTGTTTAACATTTTGTTTTAAACCGGTGATAAGGTGTGTCAAACCACACTCCGAGTAAGGACTGTCTTCCTTGGCAAGAGCATTTCTGGAATTGTAGGAGTTCTCCTGGCTAAGGATCAAATTTGGATAATTATTATAGGTGGAAGTACTGGCTTTTCCTTTTGAAAGAGATAGGCCTTGTTCCCAGCTCTACACATTTTCTTAACTTTATCTTTCCTGGCTATGGTTTTTGGCGATCCAAACAATTTTATTTGATGATTCAAGGGTACCAAATGACTTCTATATTAGTTTGTTACACTGAAACCACAGCAACATCAAATTAGTTTACAATTATATATCCTTGTTTGAGCCACATCATAGAAAATGCTCTTTTTGCCATCATAGAATGATATTTGGAGTTGAAATCCATGTTAAACACTATTTCATTGCTATTTGTTGAGTTGTAACCGATAGGGTTACATCAAAGATCAAATTTAAGTCATTTTCTTTTTTTAATGAATGAACTTATCAACCATATACAAAATGGAGCATGGTTAATTTTTTTGTTGATGACATTGTACAATTTGATAAAAGTTCAGTTGAGATTAATTTAGATTTTGAGTTGTGGAGGCAAACCTTAGATATGAAAGGTTTTATAATGAGTAGGACTAAGATTGAATGTGCCGAGGCCAGTTTTTGGTAATATTAAAAAAAAAAGCTTAAAATGTAGTTACAATAGATTGATAAGTTTCTTCAAGTAAAATTTTTGAGTATCTCAAATCTATCAAATATGTAGGAGAAGTTGACGAAGGTATTGTTCATAGAGAAGAGTGACTTTTGATCATTGTATTCCTGTTAGATAAAAAGGAACATTTATGAGACAATTGGAAGGCCAAACATGCTTTATATATGAAGTTTTGGGCAATTAAAAAGCATCTACAAAAACTCATTTTGGTTGAGATTGGAATGTCAAGATAGATGTGTGGGTTGTTATTACAAAAGATAGAATAAGAATTATTTCATTTGGGAATAATTAGGTGTAGCCTCAGTAAATGATAAAATGTTGAGAATTCATTTAGAAAAGACACGGGAGAGAAACTTTATGAGAATCAATAAGAAAGACTATAATGCTTTTGATTTAAATAGGGATATTGTCTTCTACAAAGCTTAATGGCAGTCAAAGATTCATGTAACCAAATGTAACTAACCGTAAGTAGATGGGACGCTGAGCTGCTTATTGTAGTCAATCATAACCCTTTTTGATAAGAAAATTTCACCAACACTGAGCTGCTTTGATAAGAAAATCTCACCCTTATATAAGCAATGTTTATGTAGTGTCTTGTATGATAACTTAGCACTGGTTGCTTCTTATCTGTAAAGCCTACATCTCTTTAGCTAAAGTTGTTATTGTTTTGCCTTTTCGCTACCTTTTTGGATCAAGTTCAAATGTAATCATCATTGATGGGAAAGTTGTTGGAGAAGAAACAGTGAACATTATAAGTGGCAGTGAAATCACTTCAGGACCTGATAGAGAAGGTTAGATTTTTTGCCTTGACTATTATGTTCTTCTTTTACTCAATGCCTGTTCGTTTAACTCCACACTTCATTACTCTTATGTGTTATGAGTTTGTCATATCTTAAAATTGTCTTTTTGCTTATGATGTCATGGTTTATCAATTTTAAATGTCCTTTTTAATTGTGGTCTCAAAGAAATAGGTGTCTAAATTAGACAGTCTTTTTGGCTTGTGCAGACTATCTGAAAAAAAAAGGAAAATATAAATTAAGGCTCTTGTAACTTGTACATAATTAGTTATTTTCTTGGTATTGCATTTTAAGCTAACTTTTTTTTTTCTTGTGCTGGTTCTACTCATTAGTATGCTTGACCTATATTTTTGAAGCAATGCCTTCTCACAGAAACAATGAAAAAATAATAGAGGTCTCTTCTTTTTACCTTGTGTCATTTAATTTATATTATGTTCTTTGTTTTCTTTATACTGGTTGATATTGCTAGTTTTCTATATGCTAGATATCATTAGATGTCGAGCATGCAAAATGCAGCATATGCTTAAACATATGGCATGATGTTGTGACAGTTGCTCCTTGTCTCCACAACTTCTGGTAATTTGTTTGTGATATATGCCTTTCTTATATGAGCATGCTTTTGGATTCTTCATTTAGAACTTCCCTTCTTTCATACAGTAATGGGTGCTTCTCAGAATGGTTAAGAAGGTCTTCTACCAAGTTCAACAATAGAGCACAAAGTGTCGTATGTCCACAATGCAGAGCAGTTGTATTTTCAGTTGGAAGAAATCATTTTTTGCATAATATTGAAGAGGTTGCTTTTTCCACCATCTTTTTCACTTTTATTTCTATTCTCCTCAGTCATTAGCTATCTGTTCCTTTTTTCATTGTTAAATTAACAATGAAATGAATGCACATCACAGTAGCTTGTGGCATGTTCATATTAAGTGATATATTCTTTCTTTGTGAGCCAGAATATGCTCCAGAATTTTGCAAGATATTTCTGGTCTACTTGCAAGGGCTAGGTTGAATCCCAGTTCAAAAAATAATGTCTGTTGCAGATGCATGCTCGTGTTACGACATGCCTCTATCATCTAAGATAAAAAATAAAATGAATTTGCACCTGCATGCAACAAGATCTACCTACTAGTTCAAAGTTTTGGTACGTCCTATCACGTGTTATGAAATACTTAAGCATAAGTTATTAATAGTTGGCCGTTGAGTTGCATATTCTAATTGAATCCTTATTTTCAAGTCTATAACTATTTAAGTGTCATCATTTCCCCTAGTCATGTCTCTACATAAAGTCCATATAGTCATGGCTTTCACTGCCATTTTGCATGAACATACCATTTTGGTGCATGATAGCCCACACAGATGGTCCCTTGTAGGTACCATTTTGGTGCATGATACCGTATTTTAGTGTCTTTTATGCATGTCAGTTTCCTTTTGTTGACTTCTTTAGATGGGTTTTTAAGTTGATCTGTATATGGATAAACAGTTGGTTCGTTGAAACAATCGTACCCTAAAGGCCACATTATTGTATTGTTGCATTTGGAAAATGATTGTGTCCTTAAATATGTGTTCCATTTCTTATAAAAAGAATCAGAGGCCATTTGTGGTTTTAGCTCTTAATGGTGTTGAAGGCATCAAAGCCTATAAAGAATGGCTTTTTTCATGTGGGTGTGAACTTAATGATGTGATTGTTGCTGCTAGTCTTGTTCCAAAGAACAGGAAATAATTTGGCAGCAACTAACTACTACTGTGATGGCTACAAGTGTTCTCCAAATGAAAAAACATAGCTCTTAGTCTCTATGAATCTATTCATTCTTATTGTCTCCAACCTTTTGGATTTCCCTTCATTTAACAGATGAGAGTCAGATAGGATCACATGTAGTGCTAGATGGGAGTTGGAAAGAGGGTGAAAGATGTCTTTCTGGAGTTAACAATGAAGTAACTCTAAACCTTTTCTTGCATCTATTTTGTTTTCTTTCTTACTTCGTATTTTTACTTTACCATGTGCCATCATGGGGTACAAATTGCAGCAATTTCTTGTCCACAATTCTGCTGTTCATATAATTTCATCTTCTTCCAAGGTTTGCCAAGTGAGATAGGGAGGACCTGGATCCCACTCACAGGGACTTCAATCTTTTATGGTTCTAAATTTTCAACTTTTAGTTTGAAAAGATATCCTGTCTTCGCAACCAACAGTGTGATTTACTTTATTGGGACATGAATATCAAGATAAAATGTCTATATTTTCTTCATTGTACTTTTTTCTATTAAAGATCTATTTTGGTTGAATTTACTATCTGACATTTTTTTATGTGTGTATCAAGATAAAATGAACAAAGTCGTATGTATTTCTCAAAGATGTCATCAGATAGCTCTTTGGGTTTGTTGCTTCATGTTGTTCTGCTTGTTTCTATTTTCCCTCTACATTTTTGTGCTTTGAGGTTCTGATTGTTCTTTTTGTAGTGACTAAGCTGATTTTTAATCTCTTTTTGTAGGCTATCTTGCAAACATTTTCGTCTCTAAAGCGTTCCGATGAAGAAATTGCTTTATTGAATACTTATGCTTCAATTAAGTCTAATATTGTAAGTCCTCTATTCTTTAGTTTTTATTTGTAAGGTAATATTTGCTTATAAAAATTATAGAATGTTTAGTGATACTTTCTTTCTGAGTTCTGATTCATATTGCTCAAGAGTGTATAATTTCCTAATTATTGGACAAGCTAGACTACCAGCTAACTCTTTTCTTTTTTCATTCTGCAAAATTGTTATGGTGGAGACAGAGAAACTTCTGTATATATAATTACATCAAAAGACTCTATTTTCACTGAGGAAAGATCATTTAAGAATCTTATGCTGAGAGAAAATTATTCTATATATTGAAGTTATTATTTGTTGCTTAGCTATAGTTTCTTGTTGAAATGTATCTGTTTCAAGCTATATCCTTTAAATATAAATATAAATTTTAGTCTTGGCATCATTGTACTTGTTTTTTTTTGTTTTTTGAAAAAGAAGAGATATCCAATATGAGATGAATTGTATTCCAAACATTTGGTGATAATGCAGCTAGTGACTCAAATATATGTATACAAGACATGACTCATAAAAGACATAAAAATGATCAGTCAAAATCATAGAAACATGATACGGGTTAGTTTGCACCTTCCAGAATTAATATTTGATATTTGTTAAGCTTCTTGTGCATTTACATCAGGAGGAGGAAATAGTTTCTTTGACACCTAATTGCCATCATTCTTATTGTTGCTGCAGATTACCTATGAAACATACTCTTTAATCATTATGATTCACAACTTCTTAGGCCTTTGAGCTTCTTCATGTATGTGCTTCATGTTCCAAAATGCTGAGTTGATTGCAACATTGTGCATGAGTTCTATAGCTAAAATTTTGAGATCATGAAACTGTTGTTTATTTGACTGGTATCTGATGCCTCAGTGCATTACTTGCTGCAGGTTGTGGGCATGCACACATCTAGAAAGAGGCCACACTCACTTTCTAATGATGACAGCAACGAAATGGTGCTTCCATGTCCTCAGTGTGGTAATTTACCAACTTATCTACTCTAATGAAGCGTTTGTGTGGCTTATTGTTATAGGTTATACCTGGTATTTTCTCTATATAATTTAGTGGTTCTTAGTTTGATTCTCTTGTGAGAAACAGATATCATGTTTAAGAAAATTTTAGAAATCTTTTATACAACATAGCTACTAAACCTCACAAGCCTGGTATTTAATAATTTGAAATTTCTGATTGTATGGAAAAAGATCTGAAAAATCTATTAATATTAAGTGACAAGTTGTGAGATACTTACTGAAATTATTGGGCAATTAAATTAATTGTTCTTGCACTGATGCATTTAAATTAGGTCTTTGAAAAACTTTTCTATGGTCTGCAGTCTGCACCCTGTTGTGCAAACTTGGATCATTCACTTTTTTTTTCCATCTTAATTTTGAAAGTAGCTGCTGATTATTGATTCTTTTCTCATGAGGGCGCCATATTGTTGATTTAAAACTTTGAACAGGAAATGATCTTGGTGGATTTAGATGCAACAGAACTACCACTCACTTGCACTGTCAAGGATGTGGTGGAATGATGCCTCTTAGATCTGATTCTGTTGTACCACAAAAGTGTAAGTGCAACTATCATCTTATTGCTTTGTATTTTAGCATGGATCAAAAGAGAAGTTTCAGTATATTTTGGTATACAATTTATCGACTTTTTGTTCTATTTTCTACTTCTGCAAAACCGACGTACATGCATAATCACTCTGCCTGAACTCGCAGGACTGATTCCTATTATATGCAATGCATCAGCTACCGGCCTATATATTTCTCTATATTAAAAGGGAGGCATAATCCATACACCTATTTATTATTAAAAATATAATTTCTTGATTTTGTTTACATTTATATTACTCAGTAGGTGGGAAAGTATCCACTCTATGGTACTCGTTAGACTGATGTTAAATACTGAATTACTGATATTACACGAAATGAGTAATATGTTAAGTTTCTAACTATTACAAAATTTTCCTGCTCTCATTTCTTTCATTCTCCGTCATTGTTTCAATTTCATTCTTCGGTTTAAATAAATATTTTCAGTTAATTTCTGTGTATTTTATATCAAGATTTACATATAGAGTATGCTAAGTGTTCATTGAGATGATCATGCTGATTCATCTTTAATTTGAATTCATATGACGTACTTGGAAATCTTAAAAGTAAATCAACTGGTGATTTGTTTATAAGCATATAAATTAAGCTAGTTATATGAGTCAAATATCTCATGCTTCCATGTCCTTGTCTGACTTTGTACCTTAATCATTTTATCTCTGGCTGTTCGTTGCTTCAGTTCATGTAATTAAACCACACTTGTCAATTATATCCATGTCCAGTTTGATATCATGCAATTCTTCCATAATATGTTAATAATAATGGCGACTATGTTTTTTTATCATCTTTTTCATATTTTTCCTTGATTATCTTGACCACATTTTCAGTGTGCATTTTGTTAGTGTTAAACCAACTTTCTTGCAGGCTTAGGATGCGATAGAGCATTCTGTGGGGCTTACTGGGCTGCTCAAGGTGTAGATGCAAGGGAATTCAACATGATTTGCCATCACGAAACATTCAAACCTGTATTCATGCTTCCATGATTTCTCTGTTTGTTTATTTCCCATTCATAGTTCTCTCGTTGTTATCTCTCCTTGTACGACTGTCTTTGTTGCATTTGCATCATATTATGCAATTTTAATTTGAGTTTGTTCACTATCTTTTCTATCTGAAATAGGCAAATATTGAGATTTATTTATGTGATACATTACTACCATATGGAAATTTATATTTTTGACGCCCTTTGTTTATAAATTTTGGACAACTTACCGCTTAAGCAATTATTTTGATATTCATCAGCCTTTTGAGGCTTGAGAATAATCCATACCTACTGTGTTAATTTTTTTTCTACTTAAGTCAGATTGTGTTCTATTTATATTGCAATACGCTAATTATTATTTGGTTGACATGTGATTCTTGTAGCTCTTTGGGTTTCTTGGTAGGTTGTCTTATTTTGCTACATGATCCAACTTTCTATAAAGAGACACCAAGAAAAATTGTAACTAAAGTTTGTAGAATGGTGCACATAACACCCCTATTTTCCAATGTTATTGCCATGTGTAGTTCTTGCCAGTCACTATGAGCTGACATAACTCAACATGTAAGGTATATGCCTAGTCTCTTGCCTTGCTGATATCTTTGTATGGTTTGTCTTGGGTGATACAGCCCATTCAAATTCCTGTGATTCATTTATATTAAGCTATATTATGTTGACCAATTTCACTGATTAGGACAGCTAGTAAACATACAGTAAACAATATCTAGTTCCTCAGCAAGAAATCTTAGGAGTGGGTGGACTGTCAAGTTACTGACAGTTGCAAAATCTTCTAGCTTTGTGTACAACGCTAACATTAATGATACCCTGTTTTCCTTTTGTAATAGCATTGCTTATCTCAGACATCTTAAATACCGTACAAATTTGCTTCTGCTTCTATGCTAAATTTCTATTGACTTTCTGTCTCTGTTTTCGTTTAGTTGTTTTATGTTGCGCTTCATTTTGGGAATTGGTTCATAAGATTTTTATAGAACAGAAAGATGAGATAGAAAAGTTTGTTAAATATTATGAGCATAGAAAAAACTTTTAGCTCATATGAAATGGTTAGATTCTCATTGATTCAAAATTCTTTTGTTAAACAACACCATTGACGATCTGATTGGAACTTGTTTCACCATAAGGAGTAATGATTCTACTTATTAAAAATATATTTAGTTTCCATTTTGTCTTGTTAATAAGTTGGTTGTTTTTAGCTCTTTTTGAGGAGTTTGGATGATATTATCATTCTTATGAAGGGTGGCACATTTTCCTGATTTGTGCATCCAGTTATTGACTTAGTTCTCTGAAACTCTGTCCACCTAAATAGTTGGTGATGACACCAACAAGTGTAGATTATTGCAGAGGATTTTTTTTGGCAATTTTTTTGCAGCTTGGTGTAGTTCCAAATTCTTTGTCTGTATGCTGATCTTTTCAAAGTGTTTTTCTCTTCAGGTCTCGGAGCGTACAATTTCAAGAATTCCAGATTTGGTTCACCAGAATAATCAATTTGAAAGAGATGTATGAAGACATTCTAATGCCATCTTTATCTGCAGTATTCATACTACTATGCTTATAGTAACTCCGCTCTTATTATGTGAAAAATTGTTATTTAAGGTCACAGAAAGGTGTATACAGCGAACAGGGAAGACACTGCAGGCTGTCATCTCAGATTGGATCATAAAGTTTGATAATAAAGAAATTGGTAATGTTCCATTTGCATGGTAAATGGGCGTTACATGTTTGTCTTTTTCTTTGTTCTATTCATTTTTTTATATGTAAGGAAGGAGCGATGCATGTCTGGACCAGTAAATACTGGCTGGTATGAGCCGGTCTAGGCGAAATGACAACCTTTGGTCCATAGAACTACGGAATAATAGCTGTAGCTTATAAAGCATACAACAGCTTTCAAGTAGCTTACTCGTTTTTGGGGAGTCAGAGTATCATTGCATCCAATCTCCTATTAAAATTTCTTTCCTGTGTTGCTAGTCATAAATTTGCTTTATGTGGTCTTGGGCAGTGGAGAGGGGCTTCTTTAGATTCTTCAGTTGTTCATTGCTTTCTTTTAACTTGGCATCGCTGCATCAACATCAGATGTATTAACCACATTGGTTAGAATTATGGGTGGTGGCCTCCAATGTAAAACTTCAAATAGAAGTTTTTCTATTTTAGTGTAGTATGTGATGTTGCAGGCCGATTTTGTCCATGGTAATAAGATCCAAATGTTTGGTTCCTCTCCTACATAACACGTAACCTATGATTGTTTATAGGTTTTCTTTATAACTTCTAGTATACACGTTTTCACTACTGGGCATTGTCATCATTCAAGTAATTCTAGTGTGATAAATTTTTAAAAGAAACAAGGTTTTTTATAAATCCTGAAATAACTGTTTCAAATAGTTCTTTTAGTTTCATGGTTGTTGCTTCTATAAACTACCATCTATATGAATTTCTTCTTGTGCAGATAGAACAAACCTGCAATTGAATCATGTGGAGATGATCACTCCCATGACACACCTTTGCAAGTAAGTTTCACATGGTGTGATACATAAAGCATTACGTAGTTTCAATTTTTTACCCCTTGTCATAGTGTTTTATTGATTTGGAAGATTCAAACACCATCTCTTTTGATTCTTTGAATTCCTAGAGTGAAAATTTATTCTTGATTATGCGTTTTAAAGATAGAAACTTGGCTAAATGCAGCAGTATTAGGTACTTGAACTGGTAGATGTGTTTTTAAACTGTGCTGTCAGAATTTGTTTGTTTCTTTACCAGATTTTTACTATTGTACATGAGCATCCTGGGTAAGGACTAAAGAGGCAGGTGCAAATTTGCCAGCTCTCTTTTTTTGTCCCCCTTGGTAGATCTTGCATGAGAAATTGCATATGTAATTCCCCACTCTGGAATAACTGCATTATCAAAAAATGTTCCTATTCACATTACCTCTGACAATGCCTATTATGTTCTTTGCATGTGCTGAGTCTTATATCTTATGTGTACTAATTCAGTAGGTCAAGAAATCTCAGTGGAGCCAGTGACCATTGTATCCGCTTTCAAGATAGAAGCATAGCTTAGTTGTGGATAATCCATGCATATTAGACACATAGAGAGAGTGTATCAGATTCTGAATTCTGAAGTCCTGCCTATCTTGATAGATTGTATATTGGTCACAATCTTTCTGCATGTACACAGATCCTGCCAATCAGGGATTGATGGTGTATGGTACTTAAGAATCTAACCTTTAGTACAAATTTCATTTGAATTCTTGTCGGGTGGTGGGAAGATTATCGTGCTTGATTATCTTTTACAATGCAATCATACAATGAGATCATTTTTGTGTTTACTAAGAAACCAAGAGTATGAGTGGATAATTCTCTTTCCACTTGACAAAAGAGGAGCCGGAAGTGGGGAACTGTATTGCCTGAATCTTGATCAAAGGAATCTTAAGAGAGGTGATTGGTGGTGAACAGTGGTCAGTAGAGGGATTTGAATAAAAGTCAAAAAATGAAAGGCCCAGCTGCGTAACATCAAGCATTTTTTAGTACTTGCAGACTTACACCACATGAGACTCATTTTTTTCGAACCTTGGCTGTACTTTGGCAATAAAGCAAGTAGCCTGTTTGACTAACAAGTGATATCAAGAGATGTCTTTTTTATGAGATCACAGATTTATTGAAGATTGATGGCTCTAGTAGGACCTTAAGTTAGTGATATCAAGAGATGTTATTTTTTATGAGATCGCAGATTTATTGAAGATTGACGGCTCTAATAGGACCTTCTTCCAATTCGTTTATTGCCTGATGAAATGCATTGCCCTAAACTTTTAGTCATGCTGCTTAATCAATATAATGCTACTTAATCAATATAATACACTTTTAAACAATCTAAATATAGTTTTTTTTTGTTTTGTTTATGTTACTATATGGAAACAGTTGTCAGTTTTATGTTAAACCTGGATGAAGCTGTTAAATGTGTTACATATGAGCTCAGTCTATGTTTTCAGCTCTTCATTCTCTGCTCAAACTGAATTCTGTTTGAGAAAATAGTTCAATTGATTTTTGGCATACTTATATTCTGGTTTGGCACAGACTTGTTTCAAGGGTCTTTTTCATTAGCAAGGGATTTGAAGGGAAAGGGAACATGTTCGAGGGGTATTTATAGTTTGTTGACATTTAAGGGTGAGATGATGAGGTTACTTAGTGGGCTACTTCTAAAATTTTCCATGACCCTCAAGTTACTTTACAGATGAAAAAGGTTGCTCCACATTGAAAATCAAGAAGTTCAGAATCTAAAAAAATAGAAATTCAGAATCTCAATATCAAATCGCTCATAGTGGTCAATTGACTGAAGTGAACTATTTAGGCTTGATACATTAAGACGAGAAAGGAGATCTTCAGAGATGTGCAGCATGGTTAATAGCAATTGAGTGGGTTGCAGCCTCATAGTGGTCAATTGACTGAAGAGAACTATTTAGGCTTGATACATTAAGACGAGAAAGGAGATCTTCAGAGATGTGCAGCATGGTTAATAGCAACCGAGTGGGTTGCAGGCTCATAGTGGTCAATTGACTGAAGAAGTGAACTATTTAGGCTTGATACATTAAGACGAGAAAGGAGATCTTCAGAGATGTGCAGCATGGTTAATAGCAACTGAGTGGGTTTCAGGCCTTTCGTGGCATCTCAGTCAAGGACAATGGCTAGGTATTGATGCTGCATACAGGTGTGCAGGACAAGTTGGGAGCAGCATACATTTGATTGAGAATACTATGCACGACTATATAATGATAAATTAATATTTTATGATGCCCTAAGCATTTTGTAGTCAATTTTCTGTTAGGATGACCCTGGTAATCTAATTCTTGGGATGATAAAGCTGATAAAGCTGAGCTTGGGATGACCCTGGGGTAATCTAATTCTTCTGAAGGAAACTTGTTGGCATGATCATATGCACCCCTACATTAAACATTTCTTTGTTTGCAGGCCTCGTCATTTTTACATACTTTCTGCTATTTTAATATGATTTAGAATGCCCATTCTCTCAAAGAATACAACTGTTTATCCCATGGCAGTAGGTGTGTTTATTTTGGGTCTATAGGTGACATAGTGAACTAAGATTGTTTTTGTTAGTAACTAGAGGTGAGCTTTTCATTAGCTTTTGTAACTCGTAAGTTGGCATTTGTTAAACAGTTGATTGCCATTAGGTTGTATGTGTGACTTCTAAATCATCTTTTTGGTTTAATATTGTGTCAGTGTTCATCTTTACCAAAATATTTTGTTAATTATTTGTTTCAAATGGATGCAGTGATTGTTATAACAAATTGGTTGATTATCTGTTATACTGGTTTCGCGTGTCATTGCCTAGTCATGTAAGTGCTTTTTGACAAATTCTGTTAAGACTTTTATGGCACTTCGAAGTGTTAGGCATTCACCTATAGCTTGTAGATCTGTGCTTATTGGCATGGATTTTATGTATGTGCTGCTGAATTTATTTCTGCATGCTTTTGCAGTGACGGGAAGTTGAAAGGGCCAGTTCAAAATAAGATTACATTAATAGTTACTTGCATGATAAAGAGTCTTCACCATCCTTTCTAAGTTCTTGTTTGTATTAGAAAGCAACCAAAGAAACATGAATTCTCCAAAACACATGCCTACTCAGAATCAGATGCTGATATTTAAACACATACCTGTAAATATGTTTGTGCAAGATATTAATACTGCAAAGATTCATGCAATTCTGTTGAAAGCTCTTGATTCAAAATCCCCTTTGAAATCAATATTCACTAATTTTTTTGGCATAAGTATTTCAGTGTGGCTGCAATTTGATGGGGTTTGATCAGTTATATGCAATTTCATCATTCTTAAATCTCATCAAAAGGTTTATATTCTTGATCCATTCATAATTGTCTTTGATCAGAGTAATTAAGGTATGCCATTTTCATGTTTACATTAAATTAAAAATGAACTCATCAAATTTATGAAGAAGTTTATAGTATTTACCATTTTTTCTAAGAAATAGAATTGATCATGTTGGGATCAGAATTTATTCCACTAGAAAAAGGTCTAATGTTTTAAATGTATAGGATATTACAATGTGCTTGCAACCCTTGTCTTGTGATAAAAATAATGGTAGATACAATGGCCTGGAAGATATTTAATTTTGATAATCTGTGACGAGTGCCAGATACCTATTGTTATTCAACAATCTGATAGTACACTGTCCAGTATTCAGATATGTTCCTGTTTAGGTAGTGTTTATGTGCAACATCTTAATTGCCATTAGAGTTTGCAAAACACTATCCAGGTGGAGTGAATCACCAATGAGAAATTTCAGAAGTGATTCAGTCCACCCAATGTTTGATGAAACATTTCTTGTTTAATTCTATTATTGGATGTTATCAGCTCTCAGATGAATAATAGATTATGACGTTGATGAATACTAACATTGTCTGTCGTGCTTATCTTTGATGGTCCACTGTTCAGCTTCTCCCACCTGATGCGTCGAACAGGGATAACTGCTGGTATGGTCATCTCTGTCGTACCCAACAACACAACGAAGAACATGCCAGGAAGAGAAACCATGTTTGTCGCCCAACTAGGGGGAACATAAATGTGTAACATCTTCTATATTTATATAATTATTCTCAAGGCAATCTACCAAAAATTGTGCAGGTAGTGTGAAGTCTTTTCCTTTGTTGTATCTATTGTTAATTTTGATGTATTTTGCTAATTGATATACTATTAGTTATCTATCCATGAGATGTTTATACAAGTATATCTGCTCTCGGATGGTTTTGTTTGTCTATTCCTCAATAACGTGGATTGTTCTTACAGCTTATTGTCTCTAGATGTGTTCTTTTGCTATAGGTTGCTTAATCCATCATTAAAGTGTTTTGAGTTCCATATTGTATCATATCACGTCAAATTTCTTTTCGGTGCATACACAATGTACGAAAATGGCATATATAGTTTTTGAATTATTGCTTATTTTTTACATGTACATGAGGTTTTTATTTTTTTAAATGCTCAGAAGTATCATTTATAATAACAACAGAATGCTACTTGATACGTGGCCAATCACGTTTTTCACTCTCTATCTTCTTGTAGATTTAATTATACAAGAATTCAACAAAATTGTGCCCAATGAGACACTTGATGCTGTTTTGTCCAATCTATCTTATTTCTTAAAGATCATACATTAGGTTATTGCATGCTGCCGTCATCGGACCAGATTGAAGGATACTAAACCTGATTTAGAATGTTCGAAATAAGTCGGTGTCAGAAAAAATCCATCCTGTTATCATTCCTTATATTATAATTCATAATGATTAGGGTATTCACTATTTTAATTTTAGGTATTAGAATCTAACTTGGATTTTTTTTATTATAAAATATATTAAATGTATCCACATCTGATTTAAACCGATTTGGGTCGAGTCTAATACCAAACAAAAATATATTATCGATTCCAATAAAATAACACCGAGATTGGGTACTGTCTTTATTTCCTGGCAGCCCGATTTGTGATTGCTTTGCTTAGTGGTTACTGTGGCTCGAAACAAAGCCGCAGACACCAACAATCAACGCCGCTTTGTCGCTTACGTCGACGTTCTTGTTTCCCTCTCTCTTCACTCTGTTCGTCAATCCCCTCCTTTATTTAGGGTTTGAAGTATTTCGTGGAGAATTTTTCTGTATCTCAAACCTGTTCCCCCCTCTTTTTCTTCTTCTCCCCACTCTTATTGAAGATTTCAAGTGAAGCGGAAAAGATGGAGCAGAGATTAGCAAATACTTGGCGGATGACTAATAACGAGAAGAAGTTCATAGAGAGCGTGCTCGCTTCCGACCTCCGAGTTGACGGCCGCCGCCCCTTCGATTACCGTGATTTGACCATTAAGTTCGGGAGGCATGTGTTTCTTTCGCCACCCTACCCTGCTCTAATTCTTGTTCCTTTTTCTTGGAGATTCATACATAGATCCTCGCTTTTGCCAGTTTTAAGAAGGTAAAGATCCATATGTGGTCTGATCACAATAATGGAAACGGAGTCTCCAAAGCATTAATGTCATTATAAGGGAGAATCCCCGTTTCTTTGTCGCCTATCTTTGGTTCTTTTTACGTTCGTGTCAGATTCACCGTTTAAGATATGGTTCGTCCTAAGTCCCGAGGAACTTTATAAAACTGTGTCTATTCTTCATTTTAAGTGCCTAAGAATTAATAGATACTAAATCTTGTGTGATCACATCTTTGTTCAAAAGGAACTATTTTTCAATTAGAATACCATTGAAATAGTATGAGACTTACTATGCCCGTGCTTAGCTTAGTATCCTACGATGATTGTGCAACTCTTCTTGGTTGCCTCCAAGTATTTTACCCACGGAGAGAAAGCATGTTTATATTTGTCATTTGTAGGTGAGGTGAGAACCAAATTGGAATACTGTCCTTGTTGATTTGGTTACATTTAGTGGATTGGGGATGCCAAAGTAACCCTCCCTCCCGTTCCTCAAAATGGAAAAAAGTTACAACTGAAAATGATTTGGTGTGTCTTACAAGAACAAGTGAGAAGGGAAAATTTTCACTTGCTTTCTTCCTTTTAGTGTTTTTTTCTTTTTAAGTTTTTGGTTGGAATTTACTAATAGCTAGTAGAAATGCATCTTCTGGAGATATATACATGGTTTTTTCATTCTTAATTTTCTTAGTTGTCTTGTGGCACCTTTTTCTTGTCACTTTTGCATATTCTTGATCTATGTTATCTACAGCTTCTGGTTTCTGATGTGTTCATACTACATTTATGTACACTTGTATATCAGTGTTTAACTGACACATTATCTGTTGTTGCAATGGTTGCTTCTACTGTCATTTGTACCTGCCTACTGTAAGTTCCCATGTAAGAGATATAAGCTTTGTATCCTTGTATTCACTTTGAACACTGTATGTGCATCATTAAATGACTAACTTTCAAAAGTCATTAGTCAGGACTTAGTTTTACCTGCAGAGAACAGGGTTTATCAGAAGTGCAACTAGGTCAGACACGTGTGATGAGCTACGTGACTTCTCAGCTGGTGCAACCTTATCGAGATAGGCCAAATGAAGGGACTCTCTCAATTTTTACTGAATTTTCACCAATGGCTGATCCATCTTTTGAGGCAGGACGCCCTGGAGAATTTGCTGTTGAACTTGGCCGTGTTATAGATCGTGGACTTCGGTGAGTTTTGTTGTAATTTACTGGTGCATATTGATACTCCAACATGCTAAAGATCTTACATACATGATTTCACACTAGCGGGCTTGATATTGGGCATAAAAATAATGGAATCATTTTCAATTCAAATTATGGACAAACTACAATCTACTGAAAATAAAGTTATATTACAGGGAAAGCAGGGCTATGGATATGGAATCGTTATGTGTTGTTGTAGGGAAATCAGTATGGTCCATACGTGTGGATCTTCACATTGTTGATAATGGAGGGTATGGAAAGGAGTTGTATTTTCTAAATAATATCCTTTTAAGCAATATTCTTCTTTCAAATGCTGATTGTCTGTTTCTAATAATTAGAAATCTCATTGATGCTGCTAATATCGCCGCTTTGGCTGCCCTCTTGACGTTTCGGAGGCCTGATTGTACATTAGGAGGTGATGATGGTCAGGAGCTCATAATGCATGATGCTGAGGTCAAGTCAAACCTTATCACCTCAATGTAAAATTCAAAAGTTCTTTGCCATATTTGGCTACCATAAGCTGTATGTCTAAAGTATCTTAAAATTTCTTGTTTACCATTATTTCACTAGCTAAACTTCAAAACCAGAATGCCTATTTTAGCAAACATGCAAATATATTATTATTTATATCTCATATTTTTTCAGGTTAGGGAACCATTGCCTCTAATAATCCATCATCTTCCTATTGCAGTAACTTTTGCAGTTTTTGGTGAGGGTAACATCATGGTATGATGAAGAGTACGTTCAAAATCAACTTCTTAAATTATTTGCTAGAGGTAATGAACTAGTTTTTTCTAGTTCATGCCAACTGATCTGGAATATTATGTTCTCTAGGTGATTGATCCAACACATAAGGAAGAGATGGTGATGGGCGGCAGGATAACTTTTACAATGAACTCGAATGGTGACATTTGTGCTGTTCAGAAGGCTGGAGGAGTGGGTGTCATGTCAAGCATGATAATGCAGTGTTTACAAATTGCTTCTACGAAAGCTGCTGATATTACAAGTAAAATAAAGCATTCAGTGAGTCTGACAAGATCCTCTCTTTTGTGTTTGCTTGTTTGTTTAGATGTGATAGAATTTTGTACATATGGTAGGTTTTTATCTGTAAGGGCATGACAAGTGTGGTTGGCTAAAATAGTAGGATGTTTAGTTGGTTTCATGGTTGCATGGCGGAATTGCATATGGCATATCCTTCCTTGTGGAGTAGTTTTACTCAGTATGTACATATGGGCTTGTATTTCTAATTTTAGCTCTTGTATCATTATAATATTTCTATGCCTGTATGATAACTAAAAAATAGTTATTGGATTTGATAGCACATCTAGGTTCTTTCTGATATTATGATTGAATGAACTATGATTCACATATAAGATGTTCCTTCTTTTTTGGGTTGATTGTACTGCTAAGTTCTATGTATAGCAGGGTGTTTTGTTCATGTAATGATCCTCTTCTAACATATATCAATTACTGGTGCATTTTTTGATTATCTACTTAATGGGAGAGAGTTATACCCAAAGCTATTAACTATGGATTAAACCAATGCTAAACAAAGATAACTAAAGTAAAGATTAGTTTTGAAGTAAGATAATGATTCACAATGCTCAACAAAGACAAGTAACGATTAATTTTTTAAATAAGATAATGATTTACAAATATGCCTTTTGGACTTGCATGCTTACTTATTTATAATTGTCGGAGTGAAGTATTCTTGTTAAAACTCGAACTTTCAAAAATGCAATCCTGCTAGAAAAAAAAATTTGCATAACCAAAGGGGCCACCATGTGAGGGGGTTTAAGTACATAATACAACTGTTTTTCTTATATGGAGCATTGGATACCTAGCTATAAATTAATAAAGGAATTTTTTTCTGATTATCTTATTATCTAATAGTAGACCTATGACTATCAATTAAAAAAATTATTGTGCAACAACAATAACAAAATTTATTATCCCAACCAAATTCCTGAACCCAATGATGTAGCCTTTTTTTGTTGTCCAAGTCTAATTCTTGGATTAATTGTCCACAATAACTTCCCTTAAAGGATGTTTTGGAGTATTTGATATATATTTCTGTGAGACCATACAACACATATGGCCTAGTAACTTGTCATTGATCTCAGAGAACTTTTTTATTTTATGTTAGCCAACTCTCTGGCAGTTGTATAAAATTGTTCTACTGGATTTTCAGGTAGAGATATACAACACTGAGAGAGCATCACAGAAGGCTAACCATTATTTAGTAGAAGTGGCAAACCAAGTTAGTCTTTCTGATGTCATCATGAAGGAGAAACAAGTTGAGAACTTAATAGAACATCTAGCATATATGCCATTGGATGAACTAGAGAACTCTAATCAAGGCGATGCGTTGGCAGTTGACACAAGAACAAAACACAAGAGCATTAGCCAAGGAAGATATACTCATGCATTTGTTCGTGGTCCTGCAAATTGGTAAGTTTTCTGTATGATTGTGTTTCTTTTGTTATATTACTATATATTCCAGTGTTGAATCTTAAACTTTATTTTAGTTGTATTCATCATGTGAAGAATTATCTATTCCAATTTTAGGGATCCATACTCAAGGGGGATTTCTTCATGTTTGGCTACAAGCTTTCCAACTTTACCAGGTATAACTTGATCTTTTAGGACATGCTTGTCCTCTGTATCATTTTGTTGACCCTGGTTGAATTTATATCCAGCTATTTTTTCTGCCAATTATGTGAGTCCAAAGATGGTTCTGGTGCACAACACTCCAAGCATCAGAGATATTTGCCCCTTATGATTAATAAAGTTTAGTTAGCAATGTATTTACCTTTTCAGGAACAAGGTTTAAACTTTTGAATCACATTTGTCAATATTTTTTTCTTATCCATGCATTCAATCTAGTCTTGTTCGTGAATGCTTAAAAAATTGAAAACAGGTTCAAGAGTAGATTTTTGAAGAATTGTATCAAGATCCAGAGTAGGTGATACGGATGACTGAGATTTCAGTTTGGTGAGATTTATAATATATATTAGAAATTCAATAAAATTAAAAATGTAAAAATGAGAAAAACAAGAATATAAGAATAACTAAAAATCTGTAATATTCAGGAACTTATGAAACATTCTAATCTAGTATAAAGACACAGAAAAACTATGAAATATGTATTGTGAATTGTTGTATGCCTCTTGGGATGTATGATTCGTTAATTATAAATTCGAAGCTAAACATTTTGGACTTTATGATCAATAATTTGAGTCCCAGAAGACATGATTTATTGATCATATAATTGAATCTTTTAGATACTTTTATATTTGTGTGTCAGGTAGTCGAACATAATATGCTATTACATAAACATAGGGATCCTCTTGGTGGTTACATCACTTGACTACATATGGTTAGTGATCCTCTTAGGAATACATACAATTTATTCTGTAGGGATGCTATCAACTGTTACCTTGCTCTCTGACTACAAAAAGGTGGGAATGCCCTCAGAATACAAAATTATAAATATTGTGTATGTAAATTAACAGAATTTTGTCACTCATAAACATCCTAGCTGATTCTTACTTATCTAAACTCTGTGATAGTAGGCAGTTATTGTTATGATTGTTTTGGTGTCTTCTTGAGTTGAATGTGATCTTGATTAAGATGAGCTGAATTTTAAGAGTGTGAGATTTGGCTTGAAATAAGGTTCTGTGACACAGATGCTCAGGTCAACTCATTCAATCAGTTGGCCCAGTTCTAGAAGACTGATGGGAAGAGGGAGATTTGAAGCTGAAGAACCACCCAAGAGGGGGAAAACTAAGATAACAAGTTGCTTTGGGCTTCAAGAAAACATCTTATAGAAAAATCCATAATAAAGATTTGCAGTTGTTCACTGACGCTAAACAATAGTCTTTTGAATATTATATGACCCAGTTGGCAACCATCACAAAAAGTTTACAGGAGAGCAGAATTACACCCATTTCTTTTTCTAGCAGTATTTGATTACTTTTCCCCCTATTGTCCTACCTCTTGAGATGGACTTTATGATTTTATTTGTGGTCTCAGTAAGGCATCAGGCAAGTAATATACCTTGATGACTGGTAAAATCACAACCTTTTATTCCCATATTTTTTATCTGAACCCCAAGATATCTGTACATTAAATTTTTTGGGCATGTATACCCTTAAAAGTTTGCCAGATTGTGTTTGTGCTCCAAATATCCATACAACATAATCACTCTTGTAAACCAACAAATACCTAGTTGCCACAAACCATCCATAAGCATCAAAGTTATTCCAGTTAAATGAGTTATTGTGAAATCAAGTTGCTGCTTGCTACGTCTGCTCCTCCATTGTGCCTTTATGCAATTATGAAAATTTGATTTAGCATGTTTCCTGAAAATTTTGTTTCTCCTGATTAAATTTTTGTTTCAGCTATGTGAAACCAAGATACAGCTTGCTATGTTTGTTCCGCCATTGTGCATTGATGCAACGATGAAAATTTGATTTAGCATTGTTTCTGAAAAATGTTTTTTGCCCTGATTAAGTTTTTGTTTCATCTAAGTGATAGATATTTATTAGGATACTAATGCACAGTAGTAATTATGTTGTCTGACATGATAATATACACTTATTGGTATTAAAATGTTTTTAGTGGTGAGGACACTGTTGCAAAGCACTGGTGAGAATTCAGTGCTGCAGATTTTAGCCAATAGGATTTAGGCACATGCATAGCATGTGACAGTTTGTGGCAACGTCTAGTAAAGAAGAGCTGAACAAGACCAATCAACCTAGGCATTTGACTTTTTGGAAGAGATTTAATCTTGCGTTGCCCCTGCTTTTGATTGTTTTCTTCTGAAGATGTCTATCATGTTTTCATTCTGAATAATATTATTGTTGCGGAAGTTCTGCTGCCACTTGTAACAGATCATAATTGATGGATGTACAGGTCCTTCAACTAAAGTTAAGGAACACAATGTTGTTACAAGCAATGAGATGCCAGTTGAATATAGTGTTGAGCATACGACAGGTGCTTCTAGTTCTAGCACTAGAGTCTTAGGAGCTCCAGCCGTGAGACAGCACAGTAAAGGCCCAAAGAGTTTAAAAGATGCTGTGAAATTAAGAACTAGAAGGAAGAGCGGCAATTGAACTAGATTTACAAAAAATTACCTCTTGAAGGTACGCTAATCTTATCTCTATATACATGCTGCTTCTTCGCTTCTGCTTCATGAACTGCAGTTAATTTATTATTTTAAAATGTGTGATGCATCTGCCTTCTTCCGACTCTAGAAGCTTTGAATTATTTAACATATTCTCAACATTTCTATTATAAAGAATGTAGATACTCAACTTATGTAATGAACTTTCAACCTGCACCTTAATTCTTATATGTTTTCACTAACATTTTTTGTCCATGTTATTTTAGATTTGCTCCTTTACGAGAAATTGATAATTTCCTAGTTGAGAGTAGGACTAAAACTGAATATATGAGTTGCATTCTTAGTAATTCTAAATAAGAGAATATAGTTAAGTTCGATGGAGAAGAAGTTCCTTTGAATAAGAGCCTTAAGTATCTTGGATCAATTATTCAATAAGATGGAGAAATTAATAAAGATATTTTTTATAGATTATAAAGTAAAAATAGAATGATTAAAATAACGAGGGGTGCCAGGAGTCATGTGTAATCATTGGATACCTTTGAGATTAAATGAAAGATTTTATAAGACAGTTGTGAGACCAATAGTACTTTAAGGATCCAAGTGTTTGGCAATTAAGAAACAACGTATACAAAAAGTTTGTGTCCTCAAGATGAAAATATTAAGATGGATCTATGGAGTTACTAGGAAAGATGGGAAAAGAAATACTTTTATTTGTGAACAACTAGGTATAACTTCGATAAAAGATAAGATAAGAGGAAATCATTTAAGATGGTATGAGCATGTACTTAGGAGACCTTTGGATGCGGTTAGTCAGAAGATGTGGATTGATTAATGTTAGTGGTACGAGAAAAGGTACCGGAAGACCTACAAAGATTTTAATAGAAACTATAAATAAAAACTTAGGTACTTTGAACTTAACTAGGCATATGACACTTTACAGTTGTCAACGATGACAAAAGATCTATGTAACTAACTTTGAATAGTTGAGACTTATGGTTTTGTTGTTGTTGTTGAGCAGTTGCTCATCACTAGATTATTAGATTTTTTTCATTATTTCTCCCCTTATTAAAACATTAATTCATGCAATCCTCTTCATAGCTAGCTGAACAGCCTGAACTGAGCAACCTTCAACACAAGCTGTTATGTATGCTTGATCTTAGATTGCCATTTGATTTTGCATGTACCATTTATTCGAAAGAAGAGCTGCATTAGCATCCTACTTTGGAAGACTTCAGCTGGGTTTTTCTGTGTTTGAAACACCAACATCATTAATCAGTATATTTTAATTACATTTGAGCAAACATACTCTATTAGCTATGTTTGACCAAACCATCTAATGTGATTAGGCGATCACATCAGATGTATCAAGTAGCTGAACTGGGTTATCAGAGATTTCCGAGTGTTGTAAGAGGATATTTGGGTCGTTATAGGAATCTGTTGATTGTGTACTAGCAGCTAAAGATGATTATTGTAATTTGAGATCTTAACTTCCTTTTCCTTCCTAAGGTGATTTCTGTCCTTTAAGAAATTTAGTTGGCATTTTTCCTGAAGCTTCATTTCTTTGCTAACTTAGATATATGTGTTATGGCCAGGCTTTTGGTGCTTTTTGTTAGGACCGAAGACCTTTTTCACCGGAGACTGAAGAAACAAATCTCTTGCACGCTGAAAACTCTCTTGGATGACAGTATGTTTTGCTTAGTTTCTAGAATCCATAAAAAATCATAGTTCAGTTTGTTGTATTTGTTGCAGCTGTTCATAAAAAGCCGTATATTGTTTACTCAAGCGGTCACATAAAAAGATCGTGTCAAGATCAAATTAAGTTCAGTTTGGTTGGCTTGAGATTATACCAAGTCATGTATGTTATTCTATTGTACATGAGAATCAAGGAAAGGTCTAGATGTTAAGATCTCAATCAACTTACAAATGCTTTCTGATGTTTCATGGACACTGGGTTTCAGGTGGTAGACTAGAATTAGCTGTGGAGATTTAAATTGTAGTAGTAGTAGTAGTAGTAGTAGTAGTAGTAGTATTGCAACTCACTAATCCTAAAGAGTCATCATTTATTCTTTGAAATTTTCCTGACTTTCTCCAAGAGAAAAAGTCTATTTCTTTTTTTTCATCCTTTGCTGTAATCCCAAACTGTATCATTTGCTCTCTCCCATCTTTCTTTACTTTTCATCATTTTCATTTCTGTTTGTTTGTTTGGTTTTTTTTTATTCTCATCCTTCAGCAGTCAATAAGTTCTCCTCATTCCCATTGCTGCTTTCTGACCTGACATATATCCAAAACCCATTGACATCATGCTTTAGAAATAAAGAAGCTCAGCAGATGGGTGTCCAAGAAAATGACTACCACAATTCATATGCCTTCCTTTCCATTCTTGTCATATGGTGACATAAATGGCTCGATATCAAGCAATCATTTTCTTCCAACCGTTCTTTTCTATCGATGTCATGCGAATAAAGGAGAAACCACTGGTGTCGTCTAACCCTTTCAAACAGTCACTGATCATGCAATCTGCGGAAGACAATTTGGTGGAATAAAGGGTGTGTTCTCTTAGCATTGTGAATAACCTACTGTTTGCTGATGCAAAACATGAGATGAGCAGACATTATTCCTCACGTTATCTTCTTTTCTGGATGCAATGTTCTCTGCAATAGAAGACTTGCCGACATGCATATGCTCTCATTGTACGCTTGACACAATAATAATACCGCGTCACTTTGTTCTTCAAATATCAAGGATCCATGCAGCTGACTTGAGAAGGAATAAAGGCTTCTTCTCTCCTGCATCCATCTGCACCCTTTTTGTTCTGCCTTCCCTTTCACCGATGGATGCAATTAAAAGCTCTCATAAAGCTTGTCTCAAACGTTAATGTTCATGATAAGATGATGACTGTAAGATCAGATATGATACTTGATAGCTGATTCCAACCAAGAAAAGCAACGATATCAAACAAGAACAATCATTTTATTTGGTTCATCATGTTGGTGTTCATCCTCGTGACACGAAGGAGAAGCACCTTTCTGCTTCCTTACAGTGCACAAGCACCACAGACTGCATGCATTTGAATCCATCTCTGCTTCTTTGTTAGCTTCCTACGCACTCCCAGTTTCCACGACAACTATACACTTGCTCACTCCCATGACTTGCTTCTGTGTTCCGTAATCCCCGACTTCGTCTTCTTTATTGTAGTAGGTAAGCCACAGACACACATCATCACTGCTCTGCTCATGCCTTGGTGCGCCTGAGAGCCATGTACGCCAGGACCCTGTACCCTACGAACATGGCGAGCAGCGCTGCGATGCACACCGACGTGCTGACTTGCGCCACCAGCTCGCCGTCCGCGTCCCTTTTGTTCCTGTGATGCGACGAAGCGAGCAGGTAATCCATTTGGCCGCCGCCGTACTGAATGATGATGAGAAGCCTGTAGCAGTAGAAGGTGAAGGAGATGTACTTCAACCACGCCAGGCAGCTCGGTATGTTCTGCACGTAGAATCCCCCGGTGAGCAGGAAGGCGAGCATGGTGACGGTGGCGATGGTGGAAGCCTGCTTCGCGTCCATGATTGCGGCGCCGAGAACCAGCCCAAGGCCCTGCGCCACCAGCACGTACCCGAGGAGCACCGCGAGCGTGAGCAGGAACGCCCCTGGCTCTGTTCTCAGCCCAGCCATCCAGTACAGTATCAGGGTGAAGACGGTGGGGAGGATGAGTTCCATCGGCAGGTCGCCCGCCATTCTCGCCATGAAGTAGGACGACAAGCTGTACATGCCGGACGACCGCTCCTTGATGAAGATGGCTCGCTCCTGCGGGAACGTGAACACGGCGTTGAAGGAGGCGAAGACGCCCCAGAAGATGGTGATGAAGAAGAGGAGGCCGAGCCGGTCTTGGACGTCACGGATGCTGGAGTGCCACCACATGGACCCCGAGAGTACTGCGGCCGCCATGACCTGGAAGACTCGGAGGGAGTTGAAGGACTCGTGCCGCCTCTCCTTGAGGCTTCTCTGGAGGAGGATGGAGAACTGGCTGCACCAGCTGATGCTCCTCTGCTCCTTCCTCCCTCTCTCAACACAGACATCCTTACCTGCTTCATCATGAGCCCAAAACTCCGTCACGTCATGTCACAACCTCTTCTCGATCAACTACACACTATGATGCAAGCATCAAACAATTCCTACCTGTGTGAGTGGCATTTCTGGGGACAGCAGCAGTCAGCCCCGCCCTCACCTTTGCTGCCAACACTCTGTTGTAAGATGAGATCAGAGACTGCTTCACAGCTGACTTCTCTGCATCACCCTGGTAATCTGTTTGAGTGACCCCTGCAACAAGGACCACCACCACATCCAGTGAGGGTTTAAGATGTAAACTCTGATCTTACATGATTCTTCATCAAGTGCAAGCTGAGGAAACTTGGGAATCATCAAGGTCCAAATCAAAAGAACACACATGGAAAAGTAGAACTGGTTGGCCTAGGTTGTTTCCTGGTGATAGTGCTGTGGGTGGTCCATTACACTTTCAGGGTATGCAGCACACAACTTGATTTCTGGTTTCCAACCCCACTTTTCTCGACTCCTCTTTCTATATGCCAAAGAATGATCAACTGAACAATCATGCAGAAGATATGTGGCACACCAACAACAGATTAGGATGTCTGAAACCTTATTGTGTTCTCCACACATTGGGTATTAAATGATCATTGTGGAAATGCCATCGAGTTAAATAAGCATGCAGTCACTTTCAGGCTTGCTCTCTTCACAAGAGAAAGGCTCAAAGCTTCAAGTGGGGGCTCAGTCAACAGAACATCTAATTAAAGCCTGGTTTTCAACATAAGCTCTCATTGACCAAATAATTACTTTTTCTCTCTTAATTTTTCTCAACACTTTAAATAATTACTTTCAAAGATTGCTTCTTTACTACCCAATAATTAAAGATGGGTCAGACAAATAGTGTCTCAGCTTGCAAGGATAAGAACACATTTATTATTAATCCTTTTCACAAGGGTACATCTCACATCCAGTTTTCAGATGGAGGCCAAAAAAAGTTGGGTCAATTCCTTGCAAAAGGAAGCCAAAAAAGAGATAAAGTAGACCCAAAAACACTATCATCTGCCTCAACCAGACAAAGTGTACTACTACTGCTTATTGATATCATCCATTTATTCCCCGCACTACCTCCACCAGGTGTCCTCTGAGTGGTCATGAAGCACAGCCATCCAACCAAAGCATTCGAAGATAATAGCTTTCGGATAAGTAAAACACATCACACTCCCCTAATTAGATTTAGCATCACGGAGACGACTGTGTGACCCAAGGGAACAATGCTCTTCTCTAGTTTATTGGGTGCCCAAAGTGAGGCAATGGAGGAGAAGAGCAGCACAAGGAGGACACAGGCTTTATGCCTCTGATCCTAAACAATCTCATCACAGTATCTCACCAACGATTCCTCTTGTTTACCTTAGCTTGTTTATGCACCAAGACACCGCCATTGGCATTGCCCATGCCACACTCTACATGAGGTAGCTACCAAAAGCAGCAAATACCAAACCAAATCTAGCACCCACATAGAGGGTATCATTGCTCTTTGACTCACTACAAAGTCTAAAGAGTAAAGAGAGAAGAATAAGAACCACATCTTTCGGAATTGTAGATGCCAAGCACAAAGCATGTGCAGATGGATTTGTATGTAATAATACACCTATTATTCTGATTTCCTTCACTAATATAATTCCCACCTTTCTCTACTCCAAATGGCAAAACTCATCAAAGTTGGAAATTTTGAAGGGATTTTGACTTGCGTGTTGCATGGTTTTGAGATTTTCCTCTTCTTGCTTTGTGTTTATTTAGCTAAAAAAGTTTATGCAGACAGGAATCTGCCAGAAATAATCTAACACCTAAACACCTTTTTATATTACTTACTGTTTGATCTTTGTTTTCTGCAAGAACACAGGATGTTGATTTAGTTTCATTTAACATGTCTTGAAATTTCATCTATTAAGAGATATGAGATCTTCCAAAAAAATTATACATATGCATATGTGTGTATATATATATATATATACACACTAAAGATTGATGCATAAGCATAAAAACATGAAGGGAATTGGAGTAGATATACTGACCATTGGCCAAATCCAGCATGAAGTCAGCGGGGTTGACATGGAACTTTGGAGCAAAGCCAACGGAGGCAAAATAGTCCATGGCGTCCCTGGCCTTGCCGAAGTACAAGCAGCTGCCCTCCGAGAGCAGCAGCACCGAATCGAACATCTGGTACACCCGGCTCCCCGGCTGGTGCACCGACGTCACCACCGTCCTGCCTTGCCTCGCGAGCCCGCCCAGCGTCGCCACCAGCCGGCTCGCCGCCGTCGAGTCCAGCCCCGATGTCGGCTCGTCGAGCAGCAACAGGCTCGGGTTCACCAGCATCTCGTGCCCGATGCACACCCGCTTCCGCTCCCCGCCGGAGATCCCCCGCACGAACGGCCCGCCCACCGAGGTGTCAGCACACTTGGACAGCCCCAGCTCCGCTATCACCGCCTCGGCGGCCGCCACCTTATCCGCCTTCGCCACCGTCCTCGGCAGCCGGAGCATGGCGCAGAACACCAGCGTCTCTCGCACGGTCAAATGCGGGTAGAGCACGTCGTCCTGCGTCACGAAGCCGGTCCGTCGCAGGACGGACTTCGTGAGCCGGTGGCCGTTGGCTAGCACGGTTCCGGTGTGTTTTCCTTGCAGTCGGCCCGCGAGGATGCTAAGCAGAGTGGACTTCCCGCTGCCGGAGGGGCCGAGGATGGCGAGCATCTCACCGGGCGACACCATGCCGCTGATGCCATTGAGGATAACTCTCTCTTCAGGAGCTGCAGAGGAACTGCCAGCGGAGTGGAGGATGCGCCTGATTCCATTACCTCCGGAACCCGACATCGGATCGAGCTTGAGGCGGTAGGAAACATCCATAAACTACACACATGACAAAAGAAGATTAGGCATCGACTTCTCCGTTAGCGGATCACGTTGGAACGCGTAGAAGTGAGGAAAGATGAATGACAGAGAAGTAGTACTTTAAGAGTGAATGGGAAGCAAGAAGCAGAGAAGGTGATGGAGTTCACTCTTGCGGTGGCAACTCCTCCATTGATATCATCATGACTACCAGCCTCTAGGTCACGATCGGAAGGCATCTCGTTCCCGTAGCCTGGCACACTGTTGCGAGAGAGCGAGCGAGAGAGAGAGAGAGAGAGAGGACACGGGTCGCGTAGAAGCGGGGAGTGGGGGTGGGAGGAGCAGTGACGAGTCCACGGAGCTGCGGGTTGGGCGAGACGGGGAGGTATATAAGTAGGTAAGTGGTGGGTGGTGGAGTCCACGTCGTCAAAGGGCGATAACCACCGGTGAGCGGTACGTGGCGAGCTGTGAGAGAATCAGGGCGGCCAGCTGGCCCCCATCAACAAGAAAAACGAAAGAAAATGGTGTATTTCCATAAAAGCCCCTACGTCGGATGTTTGTATCCACTTAAGGCCCTTACGAGCCATCATTGACCCACTGAACCGGTTCCTGACGCCCTACTCCGGCCCAACCGGAAATTGGCCGGTTCAACTTCAAAACAGATAATGAATGTCATTGCTAACGTTGTCCGACCACGATTGATATCCGCCACCAAATTTTTGCACTTCAAATCACATAAAATTGACATTATAGTAATACATCGCATTTCAATTATTTCTATCTGCAGATCATACATAATCACATTAATTAGCTTAAACGGGTTAGTGAATTTTGGAGGTATTTTGGTCAATAAGAGATTTTGAGTGGTCTTAAAATGAAAATAAATATGAAATGTAACTCGAAGAGTCGCTTCAAGAAAAAGATGCTGTCCGGAGAAGGAAGACAGCTATTATGACACCTCTCTCTCGCCCTCTCTTCCTTTCCTCTGTGCTCTCAGCATCTGCGAAGTGTAATGGAGGCCTGGTGCATGCATTTGGATGCAAAGTGTCATTGTTTGGATCATGAGGCCGGTTTGAGCTCAAGTGGTCTCCAAAAGAGTCATTCGGTTGTCCCTTGTCCTCTCTCTTCGTCTTGGAGGATCTACGTTTGCTCCACCTGAGATCTGTGCCATGTTAAGGCGGTATCTAAAGGAGGGGAGAAAAGTCATAGACTTGCCTAAAGGCACAGCAAGCTGTTGGAAAGGAGAGAAAGGTTGGGTGACGGATGAGTTGAAGCCGGACAGTTGCCAATTCCATGGCCGAGAGCTGGAGATATGCCATTGGACGTAGTTACTGTGGAGGCAAAGGTGTCAGTGTGTCTTCGATGGCATCGATGCTTGCTTGCTCTTAGGGCGCTCCTACAGGAATATCCAAAAAGTGGTGCATTCTTTTGGCTCAGCCACTACATCACATCTTTCAGACAGACATATCGGTGCAGCAAACAAGCCTGAGAAGCAGAGGAGGCACAAGATACCATTACCAAACCGGTTAAATTGTCCCACTGTTGTCTCTTTGGACTCCAATACCTTCTCTAATAATTGCAACTTTCTGCTGAGCCTTAGCGCATTATTATCTTCTCTAATAATTGTTCCACTGTAACAGTATTTCCAGCATCTGCACAAAAGAAGAAGAGAGTATAATGTTCTTCGAGGATGATCATATATAACCCAGCTGGAACATCTTTGTGGGATGCTGGAACAGTAATAGGAAATCCTTAATCCTAACCTTGAACGACTCTCCCACCTTCACGTCTAATCTCTTGACAAGGGCCACAACATTTTCACGGCAGCTTCTCATTAGGCCACGTCAGAAAAAGGTGCGGACGGATGAGATGCTACCCACCCACCCACTTGCCTAGAATATTTGCATGAGAAGCGGCATTAGCATTGCTCCGTAAGAACCCTAAATTTTCCTTCCTAAAACAGCAAGGAATATGGAACAAGAGCGTTGGGATGTGTTGGTTCCCAACACACAATCTACCGCCGAAACCCTTGTCTTCTTCTTCTCCTCCTCCTCCTCCTCCTCCCTGGAAAACATCAACCTCATGTCAATTGAATACGGTCGGATCCTGCGAGAAAGAGAGTCAGTTCCAATGTATGTTCGGATACCTAGGCGAGGCATGAGCATTTGTGCTATCTTCGATCGTCATGTAGATATAATGACAACGTCACCATGACCGCGACGGAGAAAGATTTTTATGGCTGTTTGGCGTAGGACAAGCTTGCAATAACTGTGTGCTTCGGAAGTGAGGAATTACTTCGGTAGACGTGCAGTGAAGGTCAACGATACGCAACTCCAAATTCTGTCACGACTGCTATCTCACGGAGGTCGAACGACACAAGAAATGAATACCCACAGTGAAGGAAGCACGAGAGGAAGAAGAGAGCATCCCCATTCCTGCATGATGAATGAAAAGAAACCTTCATTTTAGGAGAAATGGAGAAGCAGCCAACACTGACTTTTTAAACATCTGCGTGGCACCATTCTTACCGCAGGTTGATAGCATTGCCATCGCATGATTAGCTCGGATGGGACAACCCAACTTTCCTTGAAGAAAAAGAATTTGGATTGATCATAACCACCCCTGCACACCATATAGTCAAAGGTGTCACCTCAGGCTGCAAGTCTCGGTAGGGCAATCCTGCAGAAAAAGATGATGCTCGGAAGTGATTTGTGATGCCTGTACTCCGTAATCAAACACATCTCATTTATTGCTCCAGTGTTGCTCCGTTTGACTGAGAATGAATGGGCCCTGCAAGAAAACTAACCAGGTGAGAGTTATCGGATGAAGTTGGAAGCTAAGCTTCACACGACTCTTCCATGTGTACGACATTGCATAGCTCACGGCCAACTCTCTAGTTTTCCAGTCAGAAACCTCACAGTAAAACAAATAAGACGCAAAGAACCAAACAAGATATATCAAATCAGGTGTTGCAAGCGCTTCGAGAGCACAAGAAAACGAGATTAGTCTTTTCGGCAAGAGTATTTGTGTTAGCCTCTGCCTAACCAGATCGATACGATTGGATGGGTCGTACAACGTAAAAGGATTAAATAGTTGCCATGGGGACAACAAAGAATATGGTGATGATGTGACGACCACATGCGAGTCATGTAACAATGACACATAGCCATGTGGTGATTAAGATAGTCATATATCACATAGTGACCAAACTTTGACTACCAACATCTGTAGTTGTCAGACCATTGATATGCCAAAATTGTGTAGCTATAATATTGGTACCATGTCATGTCATTTCCTTGGAAATCCATGTCAATAGTAACCGAATTTGACTTAGTCATCCACACTTTACTATAATACTTTAAGCAGAGGACAAAACAATAATTTCATGATGTATATATACTACATATTTAATAGTATGTTCAAACAAAAAAAAAGTTGACCTTCTTTACTTTAAGAAGCGATATATATGTATAGATATATGATATAGTAATGTTGACCTTCATTCATTATCATGTCTAACATTAGGTAATATGCTTATTTTGACAATCTAATCATCTACTTTTATTCATATCATTGTTGATTTGCTTTAATCAATAAACATATCACATTTAAGCAAGATAATTCATAAAGTCATCATACATAGTATGTTATACTATATGCAGTTTAGATGAACCATTTGAGAAACAATTTCATAGGAACAACATGATAAATCTCTCCAGTTTTGACTGTTTGGCCTCTCTCTGTGCTCCCATCCTTTGTCAAAAAAGCATCCACAAGTTCTTCAGCACTCAATTCCTAAAGAAACATGCAGCACTCGGACATCATAATCCAATGCAAGCATTCATCTGTCGAAACATCAACTCTATAAAAATGTCATCAATGATGTTAACCCCCACGCATCGTCCTCCCTCCCAAATAGCATTTTCCTTTGCAAAAGAGTGCATGCACCTCTCATCTTCCTGGCCACTGACACGAGATTCGCTTTAGTTTGATGCTTATAGTTTTCGTGTTGTTGAGGTGCTAAGTATGTTCTTGTCCGTGAACTTATGATGACGCGTAAACAGGGATGAGATGTTGATGAGCCTTGAAAGCCGAGATGATAAGCCTTTAGGTGTTGTTTGATGGCCGATGACCATTCCTCGTGCTCCACGAGTGAGGTAACGGTGGAGTTTGGGTGCACTAAATCGATCAGGCACCGCCCCACCTCGAGCAGATCTCTCGACCAGGGAACAGGTTTCGGGTCCCTACTTGTCGCCTTTACGTGAGTGCTCCTTGTAGGTCATGCACGCTAGCTCAAATACGTCACGATGACATATGATGATGAATCAAATGTAGGCTTGCCAATCGAAAAGTAAGTATACTATATCCTGCGTACGTGCATGGCGCATGCAACGTAGTTAATATATCCTTCGTTCTTCATCGGAGAGTGATTCCTCGAACATGAGGCTTGTGATACGCGATACATCTACCCTTGCATTAAGCGCTAGAATACTTCATGATTTGATATCTTCGTGCTGGTCCATTTCCCCGCCCAAAAATAATAATACCAAGCCGTAGTTGACCACTACAGCTCATGGAGATGTATCGAGAGGACCAGCTTAGCTGCGACCGGTCAACAAGCATCATGCAATGAATGATGAATGGTCAATGAATGTAGAGGACCTGCAGAGACTTATCAGCAGGTATCTCATGGTGACACTCATTGAAGTCCTGACATTTCTTGGCTGAGAAAGGCACGGGCATGTGGGTCTTGATAGTGCCAGTGCACTCTCCATGGCTAAGACTCTCCCCGCCATCATCATGTCCTGCCTTGAAAACCTTGTCGACTCCTGCACTCGAGAGAAATGTATGCATAACATATATGTCATACTCCTAGAATTTCTCTAACCTTACATGTCTATTTCAGACCTCTCCAGCTAGCGATTGTAGATGTCAGCAACCCTCTAGAAGTCTCAAGTAAAAAAACAAACTTGTTGGGATAGACCACAGTGAATGTTTGACTTGGTGTGGCTACTCTACTTTTGGGCTTCCACAAAATCAACTATTAAAGATAAGTAGACTCCACAATCAGTACTAATGTGTCCACTTAGATTACAGGATAAATATTCACTAGATATGAAATGCAACAGAATGTTGATCTCCCCAAGAGAAAAGAGTGGGACAAAACATTAGTGGCTTTAAACAAAAGGACCGGAGAAAAGGAGAGTGAGTTCTCTACATGATCCATGGAGAGGTAGTACTATTGGGAAGAAAAGGTCCTGATACCAAAAGAATAATCAAGAAAATAAATAATAAATATAGATCCAAAAATAATGAACTTTAAAAGACTTAAATTCTTCATTATATGGAAAAAAATAGTATAGTATGCAAGAAAGAAAATAATTTGGAGTTAATTCAAACATCAGCTTTAAGCCTCTTGTATGCTCTAGAATTTTTCATCCAACTCTCTTGATCTATTATAAGAAAATCTTAGGAGCATTCGAAGTATTTATAGATAAAGTATTTATAGAGCAACAGACCCTTAATTTTTAAGGTAATCTATTTCAAGCAGAGGTCTTTCCAAACTTGAATTTCTTATCCCCGAATCTATTTGTTATCAATTAAGAAGAGGACGCTACGCCAAGTTTAGAAGGAATAGTGCTTCTAACAAATGCATCAGATATTTGGTTCAATAACCATCACAAGAACACTTTTGCAAATAATCTAAATATCATAGGAAAATGTCTAGCAATATTGTGCCTGACTTGGAAATGGCAACTTTCCCGACTTGACTGTGTTGCTTCCAAGAAAGAGAAGAGTTAAGGAAGAGACTTAGCAGCCAAGGATGAGGAGAGCAATGGAAGCTGCAAAGAGGCAACATTATTATGCCAAAGAACAGTGGAATGAATGAATGGAGTTTGACGAAGAACTTGGTAGTAATATCTTTCTAAAACATGGTTATAATAATTTGATTTTTGATACCTTTTTTGGAAAATAGACTTAACATCTCATAAATTAATTTAGATTTAATGGCAAGGTATTATTTATTATTTTGTATGTTCTCTATTTCTTCGTTTAATTCTTGTCTCTTTCTTCTCTACTGTCCCATAGAACTGTCAGTCTTTTCATGGAAAGAAAGTAAAAGAGTGCTTAACATTTTTTGGCTTCTGGTTAGTGTGATCTAAGAAGACATTATCTAAAAAAGAAGATGCCTATAAATTCCCCTGAATCCAAACATTTTCATCTTTATTTTTCTGGAGATAATTTTGAAAAGCTTAGTCGCATGTTGCTGTAAGTACCATACTACAAATGTTGGAATCGACCATTTATAACTTGTATTACTATCCAATATTGACCAAATTGAATTCAAACTACTACGGATACTGCACAACCATCTCTCCTATTTTGATTGCAAATGTGTGCTTTTGTTGAATTCAAATATATATATATATATATATATATATATATTTGTATTGCAGTCATCTTTTGCCGGCGCACTGGGCATAGAATATGAGACTTCCTAATTAGATGGATTGCAACAGCCCACCTTATACTTTAGTGCAGAAAGAAAGAAAGAAGAGAACGGCTTCGGCTAGTGGATGAAGAAAAGCCACTCCTTCCTCTAATGGCCAACTAACCTCCGTGAAGGAGCATGGTCACTTCAGGCCTCCATGCAATCCTCTCGCGTGGTGGGCATGACGTGCCTCATCGGAAGCCCTCGGAAGAACGGGGAAAAGATGGTACGACTTCAGGGTGTAGGAACGAGATAAGGAGGAAGGAGGGACGTGTGTCAGAGGATGGGCTGCATTTGCCCACTCACCGTGGAAAAGGAACAATTAATATAAGCTGGTCAAGATCTCCTCAAATGGGTTGTCAAGCTAATGGATGTTGCATCAGATTTGACCTAAAAAGAAAGAACCTCAAAGGTATCAAATGGCTGCCGGTGTCACGGAGCGCAGTGTGAGCCTCCACGTGTGGCATGCACGCCATGTATAGTTTCGCCCCACGGCGACGAAGTTGAGATGGAACCAACTCACTCACCCATCATGCCCACTAACTCGTGATGAGATGATGGATGCCCTAGGAAACTGCAAGCGAGCCTCACCACGAGGAGGACTCGTCACATCTCACCCAACAACTCCCACACTCCACACTCTCGTCTTGCCAAGATGAAGACTCGTACATGTCCGTCTTTTGAGACCAAGAAGAGCCGTGGAAGGAAGACGGTGGTGGATCCAGTGACAGTGGAGCGGAAAAGGACGGCAGGCATGCATGCATGTCGTCCGAGGTAAAGAGAGTTGTCGAAGCAATGTCGCCGTGTCTGGACGAGAGAAGAGTGGGGCTGGGAGGGCGGCATCCTTGTCGTTTCATCGAGTTTAGGTCCCCATTGAAGTCCATCGCCGTGCTTGCTGCCATTGCAAGACAAGGTTGCTTGTGCAGTGAAAACTGCACTAGGTAGAAACGTTGCCAGGAATTGTGTGCGTGTTGACTGAAGTCACTCAAGCATGGAATTGGAGGAAGTAATCTACCTCTCTTTGACAAGTCGCTTATGTCTCTGCCATTTTCATGTTCCACCTTTATTGCTATGACACAACACTTGAGCCTTAAATTCATATGACCCCATATAAGCCAACACAAAACACAATCTCCATGGAGATTAGCCAATCTCTCTCTCTCTCTCTCTCTCTCTCTCTCTCTCTCTCTCTCATATATATATATATATATATATATATATATATATATATATATATATATATATATATATATATATCAGTTATCATTCATGATTAGACGTAATAGTAGACAAGAGTTTGAGCAAGAATTTTTAAGATGGCATGCCAAACTAACACAAAAAGAAATGGAGGCTTTAAGAAGGATCACAAACTTGGACAAACATAAGATTAAGCACCACGATCTAAAAGGAGAACAATATGTGGTTTCTTTCAACCATGAGATATATAGATATCATCTTCAAGATGCTTTCAGATCACCCACTCGATGATGCCTAGTACAATAATGGTTGTCATATCATCTTTATCATCCTTTCGAGTTTGCACCAACATTTCATTATGGCTACAAGAACCCTACAAGTTACCTTAATTGCCTTATTTATTCTAAGAAAAGGAAATGCCGGTTTAGCTAAGCATCTAATGCATGTTGCTTACAACCATGTAATATAATGGCAGCATCTTACAGCATTCCTTTACATGTGTGAGTTGCTTGATGACCTGATGAGCCAGCATACAATGTTTCCATTTTGATGTTGTTTCTTGGATATTTAGGTTCTCTTCTTCATTTTAATTGTCACAGGTGTGTCATTGAAGCTTGTTTCGGGCCGGAAGATCACCGTTTTTTTCTTCTTTTTTAAGGGAAAAAGATCACATATTTGTCCAAAAGATATCGTTCATATATGAGATCACAAAAGGCCAGCCACGATCCATTTATTGAGTGGACATCACTCATGGTAATACTTTGGATGCTCCTCACTCAAAAATGGGGAGCAAAGCATCACAAAGCAGTGGTGCTCTTTGCCTATACAATGACATGATGCCTTCAACATGCAATGTGCACTAAAGCTTCAGCAGGCAAGCATGGGCTGCCTTATTGTTTCCCAGCCTTTAACCAGCAACATGAAAGCATGCAATGTGACTCATATTTCCAGGGTCCCTTCGATTGCATCATTTTTGACATGAATGCTTATCTTTCAGATTGAAGGAAGTGGCATATATAATTGAAGCTTCCTCAGTCATAGCAGATATAAAGTTAGATTTTGACAGTATGAGATCAAATACTTCTGTCTGTGTTAATTAACTAACTCTCAAATTAGAAATTAACAAAGGCAAGTAGTGAATGGGAGATATAATTGAAAGATATTTGTCATTGTAGTATTCAACTTCAACTTATAAGAAGAAAAGAAGATGAATTGACACAAAAAATTAACCCTCTTCACCTCTTTTGTAACAAGGAAGATTTTTTGACCTTGAATTTGCGAAAATTATTGGCTAATTTATTTTCTAATGATTAAAGTTAATGATTTTTTGCCATGAATGTTCAATAAATCTTGTAACTTAGCTCCACAAACTCAGTTACATTAGAGAATCATATTCAGGCCAAACATAGTACATTGTATGAAATAAAAGACATAAAACTAATGTGTAATGTAGCTCAACGAGATAGTTAAGAAGCTAAAACACAAACCTCTAACATCCGATTCGGATCACAATGATTGAGATTAATATACAAGGAAAAAGGGGATTGGGGTACTTTGAATCCAATTTTAAGTTACAATTCGGCTTACGATTCAAGAGTTAAGTGACCCATATATAACATACTTTCTGTAACATAGATAACATATTTCCCGTAAAAAAAAGACCCATAGGAGTCTGATCTAAAAAGAAATGTTGAATTTTATTTTTATCTTTTATTATAAAATATGAGTTACAATTTTGTGATCATGTTGTTTTCTCTTTTCTTGATGGAGTAAAAAGATAGAAAGGGTAAGCATAATCAAAGTGCTAATCATCTCAGCTATCTAACATCTTATTAAATGAGATCTCAAATTTTCAATCATTGGTAAGTAGATCAGATAATATCAACAGCAGACCAATGTTTTATAAGAAATTTATTGGACAAGATTGAGTAAGCGAATAACGTACATCATCATTAGATTAATATTATATATATAATTAATTTTTTGTTTGAGATTTTGAATTATCAAGTATTGATAATGGGTCTAGTACACTATCATCATATTAATATTTTAAACATTTATTTTTTTATTTATAATTATAAGAAAATGCTTGCAAGTAGGATATTCAATATGGACTCGAACATTTGTAGTACATTCTAAACTTCCTATCTCAATAGAATTATTATACATTATTAATTGCTTAACTTGATTCTTTATTCTTTTATATTAGAATAAAGGCTTGGGACTTTGATCCTTGCTTTTTTCTTGTTAAAGGAATAAAAAAGATCATGAAAACTTTTGCTTTTTTGTGATTGATAATGAAAACCAAGCCCTTATAAGTGAGATACTTACCATAGAATGACTTGAAAGCAATCCACTTGGGGGCAATTAGATGCTCCTCGTACATTCTAGCCTTCTGATCTCAATGGATACGTTGAACTTTCTTAGTTGCATAATTTGATTCTTTTCTTTCTTTTCTTTAAGGAGACAAAAGATCATGAAAACTTTTGCTTTTTCTCGTTCACAATGTTCAAGATATGAAGAAGGTTGTCCCACACACTTGCTCAAGGATCTAATGTGTGCACCACTTGATATCTAGAAAGATTTTGTGAGTACCTATGTATGTGATTGCATGTGGATACTTTTTCTTTTCAGATATAGTAAACCGTTTTATGAGATTGAGAACTGCTTTCAAGGAAAACATATCTTTAACCAAACAAAATTAAAGAAATAAAATTATCTAGTACTTATACTTGCTTACTATTTAGTCTTCTTATTGGAAAAGTGGGATTGAGATACTTTTGGGATAAGATCACATTCTACCTTTCTAATGCATAAATCTTCACAGTATTGAATAAAAATATTAGATATGCTCACAACATATATCCAACTAAAACAATAAAATGCCACTACAATGTAGAGTAGCTTCCACTTTTGGAGCATGTTACATATCTAAGCTTTGCATCATATCTTGCAATATCCAAATTTAAGTGTCGAATGATATCTCCTATTATGTCATCCGATTAATAAAACATCAATTTACTGATTATCAACCTATCATCCTTTAAAATATTATTTATAAAATTCTCACAATGATTCTTTCTTTAAGAGTTATCATATTATTAGTGAATCTACTTTTATCTAAAGTCATAAAACTCATGACAACATTATCATTATTAGCGAGCTTATGTATTTCACGATAAAACTCATGTACTAAGAACTCCCTCATTATTCTTAAACTTGGTCTTAAAAAATTTTTGATTAAATTTTTCGTGATGATTTTTCAGAGATTTTCAAACTTATGAACTTTCCACCTCCTTTTGCATTTGGATTAAAGGCTTGTTTATTCTCATCCTCCTCTTGGTTCAATGGGAATATAGGTATTGAACAAGATGACCTGATTTCTCCGTACATATTTATCATCATTCAACAAGTCTTCATCTCTATTCTTGATGATCTTATTCTCAAAAATAAAATTACTCCATTTAATATTACAGATGTTTAAGTTGTTTGGTGATGATGCTATCATTGCTATCAAAAGTTGGCACTTGATCTTTTCTCTTCGATTTATGTTAATAGATCTAAATCAATCATTTATTTTCTTAAAAATTATTAAGCTAAAATTAAACATAAAATTTACGATCTCTTCCATATGAAAGAGGGATCTTGGTCCATGAGTTTTTTTATACAGAATCTCAAAAAGGTCTCATAATAAAATAATTGATAGAGTATCTACTCTCTAAAAAAAATCTACTCTCTAAGTTGAAAATTTTATTATAAAAAATACTGGTACTACTATCATCCCCTTATATTGTCTTATGTCAATTCACATTTCAACCAAAATATCAAATACATTAGAGAATTTCTTTAGTCTTTACATAATGACAAACTTGATTATATCCTCACTAGTTGGGAGTACACCACTAGGCCCAAATCTCATGATGTCCTACGTATAAGAGATCTCACATATTTTCTTGCCACAAGAGTCTTATCTATCCTCAAAAACTCTAAGTACCTTTGGATTAAGCTCCTCCTATCCATATACAGTCAAGTTAATTCTTAGAATCTTCAATCTCATCACTCCTCTTGTTTATGCCAAAACACAATCTCTAACTTTAAAACTCTCAATGATGGTTTTGTTAGATCCGACACATATATTAACATTTGGAGTTGATCTTGAATTACTAACACTTATCTAGATAAATGATCCACATTTATAAATATGTTTGATATGGCAAATTTTGATAAATCATTTCAAAACATCATAATCATTGCTACTATCGCAATGGTATGGTATAAAACTTTAACTTTATGGTATCAAACATTTGGTTCTTAGAGACTCACTCCACACACACACACACACACACATACATATACATATATATACATATATATACATATATATACATATATATACATATATATACATATATATACATATATACATATATATACATATATATACATATATATACATATATATACATATATATACATATATATACATATATATACATATATATATATATATATATATATATATATATATATATATATATAGTGATTGATTTTACTCATAAATCCCTATAGTTTATCATTTTTCTCTAGAATACGAATGCTTCCTTTGTCTCCTGTCATATGCATGAAGGTCTAGGTTTTATCTTAAAGGATCCAGAAGGGAACATCATTTATGCAGGATGTGAGACTTTACAGGTTCATTAAGTTCTTCAAAGAAAATACCAAGCTATTCAATCTGGACTTCAAATAATAATTGGAACTGATTGCTACAGAAATAATTTATGGATAAGAACGGACTCCTTACTACCTATCATGCTAATAATGTAAATGTTATGAAGCAGGGATTTCTGTATAGAAACCAAAATAAGAATGCTTATACATTTGCCCACTATGCAAGGATTAATAGAGTTTCTAATTTTTCGGATTCGAAAGAACCCAACTTCACATAATTCTTTTATATTAGTAATTAACCTTGTTGCAGATCACCCTCTCAATGCCAATGATATCAAAATATATGAACTCATCCAAGCCAATGCCATCTCAATCTCGATCAACTTCTTCATCATTGATTGTGAAGTCATATAGACACTAAGGCAACCAAAAAAATTAAAACCTTCTTATTATTAGCACATAAATTTGAACAGCTAAGAAAAAAGAACCAACTTCCAAATTATTATTGTTTGATCAATTTACATGTTATTGTTTGCAACCGCATTTTCCACTTTATTTTGAGTTCTAGCAACCACATTGTTCTACTCTTTAATTAAATTTGAAGAACTCATTTATCCATCTAATTATTCTTTAAGAAACTCTACTTGATTTTTGTTCGATAGACTCTGCGACTTATTCTTAAATCCATGTAAAAAATTTCTTTTTATTCCTAAATAATTACTAAAGGAAGGCCCGATTAAAAAAGCCTCTCTATCGGCTAATATTTGAATTGTTTGATGAAATCATTTTGATTGATACTACGATAACTCTATTGAATTCCAAATATAATTTTTGTTTGTTGTGATGCATATTATTTTTTATGAATTTTTTTTAAAATCTTTATGGTACTATTTATATTTAAGGTTTGAACTCAAATTCAAACTCAACCCAAAAATCACATCTAGCAAATCATCTCGCCTTTATGAAGCATCTCAGTAATTGGAATGTATAGATATGCGTGTATCATTTCGCTCTCTCAATCTCTGTTTCTCTTTGTTTTATTATATTTAAACTTAAAAAAGGTTCGAAACCTAAAAAACAAAAGGAAAAAAAAAATCTTTTGGTCTCCAATCAGATCGATAAACGAGTAGAGAAAAATTGCTTTTATTTCCATTTACTTTCACGTGTGAATCACGTGACCTTTGATGGAGCACACACAAAGGACTATGATGCTTGCGGACACGTGAGATTTGCTTAGTCACGTGACATTTGGGTATCGACTCGAATTCAAATCAAATGCCGCTGACACGAGTTTTGTCTCTGAGTGAGCCGAACATGAACTTGGTTTGGTTCGACCATGTTCCGAAGAATTCAATTAAATCCGACCGTTGATTTAGATCCAATTGTTGATTCGTTTGCACTTAACCGTTAGATTTGGACGTAACAAGTACGTTTGGGTAAGTTGCGGTCGAAACATTTTAAAGTAGCAGCTAAAAATTGTAACCCTAAATCTTCTTCCCCGGCTTTGGCCGATTCCCCCGCACCATTCTCATATCGTCGTCCTCCGGGCTCTCCTCTGCTGCTAGTCGACCTCCGCGGCTCTACTCCGCCATTGCTCCACCCCCATCTTCCTCCACATTCGCTGCCTACTCGTCTGCCCTTTTGCCGCTGCTGTTCCACGTTTGCTGTCCCTGGCGAGCGACGAAAGAGTGCCACTGGATTCCACGACAATGCGTTGCGGTTTAAGGGCTCGACGAGCATCTAACGAGCCGAACACGAGCTGTTCGAGCTAGGACTTATCTGGATTCTGTGCCTTTTTCGTTTGTTCTGAGTCCGACTAAAGTTTTGATCGTCTGAGGCCAGTTCTCTCGTTTCGACTTCGACCATGTCGACCCTGGAAATCGAAGCGCGGGAGTAAGTTCTCCTCCTCTTTTCTTCTTTTATGAATTGTAACAGACTCCTCCGCTCCGCTCTCAGTTGCTAATGATTGTTTGTTTTATTCGGTATGTATTAGAACTACTGATTTTGATCATGCTACAGTGCGTAAAGAGTTAGGGAAAGTTGTATTTGGTTGAAAATAATTTATCTATATATTTTTCACCATGGACATGGAATTTGGAGAAAACCTAGAATTTGCAACCTAAGTAATCAGGATTCCTTCTCTGCTAGTAGGGGTATGACTGCATACATTGACCCTCCCATGCTTTGTGCTGCTGGCAGCTTCCTGCACTGTGCTGCTATAGGAAAGTGAAAAATACGACAGTTTATGTTTTGGTTGAATATAGCACTTCTGTCACTCTTACCATCACGGAAGTTGGTGAACTATGATGGTAGGAGAGGTCTGCAAGGGGGTGGGGGGGGGTGGTATGTGGTTTTATTTGAGATGGAGAATGAATTTATCATACTGCTGGGATGATCTTATGAGTAGAATAATCTAGAATTCATATTAAACAAGCTTGCTGAGAGCCCCTTGAGGATATTGAGATGGTTCGGAAAAACAAATCGTGTTAGCATACAATGAAAACCTAAGACGGAAACTTGTTCTCAGAATTTCTTTGAGTAAACTGCAGTGTGATTTAATCTTTCGGTAATGGATATCGATGAAGCTTAGAAGAGAATACATCGTTCATAACAGTGCTTTGTCGCTGTGCTCTTTTACTAAATTTAGAGGATTGCTACCAAATGACTTATTTCCCTCGTGTTCCTGTTTCAACTTTTGCAGAAAGAAGAAAGTTGTTCGGTTGATCTCATGACAATTGCTGTTTACATGAATTTTCGCTCTTGATGTATCTGTCCTTGTTAAATAATTGGAGTGTCTGAATTTACAATCACTTTTCTTTTGCTTTTGCAGTGTAATCAAAATAGTTCTACAGTTTTGCAAAGAAAATTCATTACACCAAACCTTCCAGACATTGCAGAGTGAGTGCCAAGTCTCATTAAATACAGTGGACAGCCTTGAAACATTTGTTGCAGATATTAATAGTGGAAGGTGGGATGCAATTTTGCCTCAAGTGGCACAGCTTAAGCTTCCTAGAAAGAAATTGGAGGACCTCTATGAACAGGTTTGTATCTTCAAATCTATATGTATATGTGTTTCTTTCTTACTGATTTTTCTATTTTTTTATTTCTGTCCTCTTTTTGACATCATTTCTTTCAATATTAAATAAATCATCATTTCTTAGCTTTTGTCATTGACTTGTAAACAGAGTACCAGTGAGATTGTTTTAAACAGGGTTTTTAATTTCGTACTGTACCATCCGGTACGGACGATACATACCGGTCTGTCGGTAGACCGGCACATGGACCGCCTGCTTTTGGGCGGTATCAGGTTTTTGGTCCCATATCGGGTGATACAAGGTTGTACCGATCGGTAACGATTGAAATTTCGACCGTTATTGACTTGTACCGGGCGTTACGTAGCAACTGCAGTTCAGCCAAGCGAACATGCCGTTCCCCTTTGGCACGACATTCTCCCAGTGGTCATCGTAGTGGTTGCCATTAGTCCAGATGAGCACCCCATGGTCGGATATTACGTCGTTCCATCACTCACCGACAATACTAGTTCCTGCTCCGCCACATGTATCGGCCGTAGCCCTCTTGTAGGTTGCGCCACTAGCCACCCTCGTGATAGTCGCCATTGGAGTACCACTTGCATTCGAACCTATGCTCTTGGTTGATGACACAGGAACCGAGGCAGGTGTTGCCCTCCGACTTGGTGAAGGTCCCATGCCTTCCATCCGGTCGAAACGGTGCTCGCCCATGAAGGTTGCGTTGGAGGGCCACGAGAACTTTCCCTATCCGGAAGCCTTCCCCCTCTGCCACTTCCTCTCGTGCATGCACTAGTTGGTCGCAAGGCACTTCGCTCGTCGGTGGGGGGAGTTCTTCTCTTTCGTGTTCACGATCAAATACAAAAACCCTAAGTTGTTTCATGTTCTCCGCTCGATATGCCCTGATGTACCATTCGATATATCGGTACATACCGTATCAAGCAAGGCTCAGTACGCCGGTATGATACGAGATTAAAAACCTTGGTTTTAAATATTATTTTTTTCTCTTGATCAAATATCTGCAAGATTATACACCTAAAGTTTATTTATTTGTTTGATTTGGCTAACTTTGATGGGATTATTATTTGTAGAATTCCTCAAAATTTATTGTTTACTTCCTCAAATTCCTCACATTTGTTTTCCATTGATTCATTTTTATCTTTTTTTGTTTGTTTGCACATTGAAGTCTCAAGCTGATTATATCATCCATTTTTATTTATCAGTTTGCAATTCTTTATGCATGCAATAATCTTCTAATTTTTGAAATAGTTGTTTTTGTTTGTGAGAGTGGCTCTTACATTAAGTCATCTTCTGTGGTAGATTGTTCTGGAAATGATTGAGCTTCGGGAGTTGGACACTGCACGTGCCATTCTTAGACAAACTCAGGTTATGGGAGTAATGAAACAAGAGCAACCTGAGAGATACTTACGTCTCGAGCATCTCTTAGTCCGAACATACTTTGATCCCAATGAGGTTTGCATATATTATCTATTTATGATTTGCAATGATTTGTATCATTTGTTTCATTGATGAGCATCTCATGTGTGGGAACCCTTTAAATTGCTATTGTGTGTTGTCTTTTGGTTCTTAAGCTAGTTTCTTGTGTGCATATTAAGTTTTTACTTCTGCAAAAAGAAAACAAAGGCGAGGAAAGTATCCAGGAAATTTATTATAATTATTTTCTTGCCTGGTAAACTGGTTGGAGGGTATGGAAAAGTTATAAATCACATCCTGAACAAGCTTATAACAGTGGACCATGGAGGTACCTTTTGGTTAATAAAGGGGATGGTGGTAAGTATGCAACGAATTTTGTAGTCGAAAATAAGAGAATTTTTCAAGTTTTATATATCTTTCATAATACTAGACAATGACAAAGGTATTCTATAGAATGTTTTAACTTGGTGCGTGCATCGACTGGTACTTAGAGTTCCTATTTTGCATGTAGTAGCAGATTATATAATTCTGAGTAAGGGAGTATAGGCACTCTCTCTTTTAAAGTAGCTGATGCTCCTTTTTTCATATTTTGGTTTTCAACATGTTGCTGGTAAAATATGGTATGAAAATTTGAGGTCCATGATAGATCCTGATTTGGTACTGTAACAAGTTTCATCAAGAAATTAGCACATGCTTAGTATGCTGAAGGAAATGCCCTAAGTGCATCAATCAATGGATCAATATAGATGTCATGGGAATGTGCCAGAAGGATACAATAGGACCTTGCAACTTGTAAGCTGCCAGGGTGCAAATTCCTTTCCAGGGTTCCCACAAACAAAAGAAGAGAAAAATGTCTTTCTCTATCAGAATTTAGCGTTGTTAATAGAGCCAAATTGTACAGCCAGATATTTGCATTAGAGTGTTCATCATCAATCTCCCTGAGCTAGCAGTGCATCCCATTTGCACTGAGATAACCCACCTGTGCTCATCTCACTACAATCACTTAAAGCCCACATGACACAGTGAAACTGCCAATGGAGCATGAGAAACAAAAAAAGAAAAAGAAAAATTGAACTGGTATAGTTTTGCACAGATTCATGCGGACAATCAAATTGCCAACCACAAGAGTAAAGCCATGGTGGCAACTTGTTGAAGTTGCTTGGAAGATTGTATTGGCAAAGAGTTGAAGGTTTATCCATGAATGGATGAGTTAATTGTGTATTTAATGAAACCAAGCTGAGTTGGCATGGTGGTTCTAGTGCTATAGCTAAACTTTCCTGCCCAAGAATCAATGAATTTCAAATCCCATATCCTATTTAAAATCTTCTGTAATGTTCTTGAGCTTCCTCTATAACAATATCCTCTTAGAATTTGTCTTGATGATTATTCTTTTACGATATAAACATTCATTTACTTTATTACTCATTTTGTTTGGCAGAAATTGATATCCTATAAACTCCACTTGGCTAGTCTATTTTTAATTCTGCACTCTTTCTGCCTCTTGACAGGCATATCAAGAGTCGACCAAGGAGAAGCGCCGTGCACAAATTGCTCAAGGTTTCATTTTAAGTTCTTAGCTACCTGTCCTATATATTTTGGTGTTATTTTCTCATGGATTAATTTTCTACAATCTGTTCTGTTAGGACCACTTTGTTAGGTTTTTGTTTATAATTTATCTCCTAGGTTGGCTTTTGTTTAGATTTGTTATGACAGTTCTCACCATCTATGAAGTAGGTGGTTATATATCCTATGAATTCTTGGATCATGTACACTAAATTTCTCTCTTATGGAATTTACCTTTCAGCTCTTGCTGCTGAAGTTTCTGTTGTACCGCCATCACGATTGATGGCATTGATTGGTCAGGCTCTAAAGTGGCAGCAACACCAAGGTGCTACTTTGAATTTTACTTGAAATAGTCTAAACCTTATTGGCATTTGGTAATTTCACTCCCATGGCTGAAGCATATGCTTTCCTTTTATATTTCTCAGGATTGTTGCCACCTGGCACTCAATTTGACTTGTTCCGAGGAACTGCTGCAATGAAGCAAGATGAAGATGACATGTATCCGACAACCCTGGCACACCCAATAAAGGTATACTTTGAACCATTTCATTGGTAAAAATCTGATCAAATGCTTCATGTGGCACACTTGACTGATATTTTTTGATTGATACAGAACAGTTTTCGTAAAGCCATTTTTTGGTGTGTTGCAATTACTTGATCTACTCAGCATGTTTTTGTTACCATTTTTGAATTTTTAACTATAGATATGGATGTATGTAAAGAAATACGGATTGGTGAAAGCAAAGGTAGAAAAACCTTCTACCGCTGGGGCAATAATAACTCATACTTTTTATTTGAAGTTCGTTTTGAAGAAAAGCATCTTGCCTTTTTAACTTGTCCATTCAATTTATGTCTCTCTATATATAGGGAGAGATCAAAATATATGTCTATCATGAGATATTGGTATATGTTATTCAGACACACATGCTTGTTGGTAATAGGGAAACTCTAGTCACCTAGGTACATATTTCAACAAGGTGCATCCTTTGTCAATATCCTGACGGCTCTTTTTATAGACAACCATTCAAAGTTAGTTATTCTAGTTAGCAGTTCCTGGTCACTAGGATGGGATAGATTTGACATGGATCTTGTTGAGGATAATAAACCCTACATGTATTTCTTCCATGTATATTTTGTGTTCATCTAGATATGTATGTATGTAAAATAACATATATAAGAATCATTCAACAATAGCAGATATGTTGCACGTAATCTTGTTCCCATTTAATTCTATTGCTTTGATTCTATGATTGAAATTGACCTTATCTGGTCTAGTATGTGCATGAATTTGTTTCATATGCCATGCTCTTTTTTTTTTATACTGGGACCAATGTGATGGTTCTTGCCTCCTCACCCCTTACCTTTCACTGTAAATTTTTAATAGAGATTATCTATATTTTCATGGCAAGGCTATACGCAGACTTTCCTTTTTGAATGTTTAAGAAATTCTTCTGGATAGGTACCAAATAATTAACTGGTTCATTGCAGTTCGGAAAGAAAAGTCACCCAGAATGTGCTCGTTTTTCACCTGATGGTCAATTCTTAGTTTCATGCTCGGTTGATGGCTTTGTTGAGGTAGGCGTCTGCTAGATTTTTCAGTTTCTGTTGCTATGGCATTGTGGACAACTGAATCTTTTTGTTATGCATTTTGTTCAGGTTTGGGATTATATTAGTGGGAAGCTGAAGAAGGATCTGCAGTATCAGGCTGATGTGAGTAAGCTGTTGCTGAATTGTCACAGCTAGGAAAATTATTCCTCTTTTTTTCAGAAGAGGGAAGAAAGATTATAATTAACAGATTTTGTTTCCTCCTTTTTCTTTTTCCCAACCATGATCTTTATATTTGGCCATGTTGAATCTGATTTGATCTGTGGTTGTCATATCTCTCCTGTTTAATTTAGTTCTTGTTTTGGAATTATAATTAGCTGATTACATACAAAAATTTGTATTCCCAACATCTTACCAGAAAAAACCTAAAAATATGGTTCTAATTGTAGCCTAACTAAAAGATACTTGTTACTTATCTGGCAACCCCTTAAAAAAGTACTAATAAAATTAATAATGAAAAGTTTAGAAAAATATGGAGTAGAACTCATGATGATTGACTAGACCCAACCGTAATATTAACTCAACTGGGGCCCATCTTAATCAATAGACTTAATCATCTTTTATTGGACTTAAGATAGACTCATATTAAACCCAATCTTTATTCACTTCTTTTACATGGATACCATCTCAGTATTAGTTCTTTGTTGCAAGGTCTTCTTTGAGTTGGCTAGATTGGTAGATTAGGTATTGATCTTTATGGTAGTAGGTATTGATCATTATGGTAGACCATGATGACATTCTGCTCTTGTATCACCCCAATGCAATAAATGTCGTTAAGATGAGGGATGTAGAAGATGTGGTAGTGGGCAATAGGGCATTATAAGCTGAAATAATTTCACAAAAGTTATGGGAAGAGGAGCGATGGCTATTATGATTTTATAATACAAATAAATTTTCTAGAAGACGAAAAAAAGGAAATCGAAGATTACAATCAATCGATTTTTTATTTCTTTTTTTCTTTTCCCAACTATAATGTTCATTATTCAGTGTATCAAATGATTAGTTGTTTAGTTATCACCAAATCTGTCTTGTTCAATTCTTATGCGTATTTTGGGATATCAATTAATTACATACAAAAAATTGATTCAACTGGTCGCACCAGTAAAGACCAGTTGGTATGTACCAGTCGTACTTGTATTTGATTCTGACAAAGGAAACAAAATGCACGGCCAATAGGAAGCACATGCAGAGGTCTTGCTTGAATTTACTAGTAATTTTAAAATGTCATTGTCATCCATAGCTTATGAGTGCTTTTCCAGCAATAAATTGATAACTGAAGTTTACCATTCTTGTATCTTAGTGCTACACCATTTTGGTGTGTGTATGACGTAGTGACATACAGTTACATCTTTCATATGGTGATGCGTTGGTTTATAAATTTGAATCACATAGATACCAAGTTAGTTTATTGTTAAGTCTGAATCAGATTAATTGGATCTTACCCTGTATGCTTATTTAAGATTCATGATACATAAATCAACATCATGTTTCTGAAATAATTGACATTTTGTTAATACATAAATCAGATTAATTACATCTTACCCTGAATGCTTATTTAATGCCCAATGAATCACTGGTTTCTCTTTTTTTGACATTATGTAACATTAGTGTTCATAAACAATTTATATTTTGTACGACATGATATTAAATTTTAGGTTGTGCCGCTATGTATCTGCTGACTGCTGCCTTACTGAACCTGCTGCAGGATGCTTTTATGATGCACGATGATGCTGTACTTTGTGTTGATTTTAGCCGAGATTCAGAAATGCTGGCATCTGGATCACAGGATGGAAAAATTAAGGTATAGTATATCATCCATGTATGTGCCTTCTGTATGCTTGTTAGGTAAAATTTTGTTAATATTGTTGTCGGTAAACTAGCCCGATGACTCTAATCTAACTATTGAACTACTTTTTGCGTGAAATAGATGATCTTCCCCCCTTTTGGTTTTTCATCTTCTTTATAATTTTTTTTGTATAAACAGTCATCGTCTCTATTGGACTTATTGTGGAATATTTTATATGTTTGGTTTAGTTTTTGATGAATTTTACCCACAAGTGAACTTTATTATAATGGACGCTTACATGGGAATGTTATGGCTTTTGTTTGGAACCATAGTATTCGTTTCAGCAAAGCTTCTCTTTTGCATAAGGCTATTAACCCGTAACATATTTTCCATATCAATAACCAACTCAAACCATACTCAGTCCTGCAAAAGATGGATGAGGCCCCTGGTTTAGATCTGATAATTGAACAGAACACCATTTTTAAAACCTTTATTTGACTTTTGGCAGCACTACAATATTTTAATGTAAAATATTGTTACATACTGCTTAAAAGTTGAAAATAATGTATATCCCTTGAAAAGGTTAAAATTATTTATTTTTACCAAATAAACATATAACATAAAAGTTTTTTAAGACATACAAAAAAGAAACCCTTAGTTAATTTTGTAATTTCTACTGTGGAGCTTACAGAATATACTACTATAAAAAATTACATTGCTCAAATAAAATATTCTAACTTCAAATTCTCTGAATTCAATTATGCTTTGAAATATGTTGCAGCTTGGGTTCTATACTCCAATTAATCAGAAAAGCAATTATCCCCAGTATATGTGACTCTCTTCCGTAAAGGGCAAGTGCCAAACAGGGACCATGTTGTCATGATGTTGTGAATGTGCACTCTTTCCCTTCTCTCCTTTTTTTAGTATATCAAATAGGTTGGAATTGATCAAATCTAGCAGCTTCAGTTGAGCTGAATGATTTATGGCAGCAAGACTGAAAAACCAGCAAAAATTAGATCAACCTTGCATGAAAGACGGGGCACATTTGTATGGCCAACATCACAAACTATGATTGTAGTAGTGGTAGTAAAGAAATTGAGTTACTTGGACAAAGCTGCTAGTGTTGCATTGTCCAACTTATTTGCATGTTTTCATCTTCTTTCTCAATTTTTAATTGTCCGTTCAGCGACTTCATTTCTTTTCCTAATTGCAACATGCCTTCTATTAACTTATGGACTTCATCGTTTTTCTTCAGTTGGTTCTTAAAACGGTCAACCAGATGTTTAATTGTGGTTGCTGTTTGATTTCTTTTTGTTGCTGTTGATAATTTTGATGATTTCTTTTTCTCAGGTTTGGCGTATTAGAACAGGTCAGTGCTTGCGACGTCTTGAGCGTGCACATTCGCAAGGTGTAACCAGTCTTGTGTTTTCTCGCGACAGTAGCCAGCTACTGAGTACATCCTTTGACACGACAGCAAGGTGTTCTTAAATCCAGAACAGCTTTTATTTTGTCAGAATGTATATTTAATTCTTTTTTATGGCTATTATGCATTCTGGCTAGTTCATATCTTCAAGATATCATGTAGTAATTTGAATCATTTCCCTAACAGTTCTCCAAGTTATTTTTCCCTTTCATCTGTGGACAAGTAGCAATTGGCTGTAGCAAAAGAAGTCGACCATATGTGATTTTTTGTTCAACTGCTTGTTGGAATGTTCCTTGAAATGGCAAGGATTTTAAGAAATGGCAAGAAATTTATGAGTTGCCTTCAGGAAGGGAATTTCGAGTGTATTTGCTTAGAGCCACAATACCAAGGTTCAATTTATGGTACTTGAGTTAAGCAAAAAACAACAGTTTGCAATGTGCACATCAAAATTCTTCTAAGTTTGTAATAAATTCATTTTGATAATTATCTTGAGACCCTAAGCTTTTTAATTGGTGCAACATCCATAGATAATACTTTTTTATTGTATATGTTATGTTGTGTTGACATTTGCTAGGGTATAGTGAGTTCTTGGATTCCTAATTACATGAGCCTATATTCCTTACGGAAATGGAAGTTATCCTTCCTGCTATTTCATCTTTTAGGGGTTGCTGCAAGCCTGCAAGTGCTTCCCTTGCTTAGTATATTTGCTATAAAGTCAGCATATAGGAAATTGATTGGAGGTCAAGAGCTATTTGTAAAAGATTCAGACTGTTGATCATATTGGATGTTTGTTATAAGTAGATCTATTTTGATGCTATGGTTTGGAAGCTATGTTGTTGTAGGAGGGGAAAAAGAAACACAATATGACATTCAGGGTGCTCGTGAAGAAGTATAGATACTGGAGATAGTGAATGTATAACCCTTAATAGGTTGACTTTATGTAAAAGTTGCAGCCTTTTTCTCTCTAAATATTTCTGATGGTCAGTAGAGTCTCTTTTTATTTTCTCCTCTTTACAATCATTGTCAATTACAAATGTGGGATTGCAAAAAATAACTTGTCAATTCCAATCCTTTGGTTGATATTATTGAATCCTACGATAGAAACCTTAAAAAATAACTTGTCATTTTCAATCCTTTGGTTAATATTATTGAATCCTATGATAGAAACTAAGGTTAAATATGATGGGTTTTGTGATTTAAGGTATTTATGATTGAATTATTTCTGGTATCAAGATATTAGAAAGTGACACATTTCCAACTGCGTTCCACCAAATATTGAATTTACATGTATTATTTTTCAATTATGATGGATGAAGTTTCTATGCCTAGTCTCATTAATGCTCCTGAATCTAATTGCATGTTTACAATAACTTAACCAGGATTGAGGGCTTTGTTTGAGGGGTTTACTCTCCAAGCTTTCCATGGTTTTTGCTGTGCTGCATCACATAGCCACATCTGTGTAAAGCTGCTAAATCCTTTGAAGAGCCACACAGATTAATATATAACAAAGTCTTCCATTGCGATTCTATTAATAGAGCTAAACTAGTCAGATGTCAGGCTAACATATGTGCATAGACTCAGTATTTTTTATTCAACTTAGGTTGGTGAGATTATGTTAATCAGTCATTGTCTCAGCTGCAACATGGGTCTATTATTCAATTTGAATGTGACAAATTCTATGTTTTGTCCAATCTCGCATAATAAGTTATACTTTTATTTCTTATATTTCTGATCTGGGGTCTTCTATAATCAGAGCTTCTTTTTTTCTTACATTTCTTATCCATTATTAAAATTTGTAAATTTGTTTCTGGACAATGGTAGAATCCATGGCCTGAAGTCTGGGAAGCTGTTAAAAGAATTCAGAGGCCACACATCTTATGTAAATGATGCAATTTTCTCAAACGATGGCAGCCGTGTTATTACAGCCTCCAGTGATTGTACTGTAAAGGTACAAAAACATATTATTTTTCAACTCTTGGATGCACATATTTTTTTACTTTTTGCAATCTCATCTAGTATTTCATCAATTTTCTTTTGGCTAGGTGTGGGATGTGAAGGGTACAGATTGTTTACATACCTTCAAGCCACCACCTCCATTAAGGGTATTCTTAGATCTTATGTTGCCTTTCATCCTGTATTTAATTTTCAGCCAAAAATTTAATTGATCTTAATTTGTAATATGTTCATCTGCACTTTCAGGGGGGTGATGCATCTGTGAACTCTGTTCATTTGTTTCCTAAAAATCCTGAGCACATTATAGTTTGCAATAAGACATCATCAGTATATATAATGACTCTTCAAGGACAGGTACATGTGCTCTTTGCGAAACCCTACTAGTTGGTAATGAAATTCCAAATATCTTTCTTTCATATCAGAGGCAAATGTCTTAAGATCTTTTGTAAATTAATTGTTCATTTATGTTGCTATGTGATACGAGTAAATTTAGGAATGTTGTATGCATATTGAACTGGATAAGTTGTGTTAAAAATTTTGAAAGAAATATGTGACAATCTTTTTTTGCTTTCTTTAATGAAGAAATATGTGACAAAGAATTTGAAAGCATGAGTTTTCATGCCCTATGCAAACTTTGGCAAAGTGCTAAAAATGGAAATTGAGAATTTGGTAAAAGCTTTGTTTGAACTCTTATGATTCTATATAAAATGAGCATGAGCAGTATAAACACATGCCTTATTAATTGTACTTATAAATTACAAATGTAAGATATGATCAAATACAATATGAAAATTGTAGACACGCAAAGCAGATCAAAGAGTTTACAAGTTATTTTCATAGAAGTTTACTAAACAACTAAGATATCCAACACCGAGCACTTGATATAGGGCCCTGACTCCAAAGTTTTGACTGAAGACAATCAGGTCTATAATAAAAGCAACTGTCCCATAATTATAGAACCAAGCTTTCTGGTCACGAAGTGTCTATTTGCATCCACTTTTTCAAAATTTGAATGCCTATGGTGAGAATTCAAGCAAATATATTGACATTCAAGAAAATGGTGATTCTGGGATGTCAAAATAGAATATTACTTATATATAGTCACAATGTGCTTGATGTGCATATAGATGCACAAGCATACACTATCAATATATGTTATTTTTCATCGGTACACGACCAAATTTGTAAATGAGGTATTTGGATTAAAAAATTTGAAAAGCTTTGTCTATATATATATATATATATATATATATATATATATATATATATATATATAGTCACAATGTGCTTGATGTGCATATAGATGCACAAGCATACACTATCAATATATGTTATTTTTCATCGGTACACGACCAAATTTGTAAATGAGGTATTTGGATTAAAAAATTTGAAAAGCTTTGTCTATATATATATATATATATATATATATATATATATATATATATATATATATATATATATATATAGTCACAATGTGCTTGATGTGCATATAGATGCACAAGCATACACTATCAATATATGTTATTTTTCATCGGTACACGACCAAATTTGTAAATGAGGTATTTGGATTAAAAAATTTGAAAAGCTTTGTCTATATATATATATATATATATATATATATATATATATATATATAGTCACAATGTGCTTGATGTGCATATAGATGCACAAGCATACACTATCAATATATGTTATTTTTCATCGGTACACGACCAAATTTGTAAATGAGGTATTTGGATTAAAAAATTTGAAAAGCTTTGTCTATATATATATATATAGTCACAATGTGCTTGATGTGCATATAGATGCACAAGCATACACTATCAATATATGTTATTTTTCATCGGTACACGACCAAATTTGTAAATGAGGTATTTGGATTAAAAAATTTGAAAAGCTTTGTCTATATATATATATATATATATATATATATATATATATATATATATATATATATATATAGTCACAATGTGCTTGATGTGCATATAGATGCACAAGCATACACTATCAATATATGTTATTTTTCATCGGTACACGACCAAATTTGTAAATGAGGTATTTGGATTAAAAAATTTGAAAAGCTTTGTCTATATATATATATATATATATATATAGTCACAATGTGCTTGATGTGCATATAGATGCACAAGCATACACTATCAATATATGTTATTTTTCATCGGTACACGACCAAATTTGTAAATGAGGTATTTGGATTAAAAAATTTGAAAAGCTTTGTCTATATATATATGTAGTCACATTGTGCTTGATGTGCATATAGATGCACAAGCATACACTACCAATATATATAATTTATGTAAAGACTTGCACTTTTGTACATACCTGCAACTGTACCACCTGTAAGATTCCATGCAGCAAATGGCCTGGTTGCAAGTCTTTGGTCGTGTTGAAGTACACTTTTACATGGGAGTACATTTACAACTAATGCACTACCCTTTGCAAGTACACTAGTGATTTATTTGCCTACAAGTAAAGCAGGAAGTAGTGTAGCAGTTTGCAAATGTATGTTCAGGTAACAGGATGCTTTACAAGAAACCAAGCACCTGCAATAGACACACTTGAGACACATGCACTCTACTGGAAATTGTAATAGTAGCGAACCAAACAGTTGTAATTACAATCATTATTACAACATTTGCAGTTGCATTGCAATTTGTGTTTTGCAAGCATTGTAGGCATGGCAATCAGATAGTGTACATAATATCCTTATGTCCCTTTAGCTACATATACATTCATCAAAGAGATGTGCATGGATGAAGATGTTTTAGTGTTCTAGATTTGTGTGGATAATATGAGTGCTATCTCCACATATGCAAACAAATAAACCATGAAAGATCTTGCGCAAACTGTAACCATCTTAATTGTTGGTTTTTCTATTTTTGCTGTTTAATGTTGTATGGTTATCTTAAAACTTATTTGAGACAGACAGTAGTGGCCTTTGTTTGCCTTTTCTTTCAGATCAACTCATCTAATGATGTATGAAAATTCTGCATACTGCATTATCCCTTGCCATTTGGCATTGTTGAATGCTTTAAGTAATATTTCGTTCACTTTTTGTTACTTGGCTCTTATATGGTTAAGTCCATAGAATATTTGAAATTAATTTGGTATTTGATGTCTTGGTTTGTTTTAATAATCTGCAGGAATATGTATTGTTTCAGCCACCAGTCCGGTAAGCTGGAACACTTGATGAAGGTTAGTGATGTTGGTCTATGCTGTTTAGTAGGTTTAACAGTCATGTTGTGGACAATTTTCTTCTTTTTGTTATCCAAAAGATCAGTTAGGTATCATTTGCAACATTCAAGCTAGAAAATAAGCTCTGAATGGGTTTCCAGAACATGAGAAAATGATGGTATCTCATCTCCGTTCATATCTGAAGACTGGAAGTTTTGGAAAGGTTAATAAGAAGATTTTAGAAGCTTATTATGACATTGAGGTCAAGTCAGTTTGTTCCAGAAATGCCAAGAAACTTCCAATTACTAGAGCAAATCCAGGTAGCCCATAATCTTGGTCTGACTCACTATGCTAGGTCCACTCTTTCTACCTACTACCCTAGTAATATCTCTCCACTATCCCTGCACTTCTTCACCCTAGATTCATTATCCTTGGCTTCATTTGCCCCCATCTCCTCGCCTTTGATCTCCTCTCTTGTGACCATTGATCCAATATCTGGTCATATTCTTTGTGCCATACTAAGACTTGAGCCTGTCTCAACAACTCTAGCTCTGAAATTCTGGTTCCTTTGTCCCTACCTCTGCCTATATATAGCTTTTGCATTATAATTCGATTATGGTTTAACTTATTGGCAAACCTTATTATTATAACTTATCTTAGCTAATATAAAAGAAGGAAGGAAGCTAATTTCATGACAATATTTTAAGCACCTGAAAAAAGAAAAACATTTAAATGAGTTAAAACTTAAAAGGTATCATTAGAATCAGTTGCTCAAGCTCCAGTTCTCCATGCAATAAGACAAATTCCTTCTAGTAACTATACAATATGTGCAGTCAAGTGCCATGTTATATCTCCCTTTCCTAAGAGTTAAGATCTACATAAAACCATACCATGAAAGCATCTGATATGTATTAGATTATCTGCAGACTTTCTGCGTTTGATAAAAGTATCATACATGGATATTATATTGCATGTGTTAGAAGCTTACACATCTCTTAAATTTTGAGACATTTGAAACAATGGAAACAAGATTAAAACATTGGAGAAAGAACAATCCTTGCTCTTCTACTCTTCTTAAGAAAGTTGAATCAGAATAATTCTGCTTTACTTTATCATCTTTTAGTAAAAAGTTCTGCCATATTTGTTGGCAGAAAATGAGCTTCGACATCAGAATTTGGTGATATGCTCAGAAAGAAGTTATTTTCTTCCACTTTTCCTGAGAGAAAAGTATGTTACGTTTTCAATCTGTAAGTGAAAGAATAGTATATTGACCCCTTGCCAGACCCTGTTTGGCATGTCTGGGGTTTGCCCTTTATATTAAAAATCATTGACCCTACTCTGTTAGGTCAACAAAGTCTACATAAGATGAAAATAGAGTAGAAAAATGAGAGGATTAAAGTGGATTTCCTTGTGATCTTTCTCATGACTATTCTTAGTATGATTTTTTTCACCAACTCTAATTATTGCCATCCTGAAAATCCATCTTTAACTTCAATTGTTTGTCTGTAACTTCTGTCAATTCAATAACCATTTATGGTACACCGTGATTTCCTTGTGATCTTCTCACCTTTCGTTCCTCTTTCTGTTCTTTCCCTTTTGTGTGTCTTTCACTTGTTAATTGGATGAGTTTCCTTCAGAAATTATTAAATATCATGAAGTTACAGGGAATCATTTTGAACTTTTTACTCGACCCCAGATCATTCACAACTTTTCTGGAACTTGGAATTTAACCTGACATGTCATGTTTTAAAATGCATATCTAAGGGTCAAAATTTCTAATTCCAATTGATGAGGATGATCAAATTAATCATAGATTTGTGGACTCTTCCCTATGTCTTTGCTCGCAGGTTCATGACAAAGATGTGATTGGTGTAACTCATCACCCTCACAGAAATTTGGTCGTCACATATGGTGAAGATTGTACAATGAAAATATGGAAACCTTGACACCCACAGTTTGTATGTTCATTCAGACGCTATTCTTAGCTTATGTATTTTCCATCATTGAGCAAAATCTTTGTAATCATCTTTTTGGTGACATCCGCATTCTGTAGCATATTTTGAGTGATCTGCTGAATGAATAGAAAATTTATGAGATGTTCATCTCAATGGGTGTCAGAAGAAAATAGGATAACACTTCCCAATGTTTACTTGCATGTTTTATTTCATGTGCAATATGTTCCAATGTCAAGTTATTAATTAGCTGTATAATTTTCCATGAATATTCACAAAATAACTGATGGATGTCTATTATATTTAATTATCGTGAAGTTCAAGACAGGTTCCCTTAATTTCTCATTAAAAATCTTGATGCATTTTTTTGTACCTTTTTTTTTTCGTTTGTCAAGTTATTATTATCGTGTATCCAATTAAAGGAGAATCGCTCAAACAGTATTTTAAAGCCTTCATAGCGACAGTGAAGAACAAAAAAAAGATAGATAAAAAACCATATATTTAAGACATAAATATGATAGATGTCTATCTAACGAGTTTGAATTCTTCAAAATTATGAAACTGTATCCAGTTTTCATTTGCCCCCATCTCCTTGCAATAAATATCTAAATTAAGTTTGAATTCTATTAGTTAGTCAATAAGCCACAGATAGAATTCTTAGACGTCAACAATTGGATTTTACTTAAATTGAATCAGGGAGTCATTTGTATCGAGTTTGAGGTGGAAATGGTTAAGAGATGAGTTTAAGGTAGTCAAATTTGAGAATGGATAGGGTAAAAATTCACTGCCTTGTGGGCATATTTATGTGATGTGGTCACATTAGCACATAACTTACCAATCAACTATGGGATCACTGCATATGGGATTCTCAAGTAATTAAGTCTAATCTCAATTATTAGTGCGTTGATGTGGTCAACTCCAAATCTTTGCTGATGATAATTTGCACTAAGTTGTGACCAAAGATATCAATCATCTGTGGTTTCATATCATGCAACCGACACCCACAGTACCCCTAAGGCTCGCATTGAATACACACCTGTTTTGGACATGAGCAGCCTTCAATTGGTTCACTCATGTATCACAGCTTCTCCAAAGAAGATCCCTGTTGTGTCAAGATATCTCAAGATATATGCTGGTATATAATTCCAGCAGGAAACTGTCAAGATATCTCCTCCATCTTCTTAACTGAAAACTTGCCAAGGAAACTACCACACTATATTTTATGATTCAATTACCACATTCTTGATCCATGCATTTCTTTTCTGCAACAATAATGCCTATGCATCAAGTATGTCATGGCAATATAACCAGCTCAAGTTTAAAGGGCTCCATTCTTAGGGACAAACCACTAAGTGCACTGGAGGTGATTACTGGTGTCAAGGCAAAATCATCAGAACCAATGTACTCGAGGAAGCATCATGTGGAAACTGGCCGACCGAACTACTGCCGAAGCTTCAGCTTGTTTAACACTTCAAACTATGCATCTACAATCACAAATGCTTCCAGTCAAGTGTTTTTAGCTTCATACATATTCAAATTCTTTACCATGCTTTGTTGTGGCATCTGCATTACCATTCCTGGCTGTTTCCGCCCTTCATCATTCCCTGCAGGCTGCTAGAACTTGGCCTGGTTGGGACTTCATCATTGGTAGCTGGAAGAGATAAAATAGTCAGAATCAGAATATATTGCACAAGTGTTAGAAAATCAACTTTGTTGGAGAATTTTAAACTTGGCCTGTAGATTCTTTCATTTCTAAGATTACCTTGTCGGTTATGTTTAGCAGTCATGAAATGAGTTTTACAAGGTTATATATTTCTAAAATGAACAGTTTGCATTTCTTCTATTGGCACAATCATGTTTGCTTTTGGTTTAGATGTATCATGAGCACTTGAGTGCAGGTTTTCATCACAAGTGCCAAAATTTTGAGATTGATCTTTGCTTGAATAAAATTCATGTCTTGGTCCTGGTAGCCGATGTGAAGTTTTTGGACATTAGAACGTAAAGTCATAAACCATTTACTAATAGTTATTATTATGTATGAGACAGGGCCAACATGGCCACAGCAATATAACTTGCCAGTTCAATCACTTGGGAAACACATTCCACAAGATTTGAACCTGAAAGCTGATTGCAGAAAGAGAGCAACTGACCAATGGGCCAAATTCTGATTGATTATTAGAAAAATATTCTTAGGCTACTTGGAAAAATTGAATAACTAGAAACAGGAGAAAAAATAATGTCAAACACAGATCAAGCGGGGAAAAGGACCTGATGTTTTAGTTGTTGCATCATATAAGCTCTTTTTCAGCAACACTGTCCCTGGAAATGACATGAGATTGATGTTTTGTAGCCATTTCTCAGTATCTTCAAGTTGCTTGAACCCAAAAACTGTTGTCCAGGTTTCAACTAAAGTAGGAATTGCGGATAAAACCAGCATTTCAACCTTCAAAGATTTCAACATCTGTCTCGAAGAAAGTCAAGAGTTAAAAAATTGCATAAAAATCAACTAATATCAAGCAGAAGAAATAAAAACCAAAATAGAAACTATTTAAATAGTATAACATTAAGCCAAAGAAAAGATCAGAATTACAGAAGACCAAGAATGTAACTGATTCATACGTGCAGGTAGTATGCATATGGTTCATTTTAGCAGTGCTGCTTACAAGTTTCACAGAAACAGAACCTTGTGCAGCTTATGTTAGTTCTGAGTCTTCTGACCACATTGGCTGACCTATCATTTTGCTAATTAAAGACGAGCAAAAGTGTACCAGGACAATTTTAATAGAGAATTTGGAGAACTTTTCATTTGTGCTACTAGATGGATCAAACAAAATCCATGAAGAAAATCTAGCACTGGTTTCCATGCACAATGCAGAACATTATGAAAAGCATGTGGACCAAAGGTACCAAAAGAAAAACTAAACAAAGCATAGCTAAGCCACGGAGAAAAGCAACCATGTAGACCTTAGGAAGCAAGCCTAAAGACTCTTGGTACCAAACCTTAAAAATAAGTTACGGAATTGTTCTAGGACATGGTCTTTGAAGTTTGAACACAAGCCAAGCCAGAAAGAGGCACGTACCACAGATATGAATGTGCCTCATAGAGGCATTAAACAGTCCTCAAGCAAAAACCACAGCAGATAATTATGAAAAATGACACAAACCAGTATGCTCTCTCTTTTAGTATTATCAATATGCACTAGTTCAGAACTAAATAATTTAGATATAAAAATGGATACCTCCTCAATTGCTGCCAAAAGGCGCCTGCACATTCCTCGGCGACGATGCTCAGATCGAGTTGCTATAAGAGGCATCTCTGCGACCTTGACACTGTGAATCCTACAGAGAGTAATAGGTTTCTTTTAATTCTTCCTATTTAGCAATCTTCAGCTATAAAATATGTAACATCTAATATTTATGAGTAGAAAATATGCAGTTCCATGACTGTAAAATTTTTAATTGATCAACGAGTCTTTTCTTCAGTCTAATATATCATTTAGGAGCTTAGAATTATTCTATAGCAATACTTTTCACTAGGTCCCTCATGACATTAAATTGCTGAAAAGATTTTACCAGAAGCATTCTTATTGCTGCAAATGCTAGCTGCGAGTCTTTTGCTAATATGGGTATCCCATGTGTGAGAATCTGTCTTCACATTGCCTAAATCTTCAACTTTTTCACTTCGTCCTCTATTTGTTGAATTCCATTGTCCCAAACAATAATTGATTTCTATATAATTGTTTGGTAAACCTAGATATACCTGATAGAAACAGCCTACTTTCTCATCTGCTTTTGGCTGCTACAAAGCTGCTCTGCATAATTGACATTGATCAAACTTTTTAAGTCTGTTTATTAAATTTTGTGTGGAGAACTTCAATTCTCTTGCTTCAATAATTCTAAGATATTTTTCTTTGTTAACAGATTTAATCTGTAAACAAGAGAACTAAACGTAAACTATCAGAGAACTCTACCATCAAAACTAACATTCATCAAAAGTCATCTAACATAAGAGATAACTTAATTTCCTGCACAAGTATTAACTAAGAAAGATAAAATTTGGTTACAAGGATGATAACATTTTGTTGTCAGATGTACCTGATGGATGCTACAGAGATAATCTCATCATTCTTTTCCAACACTGCAGTGTAGAACCCTTTATAGTTCAAGCGTGGAAGTTTAGACCTGAAATGCATGTTTGCAACAAAAATGTTCCACTTTAAAATACATTAAATATGAAAACCAAAAGAGAAAAAACTATGCAAATCTCCACTTAAAATTTGTTGGACAGTGTTGCTTGCTACCATTACAGAACAGGAATAAGAATATCTTGGAACAGCTACAATGTAGTTTTTTTTGTATAAATTTGACAAATAGCTAACATTTTACAACAAAACCACAAAATACAATTAGTGGCTCAAGAATTCAGCCATGAAAAATTCAACTCAAAATATATGAACTGATGAGAACCTTACCCCCAGTTGAACAAGATATGTGGAATCATGTCTATTCCTGTTTTTAGATCTACCATGGGTAGAAAGCATTCCTCCATAATACTCAATGCAATAGCCAACTTCATGTTGCATTCTGCCACTACAGCAATTTCTTCTGCAGACTGAAGTTTTTTATCACCATGATTGCATCTAAGAACTGTTGATGAGAACCCATCACCAACACAGTTCATGACACCCACAAGAGAACGTAAACCTAGGTAAACCTGAGAGAATGAGAAAAACGAAATGATGTTTTAATTAGAAAGAAAAGAAATCATAGATTAAAATATTATTAATATGAATAATATGCCAGAAACAAAGGGGGCATAAAAGAGCCAGTAGTATGGAGTCATCTGAGAAAAACAATATCGAAACTATCTCATGATGCACATGAATTCTTGTGATATATTATCCAACTCTACCTAAGGGGAAAGAATACATCAGCAGTTTTCTCCTTTATAAGAGAGGAGAGACCCATGACATGCACAGCAAGGATGGCTCTAAACCATGCACTATTAGGTCCACTAGAGGGTCAATCTACAAGCCACCAAAACATGCAGTCATATCAATATTAGTGTCAGCTTTGCCTACCTTGAAATTAAGGTCACCTGTTGTTCCTATCATTAACTCCACCTAATAATCTGAGTTTCCAAGAAGAAGTCAATGTCTGTTTAAAAAACTTTTAATCTTTCATGAGAGCTTCAAGAAGGGAAAACTAAAAGGAAAATGTTGAAGGGACCTCTATGGTTCGGCTCCCAGTAGGGCAACCCAAGATAATCTGGTCACAATATTCAGGGTTGTCTTCTTCCAAATGGCGGTATCCAACCTCTCCTCAAAGAATGTATCTAGTAGAAGTGGAAATTCATAATATTAACCAAGATTTAAAATCTCTATTGGCACCCATACTAGTCGATGTCCAGACTGCTAAAATACCAGCACCATACAGTATACCGAGTGTCAGTATGAGTTAGCACTGGTTGGTACCAGTTGGACTACTATAAGCAGCTTGATAGAGTCCTAACCACCTTGAAAGACAGTGAGGGTGAGACAATAATGGGGAGGATGGAGTGGCAGCAGAAGAGAGTGGCCACAGAAGGAGCCATGATGGAGGGTGTAGGAACGAAGCGGAAGGGGCAGCGATGGAGGGCAAAGGAGGGAAAAGGAAGGAAGACTAGTGTTGAGGGCAGTCACTGAAAGCAACAGAGCAGCTACAACAGCCAACGGTTGACGACGGCAAGCAGCTACGGTGACGAAGGATAACCACTGCAAATAGACAATTTGCTTGTGTGCATAACTATTTGAATCTACATCAACCCTTCTTTTTTTTTAGCTTCATAAATTACCACTTTTACAATCATAGATTTTTTCTACAAAATAAATAAGCTTTGATGAATTCCTTGACAGATTATGCCAGATGGATTAGACAAATCATTAAATTTGAAATGTAACATACCTCTTGGCAGTCAACTCCACAAAACCAAGTTCTAGATGCCACTTCTTCATAACGTGTGACCTTCTCTTTTATGCATTTCTCATGGTCTGTAATGGTAGCGAACATTTAGTGGGGAGCAAAGCATATATAAACTAGCAAATAAACGAACATGAGTTTAAAGCATTGCTTCTGGAAGTTCTTACAAGATACATTTTATAAAATTTCAGCAATGACGATGCAAAAATAATAATTCTGATGCAATTTATACATACTGGTGGTATGTCTTGCAATTTATACAACAATCATTGGCGCCCTCAACATTGTATTTTTGTCCTGGTCCTAATCTAGCAATTATGTTGGAATAGCAATATACAAATGAGCTATTATGCTTCCCAAAGAATTAATCAAATTTATAACAAGAAAGGTGAACTAATAAAAACTATAGGTAAACTTCAATATGTGAGGACGAAAAAATAAAAAATAAAAGCAAAGCAAAAACATGTGAATTATATTTATGATCAATTGCATCAATAGCTTACTGCCATAACCAAAGTATTTTTAATTTAATAACTAGATAGTGCTCTTTGCACATCAAAACTCTAACTAGGAAGTCAATGATCTATGATAAAACAAAATATTTATGATATTTCAGTGTAGGATAAAGTAAATTAGTACAGAAAATAAAAGGAGCACTTAAATGAAAATGAGAAGCATTACATCGATGTTGACATTGTGAGCATTCTAAAGTGGCCATGGCACTTGGTGCCTCCATTATGTTAACTACAACCCCACATACATCACAAGTGCAATTAGGACAATACCATCTATCTTCTGGAAGTTCCTGCATGAAAATAAAAGGTTGTGAAGAAAGATAAACATTTACAGATAAACATGATAAAAGAAATATTTCAGGAAAAGGTTAAAGTAGTTTAATATAAGGTTTGCTGTATCGAATGATACTGCCCGGTATGGGCGGTACGTACCGGTCCGACGGCATACCGGTACTCGGACCGCCCGCTACCGGGCAGAACAAAAAATAAAAATAAAATTATATATATATATATATATATATTAGAAAAAAAAGCAACGTTCGGCGACGTCGCCGAGGCGACATGACGTCGATATATATATATATATATATATATATATATATATATATATATATATATATATATATATATATATATATATATATATATATATATATATATAATATTTATTTAAATAAACGAGGCGACGTCGCCGAGGCGATGCGACGTCGCCTTTTAAATAAAAAAATATATATAATCTTATATATATTAATTTTTATATAAATATAAACTCGGCGACGTCGCCGAGTTTTATATATATATATATATATATATATATATATATATATATATATATATATATATATATATATATATATATATATATATACCGAGCGGTATACCATTCGGTATACCGTTCCGTACCGTACCGAGCGATCGTCGAAACTCCGGTACGGTACGAAATTTCAGACCTTGGTTTAATATATTAAGATTGTGTTGGTTGATTAACTAGAATAATGTGTACACAAAAGTTACTTAGGAAAGAAGAAAATGATAACAATATATGGAGGATATTAACAGGCACTAAGGTTTTCAATGATGTTAGAACCAGGACACCTAGTCGTTTAGATCCTAGTGTCTAAACTAACCCAATGTAAATGTTAGTATAAGTTTTACAGTTTTCTTTTCATGTTGTTATGGTATGAATATATAATTTCCTCAATGCTATTGGAGTCTAGTTTTCTATCTTACGCTGAAGATAAATTGGGAAAAGATGACAATGCATAATTTGCCCCAGGAGCCAAAAGTTACGTAAGATTTTTTACAACAATTAATAACTTATGCATCTCGTGTTGTAGTATAATTTTTTTTTGTTTTTCTAATACTTTCTAGTTCCTCATTTATGATTTTTATTTTTGTTCTCATTTTTAATTTATTTTCTGGACCAATTGTTAAGAAATTAAAGTATATTTTGGAAGATCACAAATAAATATTTTTTACTTTTTAAATAAGATTAGATATAATTATACAGATAAGAAATTCTTAGTTTAAAAAATTAAAATATATTTTGAAATATTTCAAATTGATGTCTTATCTTTTAAATAAGATTAGATAGAGTTGTAGAGATTAGGGATTCTTGTATTTCACATATATAAATAGGTGACATCTAGATGTGTAGATCAATCCAAGTCTCAAGTATTCAAGTCAATAAGGCTGAAGTCCAAGTGTCATTCAAGGATCTGTAAGTGTTTTTTTTTTTTAGAAGTTCAATAAAGTTTTTCTTTTCCACCTTGATTTCTTTTTTTTATTTGGTTTGATCTTAGGCTAGTAGTACCTTTTTACTACTATTTGAGAAAGGGTTGCACATGCATGTGATCCCTCCTTTTTTCACACCAATTCCAGTCCTGCTTATCTGATCGGACTAAAGCTTATTAAACCACAACCAATCAATTTGATCTGATTTTGACTTTATGAACTATAGTCGCAACTCCATAAGCATAATGTTCAAATCAACAATCATTTATTTACTTATTTGTTTGATGCTAAAACATGCATGGCATAAACAATCTGAAAATTCAAAAAGCTGAAATTTTCTAAATATATAACCAAATTGAAAAAATAACAAGATCTAAGATACGTAATTAATGACTTATCAAGCATAAAAACCTTGAATAGCATCAACAAACAGAATAAGCATACTTGACAGCTCATATGTCAAATCTATATATGCAGAACAGATACATATACCAGATAAAACAATAAATGTGCAAAACAAAAATGGACTAGTGTAGGACAAACCTTTGAAAGTAAGCATGCTTGATGATAAGAAGAGGGACAGTTATCACAGCATATTAATTCACCGCCATCGCCACAGTGTCCACAGGTGTCATCATTTTGTTCAGTCTCCTCATCATCCATCACAGGAATAGCATCTTTCCTTGTTTTGTACTCGAGAGACCAAGCTTGAAGTTGACAGAGAATGTATGACTTACCAGAGCGAAGGAAAAGATTCAAACAGGGTGTCTGGAGCATGTCACCTGCATGAAGCTTAAACTCGGATATTGAAAAGAACTTCTTGCAGCACCTACAAAGAATTCCATTCTTAGTGACCCATCCATCCTTTACCACCGTGCTATCCTTTAGTTCACAATACTGGAATGTATTACGCACAGATATGACGCCCATTTCAATCAACCTACACAACACTGTTCTTCGTCCTATGGACCGCTTGACATTGCTTATCTTTCCACCTTTTCCTGCATTGTTCTGAAATAATTTGTGATCTCCATTTCGACTTCTCAGCTTTTCAGATGCATCCAATGACCCCACTTTTGAAATGATATCTCTGCTAGCAGACCTGCATCCTTTTCGTTTGACAATAGTAGCAACAAAAAGATCATCATCATTGGCGTGACCCTTACTCTGCTGCTTCTGCTTATTTTCCTTAAAGATTTCTGGCCTGTTTACTTTGCTAACTTTGAGGTTGTTCCCAGAAAATGGAAGCTTGCCATCAGGCAGAATCACAGAAGTATGTAAAAAGCTTTCACGATGGGGCTCTTGGGAAATGCTAATGTTATACAACATACTATTCGATTCTGTAAAATCAAGAAGCTGCTCCTGTACATTTTTCTTTTCAGATGAGTTCCTAGGGTGGGAGGATCTGCAACAGGTAGATTTCTGTGAGTTCATTCTAAGGTGATTGTTATCACCTTCAGACAACCTAAGCTCAAGCACATCGTTTTGATTTAGTTTCATCAATGTATCTCCTCCATCCCCCAAATCCATTATAGGCCAACCCCTCTCATCCTTGTTATACCTCTTCCTTGCTCTTACTCCCAGTTTTGCAGTATTCTTATGTATCATCCTAGAACTAGTTTTGACTGTTGGAGATGCATACTTCTTTCCAATTTCTGAAACATTGGAACTCTTCTTTTCAAGACTTGACTCTTTTAAGCAGCCTGAATTGGACTCTGATATCTCATCTCCATTAAATCCGATAACCTCTCTGTAGTTTTGACTGGGTGGATTTGCTATACCAGTTTGGCCACCCATTTTGGCTTCTTTGGTCTTTGATATATTCTTTTTATTTTGTGCCTTTGTGACTAAGGGAGTCTCAAATGTTTGCTTAGTTTCACATTCTGAAGCTCTGGAAATTCTCTGTTTTTTCCTTTTATGGTGAACTATCTCATTTTCAGTGCTCCTCACTGCCGGCTCTTTAGTCTCCCCAAGGCCATCTTGGTTCACTGGATTTAGAACTCCTTGATAGACCGGAAAGCCCACATTATATAACATATTATTATTAGTGCCAACGACAAAAACTCCTGTCACTAGGTTTGCTTGATATACCAAAGGTTGCACTTGTTGATGGATATTTGTGCTGCCAGTGGCATTAGTGGTAACCAAGTGAGCTAATAGTGGTTCCCTCTGGTTATCATCCATTGTAAAAAACAAAGTTCCCCCCGGAGGATAAAGCAATACGTTACATTGCTCGTCCATTTGATGTTGAAATGACTGATTTGCTGTGGATAAGTTACCATAGCTACTAGAGGTTCTCTTTTGTTCTTCTATCACTTCATTCTCACGTGCAACTTGATATTCCATGGAACTTTCAACTCTATGACCTCCTTTAGAGCAACTTGATCTGTGCTGTTCAGTGATTTCCTTTGCATTAAAATCCAGTGTGTCCACAAGACCAAGTTGTGCCTTCTTAGAGAGGCTGTCTGTATCTTGATGTGATATCTTCTCTTTAGAATGAACTACTGTCTGTTTGTTAGGACTATCAGCACTAAGGAATTTATTCAAGAACAGTTTCTCATTTTTCTGGCTTGCAGCTTCTGTCGGGAGTCTTAGTGAACTAGATATGCATGAATCTTTCTGGATCACTTTGGGAACGCCAGATGATAGGCTTAATTTATGCAACATACATGATGCTTTGGAATCCCTGCCAAGCAAATCCCTAGCATCATGACATCCTTTCCATTTTTGTCCATCGAGGCTTCTAATGCTTCTACTTTCTACACTTTCCTTAAAGAAATGTTCTTGGCATACCCTGTGATGGGTACACTTGTCTCTTAAATCAGGAGCAGGACAACCTAGCACAGAACTCTTGCCATCAGACACAATATCTGAAAGAAGACTCTGCTCTGAACTGCAAAGTGAACGTGAATTATGCTGAACCCCACTGACATCACTCCTCAGTAAGCCCAAACTTTCAGTTCCTCCGAGAACAGTTGTCATACTATTTACTGCTTTTAGTGCAGTTCCCTTTCGCAGGGCACCGATCTTTTTATTGATGCACACAACAACCACAAATGGATCAAGAAGAACCCAACGCTGCAGAAGAGACAGGGAGTTTTCAGGGTGCCGAATTTCCTTTTTGATGAAGTCCAGGACATCTGCTAAGTCTCCAGAAAATGCATTGATATCAGTCCATACTTTTCCACTTTCTTCCTCTCTTATATTTGAAGTATTTGCAGATAACTTGACACCACATGATATCCAAGCTCTACTAAGTGAATATAGTTGAGCTCCTTCTGCTGGAGGATAATAAATTAAATCAAATTTGCGTCCATCTTTCCTTGAATGAATACAAATCTTCCAACCAGCATCCATCAAGAGGTGATGGGCATGTGAACGAAGACAGGTGGACAGATCTGTAGGCAAGGCCCTGTTTCCTCCAACATCGACTGTCTTCGAATTTGGGGTATTCAACAATGTCTTTTTTATGTTCATGTATGTCAGTGGCAGAGGCAGCTCTTTGGTAGTGACAGGTGTGACAGGCATCAACTTTGTAGGAGCATGATCTTCTTGAGGACCAGGAGAGCTGTTTAAATTAGCATTTGTATTTCCATTATGCTTCTGTGTACTTTGTCTTTCATCACTGAGGTCACAGAAAACATCCACAGAATCAAACACATAATAGCTAGATTTGATACTCTGATCGAAAGATTCAACAATGTGGCATGGTTTTATTCGACAAACACTATTACAACTTTGAGCACTATCCTTGAAGCTTAAATGCTGGCTAAATGAAAGATTCATCTGCTTCAAATTTATTTTATGAACATCTGATTTAGCCCAATACGAGAAACTGCTCTTCGGACATTCTTGTCCATGCTCAAGATTCATCTTTTCATGCTTTAAAGCATTTTCAATTGACTCTTCTTCAAGAGATAAACTCGCTGAGATGCCACTTTCATAGCTGGTGTTAACAAGCACTTTACTGAGGGAATCCTCACTTAGTCTAAAATCCCCAGTATCGAATGCATCATTGGTTTTGCTGACACCATTCTCGTCAAACTCCAAGAAAATCTCAGCAAATATCTGATTTTCTGGAATGGAATCCTCAAACTCATCACTCGCCAAACTCATGATTTCTTTGCCAAAATGCAATCCCAACATCTGTTCCTCCTTGGATACAAGTGATATATTCACATTTGATGCTGGCATTGTCATTGACAATACTTTTCCACAATAGAAATGATTGTATATGTCAATGAAAAACCTAAACCTTTGTGATTAAGTTACCTTAATCACTAATCCAAAATACTTCATCTAATCGACATCACCAGGTAAAGATTTCTTTCACTTTTCCTGAGAATTACAGATTCGACAAGAAAAATTACACAGAGAGAACCAACCAAACCCCAATATTTAGTATCAAAAGAGCTATATACTCTATCTAAGCATGATAACATTCAAATAAACCCATCTATATAGAAATAGAAACAAGAAGCAAAACATCTACAGAAACTTGCCATTGCAGACCACAAAATGGTTGGAGCAAAACCTTACATTTGCCTCCCCACAGGAAAAAGGAAATATTCTTAGAGAAATGGAAAAGAAAAAGAAGACGTTTTAGATTCAAGTCTGAAAGAAAAACGAAAGGGAAATCTTTCATAAATCCCAAATTCTAGCACATTATCTCGATTCTCAACCTAAAACAAGGCCCCTCATATGATCATCACCAAATGCAAACCAAAAATCATCATCACTCTGTAGCACAACCGCATTACAACATCTTCGTAACTCATAAGATCCCAATCACCACATTCTTACATAGAAACCCTATCAAGCATGCAGAAAAACCCAATCTTTTCTCCAAGCAGTCGAACAGAAACTACACGAAACGCACCAAAACCCCTCACCCAAAGCAAGGAAACCACCTCAAGAGTAACGAGGAGGGCCAAAGCAGGAAGAAAACTCAACCTTAGGGAATCGAAGGTAGGGATCCATCGCTCCACTCAGCATCAACAAGCTACGGATCAACCCACCAAAAGGCCATCACAGGAGAGGAATCTGGGGATGTCCGAACAAAGACGTGTCCTGCAATGGGGGCAAAGATCAAGAAGAAATTGTGAAAGCATTTCACCGTTCCCGAGAGAGAGTGCGAGGGAGAGTCTCTCTCCCAGACCCTCCCTCTCTCTCTCTCTCTCTCTCTGCTTCGTCTTTGGCGTCGTCTTGGCGTTTCATGTCGGATATATTATGAGGAAAAGAGCGAGGAGCTGTCCGCACGTTGGAGAGGCAACTATAGAAACCGTGGCGTTTCTTTCCACTTCTGGACATGCGGGGTCCACGTGGACCGGTTTCGTATCTATTTTTGGCGTACTCTACGCCAAGTGCCCACTTCCTAGTATCTTGAGTAGCTCCTTTTGTTGGCTTTGTCGAGTCTACGAAGCGGAGACTTCGAAGTATAGAACGAGGTAGGATGATATATCTATATATATGTATGTATATACATATAATATATGTATGTATATATATTATATATGTATACATATATATATATATATATATGAAGGTCCGAAGTAACTTAGGACTTTGCTTGCCTATAAACAAACAAGCCGAACTAAAAGCTGTGCATTAAAGCTACTACTACTACTCAGTGAAGTTGGTGTACAGTGAGTTTCAATCTCTCTAGAAGAAGAACACCGTCTCCCAAGCTTGCCTGGAGCTGAGACAAATACACGTCGATTGACCATCAAGAACGACGGTGCTGTGGTGTGGGTTAATTGGCCGGGAGCCCCCAACGTATGCAGAGGCTGGTGAAATAGTTTTGAGGAGTGTTCTCTACACACACACAATCGAAGAGCTTCAGCTCTTTTCCGACTTCCTCGGCTCCACGTCCACCGATCTTTTCCTTCGTCAGAGTGGTACTCGATTGGTGATCTGGTCAACAAGGCACCGAGATGTCTGATGGGAAGACCTGTCGAGTGCAGTGAGCGGACAGGCACTGTCGTGAATTGATGTTTGCACATACGTCCTCATCCCGTCGGAGTTGACTTGTGACACACCTCTCGTGTTGCGTCTAAGTTCAAATCTAATTTATTAAAATAAAAAAAAATAGAGACGTGCGCAGCGAGAGGCGTACGAAAAGTAATAGAGAGAGAAAATTAGGAATTCGAGACTTTTGTTAGAAGATTAAGTTGCTAAATTTTGTCAATTTTGATCTAAATTTTATGTCAAGAATTTTTATGATAAGTTTTATAATCCTAACAGTGCCGATTTATCTTCTCTAAGGTACTATTATGATATTTTTATATGGCGAAACATAAATTTTTTCTTTGATAAAATCTATTGATAATGATATGTTACTATTGATAAGTTAATTTTTTTTGATAATTTTTTCTTTGATAAAATCTGTACATATTCCTTTGATTACTTGGTAAATGATTTATAGATAAGTTAATTTTTTCCGATTATTTGGGTCTCTAAATCAAATTTGAGTATTTCTTTTAATAGGGTTTGTGGTGAGATCAGATAGAAAGTTAAGTACTCGAGACTAAGGTATAATTATCATTCCTCATCATGATTTCAATTTCAAGTAAAGCTTGTGATGTAGAGCAAAATTGAGAGAAGAGAAAAATAAAGAGAAAGAAAATAAGAGCAACATAGTCAAAAGAGGAGGGTAAAAGACTAAAGGAAAGAAGATATATGTCTTTTTTTCGTCTAAATCTAAAGTGTTAGATCGATTGACAAGTTGAATAATAAGGGTTCAAGAGTTTTGGTACAATTAATAAATATAATAATTTTTAAGAATATTTTTTTAGGAAATTAGTATATTTTTAGGAATTCAAAATGTGATTCTAAGAAACTTAAATAGTAAATAAGCTGTACTTAGTATAAGAGACTTTCAATCTTAAATATGATTATTAGAATTTTAGACACATAATTAATGACTTTTAGGAATTCAAAATGTGATTTCTAAGAAACTTAAATAGTAAATAAGTGTACTTAGTATAAGAGACTTTTCAATCTTAAATATGATTATTAGAATTTTTAGACCAACTAATTAATGACTTTTGTTGATTTATTTATCTAAAATATTTTTTTAATTCTTTGTAAAGCTAAATGGTTCCTGTCATTCTCTCCTGTGAAAAAAAAAACTTGACCTCGGAGAGTGAATGTAAGATACTAGTCTAAAAATTTGTTACAAAGTCACAAAAAATTTTTATAGTAATCCAAGTGATATCAGAAGTTGGATAATCATGTCACTCGATAAGAAAGTATTGAGTAATGTTATAGTAGATATAACAAGACAGTAATAAAGAATGACATTTATGTCATCCCCATGTTGTGGGAGAATAAATATTTTGGAAGGATTGCCTCTTGTAGGAATAGTGCAAGGGCTAAGATGCCAATACAAAATTTATTATTAAGGTTCTCTATTTCAAAAGACTTAGATCTAGTAAGTAGAGTCCCTTGATATTTTGGGCTTGTGGAATAGACTTGAGAGTTCCTGATTTGTCTTTTTCCGATGGTTTTGCTAGTTGCATAATGATATTTCAAAAGGCATATGTGTTTTTTCTTCCATGATTCGTAACATTCATACAATCATAGCCAACATAAAAGAATGTGAGCAACGCCCATTGATAGAATGTTACAATAAATCTTATCTTGATAATCGCTCATTTTGATTGGTACTAAGCATCTTTCAGGTAAAATGGTTTTGTCAACCTAGGTCACTTTGAATGGAGTTGGATGTAACTTTACTTTAAAGTTTAGTCTCTTGATAGCAGATTTTGAGACTATGTTTATAGTACTACTAGTATCAATAATTAATTTTCAAGTTCCATCTCCACTTTAGATAAATGTATGGAAGATGCTTCTCATTTTTCATTCATTGGAATCATTAGTAATAGAGAAAATAAAACAAACAATATTAACATGTGAATTTTTAATTTCTATTTCATTTTTATCACATGAATAGGCTTCGAGTTCAATTACTTGATCTACTTTGATTCTCTAACTCCTATTTTAATAGGGACAATGAGATATCATATGACCTCTATTATGATAATAATGATATTGGATGGAAGACAAACTAGTTTTGAGAATCATAGTTGAATGAGTTAAACGATCTATAGTTGGGTAGGAATGTTATGGGTTTTTTTTTTGCTTAACAAAGTCACTATTTGGGATAGATTGGACAATAGTTCTATTATTAAAGGCATATGTGTATTAAAAGGCCATGTGTGTATCAAAAGGCATATGTGTATCAATAGATTGGACAATAGTTCCATGATTCGTAACATTCATACAATCATAGCCAACATAAAAGAATGTGAGCAACACCCATTGATTAAAATGTTACAATAAATCTTATCTTGATAATAGCTCATTTTGATTGGTACTAAGCATCTTTCAGTCATGGGTAAAATGATTTGTCAACCTAGGTCATCTTGGAGGAGTTGGATGAACTTTACTTTAAAGTTGAAGATGCTTCTCATTTCATTGGAATCATTAGTAATAGAGAAAATAAAACAAACAATATTAACATGTGAATTTTTAATTTCTATTTCATTTTTATCACATGAATAGGCTTCGAGTTCAATTACTTGATCTACTTTGATTCTCTAACTCCTATTTTAATAGGGACAATGAGATATCATATGACCTCTATTATGATAATAATGATATTGGATGGAAGACAAACTAGTTTGAGAATCAATAGTTGAATGAGTTAAACGATCTATAGTTGGGTTAGGAATGTTATGGGTTTTTTTTTTGCTTAACAAAGTCACTATTTGGGATAGATTGGACAATAGTTCTATTATTAAAAGGCATATGTGTATTAAAAGGCATGTGTGTATCAAAAGGCATATGTGTATCAATAGATTGGACAATAGTTCCATGATTCGTAACATTCATACAATCATAGCCAACATAAAAGAATGTGAGCAACACCCATTGATAAAATGTTACAATAAATCTTATCTTGATAATAGCTCATTTTGATTGGTACTAAGCATCTTTCAGTCATGGGTAAAATGATTTTGTCAACCTAGGTCACTTTGAATGGAGTTGGATGTAACTTTACTTTAAAGTTTAGTCTCTTGATAGCATATTTTGAGACTATGTTTATAGTACTACTAGTATCAATAATTAATTTTCAAGTTCCATCCCCACTTTAGATAAATGTATGGAAGATGCTTCTCATTTTTCAGTCATTGGAATCATTAGTAATAGAGAAAATAAAACAAACAATATTAACATGTGAATTTTTAATTTCTAGTTCATTTTTATCACATGAATAGGCTTCGAGTTCAATTACTTGATCTACTTTGAGAATCAATAATTGGGTAAGGAATGTTGTGGGTTTTTTTTTTTGGCTTAACAAAGCCACTACTTTGGACAATAGTTCTATTATTAAAAAACTAATAAGGTGTTCGATGAATGGATAAAGTTTGATGTACTTCTCAATCTCAAAAGTTCGTCGAGAATCTTCCTCTATAGTATTAGGGAAACTAAGTCTTTTGTTGGATGTCAAACCTTAACCCATTAATAATTCTTTGGATAGTAATAGTTTAGTCATATTCTTTTTGACGTAAAAATTTCTTAAATTAAGACAAATACTCTACCACTATTTAAGTTTAACAATTGTTCGAGTTCAAAAGTAGGTTGATAAATATTTTTTCTTAAGTTTTTATTTCATAACTTCCCATTGAGTGATGGATGTCTCTCGATGGCTCGAGACTATATTGGACATATTGACAATATTTTCTAGTAAACCCTATCTTTTTTTTTTTTACAAATCATATATATTTAATATCAATCGTTTCATATAACTCAAATAGTCTTCCATGATATCTAACCAATTAACAAACACATTTCAGTTAAACCTACCATTAAAGTCTAATACATCCACTTTAACTCTTCTAGCTATTTTCCCAAAATTATCAACAAATCAAACTTGTTGACTCATTACTCGGGTTTTGTAAATTTTTAATAGGTTCTAGAAATTTATCATTAAGGTCAAAAGCTTGGCCATCAGGAAACAGGTGCCTTATAGATGAACCAAGGATTTGTTCAAATTGGAGTTTGGCAAGTAGGTGAAATTCTTTGATTTAAAATTATGAATTATGGAGAATGAACATATTTGGTAACTGACTTATCAACCTCCTTATTTATGGGTCATTTTCCTAGATGTTGGAGAGCATTTGGTTATATAATGGATTCAACATTCTATCAAGATCTGCTAGCTTGATCCTAAGGGTATCTATCTCACTTTATTAGTTTAGAAATTCATCATGATTGGTTTCATTTTTACCACACCTAATCATGATTCTAATACTATCAATAAATTACCTTTTGGTAATGAGATTATTAATTATTACAATGCATAGGATAAAAATATAATATTTCAAATGGTTCTCAATTTTTTTTCTCAATTTTTATTTTTATTTTATTTTTGAACCATCTTTCAAGGTTCAAATTTTAGTGATACTATAATTATAAATAAAGAGGAGAAAGAGAATGATAAATAGATAAAAAGGAAGAAAACAAGAGGAAAAGCGATAAAAACCACGATCTAAATATATTTTTTTAATAAAAATATTAGTAAAGTTTTAAAATTTTGCCTAACATAAAGAGATATGCTGTCTACCAATTCCATAGAGATAGTCGCTCTAAAGTCCAACTCGACATACAAGGGATTGATGTTGGAGGTGTAAGGATCCTTACATCGAAACTTTTGTTGTTAGTTGAAATATAATAAGAGTATAAGACAGGTTTATTAATGGTCTCTTATACAAGTTGACTTAGAACAAAATAGAGAGAATAGAAAAATAGAAAGAAAGCTAGAGAGCAAGATAACAAAATAGAGAATATATTAGTCTTTTTTTCATTCGAATTGATTGATCCATCGATAAACTCTACTATTTATAGAGGTTTAAGAGTCTTGACACAATTAGTGAAGATAATGATTCCCAAAAATAATCTCTTAGAAAATTAATATATCTTTTAAAAATCAAAATTGAGACTTTCGAAATACTTAAATTGTAAATAATTATACTTAAACATTAAAAAAAAAGAGTCCCTAAAAACATCAAAGTGACTTTTTAATTGTAACATAACTCTTAAAACTTTTATATCAACTAATTTACGACCCTTTGTTTTTTTTTTTTTTGCCTAAAATATTTTTTTTTTCTAAAATTCTTTATAAATTCATATGATTCTCCATCAGCTTAGAGCTTAGCCATATCATATCATGACATAAAAAGAAATAAGACCATTCACCATAGAATAATTTAATACCAGTCAATGAGGCCGCACTCGTTGACAACGAAAGATAAAGGTCATCTTAATGAAGTAAACTATAGGAATCATGAAAATTATAGTTATAAGCTACTCAAATCCAAAACGTATATCTCGTGTTGCTCACAGTCTTAATCTTTCAAAAGATAAGAAATTTGGAACCATCCAAAAGGTGGATGATGCATTTAAAATAATCTAAAATAAACTCCATGATTGTTCATCCGTTGTCAAGGAAATCATTGTTGACTAAATCACTTCCCGAGATAATTTCATGCTCCTTAAATCAACTATAAACAAAGAATTAAGAGACAAGACTAGGAGAGGTGTACAACAAGACAACTAAGTTTTCAGGCGAAAAATCTTCTCTCCCTTATTCCAGAAAGAGACGTTCTTTAACTCGATTACTTCTCATGTCAAGATATATTATGCTCCACCTAAATCCACTGGGATTAAAGAGCCATGCAAAGAAAGTACTTGTCCGACAATGAAAAGTATGGTGCTCAACACCACGAGAGAAGGAAGGGTTGGCCACCGAACGCATGGATTCTTCCACGCTTTCACTTCCGCCCACAAACGAGCACACACTCACAAGCGCAGAAGTCAGGCTTTGGAGGACCCTCGAAAGGTGGTGGCGTCGAGATTGAGAGATCCGTGGAACAACCCATGCATACATCTGCGTGTCGGGGGAGATTTAACGTAGGAGGAGACCCGACTGGCGTTCACACCGTCCATCCCACTTCCTCTTTTAATCTCGGCCGTCCATTCGTCTGGCCAAATCAAATTTTAATGTTTATTTTTGTTCTAAATAAAGGACGGATGAGATTAAAAATGATCGCGGGATGGACGGTTCTCGGTCCCTCGCGCACTCGGTCAAATGGGACAAATACAAGGGATCGAGTCAATGGGCGCTCGCAACTTCCCTTCCTCCCTTTGTTGTATATATCCATCCACCTCTCTCTCTCTCTCTCTCTCTCTCTCTCTCTCTCTCTTTCACTCAACGCTCGCCTTCTTCTTCTTCTTCTTCTTCTTCTTCTTTGAAGCCTATCACTGTTACGAGCACCGGTTGCGTGCATACGATATGGGGAGGTCCCCGTGCTGTGAGAAGGCTCACACCAACAAGGGAGCATGGACCAAGGAAGAGGACCAGAAGCTGATCGCGTACATCAAAGTCCATGGTGAAGGCTGCTGGAGATCGCTCCCCAGCGCTGCAGGTTTTCTTCTGAACATTTTCTTGGAGAAAAGGGAGAAACGAATACAAGTCTGCTCTCTGGTGGGGATGCTAATTTTCTTTGGTTGTGGTCTCTGCTGGTGCTGTCAGGTTTGCTCAGATGTGGCAAGAGCTGCCGGCTCAGGTGGATAAACTATCTCCGACCTGATCTCAAGCGCGGCAATTTTACGGAGGAGGAAGATGCGCTCATCATCAAACTCCATGGATTGCTTGGGAACAAGTATGCTTGTCGCTTTCTTTTCTTCTTCTCTAACAGGGAAGAAGCAGGAAGATTCACGACTGGTATGGGTTTGCAGGTGGTCTCTGATAGCTGGGCGATTACCCGGGAGGACGGACAACGAGATCAAGAACTACTGGAACACCCACATCAAACGAAAGCTGCTCAGCCGAGGCATCGACCCTCAGACCCACCGGCCGACCACCGGCGCCGCCACCCTCACCGCTCCACAGCGGCAAGGCATCTTCATTCCTATCACCGTGCCACGAGACACGGCCGTGTCAGACTCCGCCGACGACGGCCGCATGAGCAGCGACGCGAGCCATGACGAGGACCGCAACCGCTGCCTCGACCTCGACCTCTCCATGAGCCTGCTGCCTCATCGCTCCCCAAAACAGTCTCCTCCTTCGGAGTCTCCAACAACGTCCACCGCAGCAGCAACACCATCCACGAGCAGCTTCACCGGAGGCATACGCCTGTGCTGCCATCTCGGATTCCAAAGCTGTGAGGCTTGCAGTGGCCAACCCATCCCGAATCCATGTGTCTTCAGATACTTTAGACCGCTGGAAGAAGGGCAAGGCATAGATTAGCGAAGCTTGTATCTGAAACTGTGATCTTATTTGCCCGAAGGAACAAGGAAAGGCTCATGTAGTGATTGGTAATCATCCCATTATAATGCAGATGTCGCTGTGAGCGGTCATAATGTTCAGATTCTTAAGTACTTTACTGGCAATAAAAAATGAAGATTAATGGTGACAAGGGCTGAGTGAGGCAAAGGTAGGAAGGGTCGTTGTGAGAGATGGGTTTCCTGGTACTGTTGTAGCATATGATGTGAAGCCTTCTGCCACACACAGGCGTGAAGGGAACAAGTGAAGTTTCAAGTGTTGTGGGTGGCTAATCAAAGCAGCAATTAATGAAGGAAGAGGGATTTGTCGTGGGTTCTCTGTTGAGAAGATAATAATGGTCAAACCCACAATTATGGTGCTAATCCATCCTTAATTAGTGAGATGGGGTTAGTTTTTATCTTTTGCAATGAGATCCTATGAAGAGTTCAGACAAAATTTTATTACCTCAAAATTTGTAGATCAAGAAATAGATTTTTATTCAGCACACAGATGCTGGATGCTCATCATATATTGCTAGGACTAATATTCAACAACAACAAAGACACTTAATTACTTGGGAGGATTGAGGGATAAACAATCTTGAATGCAATAGTTTGAAGCTTTGTGTGTAGCATATAAGTGGAATAACTTCACAAGGTTTTCATGGTGATTAGCTAAATTAAAAAAAAATTAATTAACAGTAGATAAATGACATCGACTGGGTATGCAGATCAATAGATCCAAATTTAGATATCATGTACAGAAGCTACAAAAATTGAAGACAAAAAGGAATATAAGCTGCAGTATAGCAATGAGTCCCACAGTAAAAACGTTCTTCATGCTTGTAAAGACATAATTGTCAATGGCGTTTGGTCAATGATCAAACAGATATTTCAAATCCATGGTTCAAAAGGGATAAGTTCGACACAGGATAAGAGTGCATATTGTGTGTGCCAAAAAGACTTTTTGAGTAGGGAAAACCTTTCAAGGTAAACTGTCTCAACCAGAAAAGAAATGATGATCTTTAAGGTGTCTTTAGTGCCCAAAGAGGATTACTTTCCAAGAGACAATATGCACCATAAAATGATCTTTAAAGTGTAATAAAAAGCTCATTCCCCTTGACCATGCAACACATGGGTTGGAACATAAAGCTTTGTGTTCTCTATCATTGCCCAAAATTTAAAAGGAGCACATTGCACTGAGTCCAGCCCTATCTCCTACCTCCTACCAACTTGGGCAGATTATATTTCCACACACATGTGGACAGACCAAAAGTTGAACAAAGGAAATGCAAAGGGTGGTGGCAGTTGGTGAAAGGTAGTCAAATGACATCACCTGATGCAACTGCCAATGGTTTTGCCTGTGAGACTTGCTTTCTTTTGTCTCTGGATGTCCTTTTCCAAGGCTTTGTTGAATGGATGGCCTTTAAGAACAGGGGTGTGGGTGTGTGGAGGAGGTGGCTCAGCTTCTAGAAGGGCAACAACACACACAAGCATGGAGTGATGCAACTTGAAGTGGATGGCTATTACAATGCATGAAGTGATGCATCTGTGATAGCCCTATATATATAAAGAAAAATACAAAACTATAGTTTGGATTTGTAATACCTTGGATGAGATCAGTGGACAAGTATCTGAGCCGCTATCCACGGTAAAGAATGACTTTAAATATTTTTTGGGGCTCTTAGCCGACATGGTTATTGAACTGAGAAGTCATGACAATAAAACTATGCTCTCTTGTAGACTTGAGGATAGTGCCTAGAAGTTTAAAGGGGACTTGTATGAGGCATGGCCTTCTTTTAGTCTTCTGCTATATGATAGCATGTAGATAATATGGTCTGCTTGACTATATCTTTGGAATACCAATTTGTCCTATACAACAAACAGCTGATAATGCCTCACTTTGCTATATTATTTCTGCCAGAAACATATGCACCTATTTCAATATACAAAAGCTCTCTAAATTGCCTCATTTCCTGCACTTCTTTTAGGTTTTAATTTATTGTCTGACTAAGGAAGTTGTTTCTGGGGTTCTATTGTCAAACAGCTCTTCTGACTTCTTTTTGTTTTTGGAACTATTATTACAAAAAAAAAAGAGTGGTTAATTCTTGTAGACAAATGTCTTATGGAAACAAGTAAAAAATAATAAAACCATTCCAATATATGCAAATGGCAACACATCATATTTTCTTGCCACATCCACAACAAGTTGGAAGCTGCAACATAGAGTTTTGAAATATAACCCTCTTTTTTCTCAAGTGATTGATATTTTCTAGATCAAAGGAGAATCAAGTGGCATTTGGAAAGATCAATGTAACAAAGCGTAAAGCCATATAATAAATACAACGACAGAAGCTGCAACAAGGATTTCTGCTCCAGCGGGAAGAAAACTGTACTCCTTAGAAAACCTTTTGTCAGGACAGCAAAATTACATTGGTGAAAAAAAGCTCAGAACAATTCCACTTAGCAGAATTCAATCCAAGGCAACTAATTTACTACTAATTTTTAAGGGCTGAATTGAACAGAAAATGCATCATAGAAGACAATTTCAAGCTTAAAATTCATCAACTTTTCCGAGATTTGATGGATACCTGATCATGTTTCAAGGAGCAACTCTCATTTGTGTATCTGCCATCAACTATCCATGACATGTTATGTACAGCATGAAACAAAAAGTACAAGTGACATACCTGCTACAGTAATCTAAATGAACAATAAGTTTTACTGTTTGGTCTAAGTCAAGAAACATGTTTGCATAGATGGAAACTAATTTCTCCAGGAAGCATATCCTGCTGATTCAATAGGTTGCCCTTGTGATCAGTTTTGGAACTAACACTATAGCTGTACTAGTATCAGTTACCAAGTTCATTTGACTAGGTTCATTGTAATTAGGAGTTAGGAGTTGGTCTCAAGGCTTGCACAAGGGTGGCCACACATAACTTACCAAGGCATTCAAACAAACCCTGGGAAAATGTCCACTAAATACTATAAGGGGTCTCATTTAGACGCTACCGTACCCATTTTATTAAATGGGATATGGTGGCTTGTACTAAAGGATAATTGGGTTTATACTTAAGTTTGAATCAGACAGCATTGAGCTAAATCAAGTAGGCTAATTCGATTAACCCATGTAAAGTAAATTCTCTCGATGGATTAGACAGCCAAGTTATAAAAAGAAAGTGGAGAAGTTTGTGAAGGTCACCATCATCTATACATCCGGTTCCTGTGCTATTGCCCCTGAAGATCTTGATGTGATACCATGACTTGAATCATGATAATAGTGATTCTTGCGGCAACAAACATGGATTTTTTAAATGTTAAATGAAGCTTGTTAGCTTCATATATATCAATTCGTTATACTAACAAGTAGATCACAAATCAAGTTTATGATGAAAAAATTAGCTCCCAAATACGGGATTTTGACAATTAGCTCCCAAATTCTACTTCTTTGGCATCTCTTGCATCTGTTTTAATGAGAAAAGATCAAAAACCTAAGGCACATGAAAAATCTTACCTTCTTGTGGGAACTCCCGAGTGTCTTCATATATATCGTCTATACCAAATCAAAGAACAAGAACTAGAAAAAGAGAAGAATATCATTGGAGAAGAAAATAGAAAGTGAGAAAGATAGAGAGGATCAAGACCTGTGCGGACTTTCTCTTAGGTTTGATACCGACGCAGGAAGGCGGAACCCAGCGGAGATCCGGCGGTCATCGGGTTCGCTATGTCCTCCAGCGTGGTGGCACACCGGCGGAGGAGCGACGGCGACTCCGGCGGGGAGTGGAGGTCGAGAGAACCGTTTGAAGGACTTTGGGGCCGGGGAAGGCCACGTGCGACTCTCGTGCTTAACGTGGGAGGATGGGCTGGGCCTCTCTCTCTCTCACTTGCACCCAATCCAAGACCATGGCCTTGGACACCAAACTCGACACACCAGAAGGGGACCCCACCGAAAAGGAGCCGGCGGCGACAGAGAAAGAATCGACGAACGGCTTCCACCGACCGATCCTGTCCCTTAGGCGCAGAAAACAACAAGGAAGCCAGCTTTGGGAGAGCCGCTGGCCGCGGAGTCCGCGGCGGAGGCCGGAGAGGAGAAGGTCGCCGCGCAGGAGGCGGCGGCGGGCAAGAGCGACGTCGTCACTGAGCTCGGGGACCCCGAGAAGTAGGCCCCCCCGACGCCAAACTCCTTCCTCCAGAGCGGAGCGTTCTTGAGCATGGTCATGGTTTCCTTCACCTTGAAGTCCCGGGCGCGGAGGAACTTGAAGAGGACAGTTTGGCTCGAGCGGGACGGCCCAGATTAAGACCTCCTCTGCTGCGATGACGGCAGGAACAGCTGCCTTCAACTCTTCACCTTCGGTGCTTCGACCGCCGGCGCCTCGGTCTCTGCGGATGGTCGAGCGACGACGGAGACGGTAAACCCTAAGCCTAATGAACTTTCGAGTCCTGCAACGTGAGTCGACCGTGCTCGGGATAATTTGGATTGAGCACTGATACGCGAAGCCACATGAAATGGCATTCTATTTTGCGTCACCCATATATAATGTCCTATTTTTGAAGACTGAATGTGGAGTCACGCAGTTCCGGCGATCCATGATTTAAACGAAAAGACCTGCAGACTGCAGATTGTTACTCCAGCATCTGAATTCTTGATCTTCTACACTTAACAACCAACAAAACAAAGAAAAAAGTTATTCTTTTTTAGCAATTGCAGATGGATGAGCCAAAGATTTATGGACAGACAGTGGTATTATTCTTTGTCATCGTTTCTTTTCTTGCACATCTCTGTTGAGCCAGAAAACAAAGCATTAGAATTTGGTATTAAGATCTTAATTCTCTGGTCATAAGTTACATGATCAAATCATGCTGCTTTTACAGCATAAAACAAGTGCTTTGATGCAACTTCATTCATATCTTTATTCTAAAGGCATCAACCAATGTCCGTATTCCTCTGGGTAACCAGTCCTACAAATGGATTCAATCCCTCCATTTCATCTTTAGCAGCTGTAAAGTTCTTTATCATTCAACTTACTGCCAGATGTGTTGAAACTTAGAACATGATGGTGGCCCGGTGTCCCTACTGCAGAGCATCTTCCCTTTCTTAACTTCAGAAGAGAAAGTTCATGTTATCAGGGAACTTTTTCCATACAGTGAAGTTTATCACTCAAAAGAGAACAATCATCTGAGTTTCTCCTTGGACTACTCTTCCCATTCCAAAGGTCTAATTCATGACCCCAGGCCTGTCAGTTCAACTGCTGCAAACTTGCCATTAAGCAGGATTTGACTGCTATTTAGGAGGGACTCAAGATTTACCAAGCAGGAGAAGACATGAATGCCTGAGAGGGGGAAAACCTAGGCGTGGGTATGTGGGCATGTCCAAGACTCGCAGCCTTGCCCAACTGAGAGGGTGTGGTTGGGGCTTGTTGGTGCATGTGCTCCTCTTGTAGTAGGAGCACCCACCCTAAGTGACCAAGGTGATCAAATTTTGTACCTCAAATTTATTACCAATACATCCAATTTATACCATGACAATTATTTATATTGATGGTATAAACACCAGTAGATGATGCCAACAAAAGCCATCATGAACATGCTGGAAAAGACATGAACTTGAATGAAAGTCTCACAAGTTGAAAACTGAAGCAACATATCAGTTATTTGCAACTTGACTCTTTAAGAAACAAAACCTTTATCAGATACCTACTCCATATTCATGTCTCGGATGAATTTGATGCTACAGGCAAGAAATTAGAAGTGTGGTTGTAATAGTAACCATCCCATCTATTCGAAGCCTTAAAACCTTTTATAAAACACCAAAATGCGACCAGCAGCATGTTCACTTACTAGTGTTCTATACAATTGTCTCAAAATCATAGCTCCAACTTTTCACTTGGTGAAAAGCTCAAATATTCACATTCAAACTTAATCTTCCTAATAAAACCATATTGCTAAAACATATCGATCATGAACGAGAAAGAGGGCAGTAACAATTCTTTTTTCCTCCTGTGAATCAGATGGTGAATCATCTGATGCCAACCACTCATCTAGAAAATAATACAATCATTCGAATGCAAAATCATTATATTAGGTGCAGTTGTTAAAGCTCCTGGTAATATCAATTGCAGTAAAGTGCCCTCATCTTTGGTCCTCACTTTTGAAGGAGAAATAACTTGATCTTAATACCACATTCATCGGGAATGACAGGTTGAAATTTCAAGTCTATGTACCCTAGCATTTGTCCTTTCTTTTCCTCGCAGAAAACAATAGAACGCTTACCTCAATAAAATTAACCCTAGCACCCTACTACATAGTCAAGATAAGATCTTACAATCAGATCTAATTTTGATGCCTAAGTTTCAAAAATGCCACAGCAGATTATCCCGAATCAAGAACTACATGCTTAAGTTCCCCAATGATGTCATATGGTACGGATGCTTATATCTCCCTCACACTAGATCAAAAGTAACGTAACCTTTCTCTTGATTCAAGAAGATTTGCATGAGGGATTAAGTTAAGTTTAACATGAAGATGAGCAAATACGAAAAACATAAATCTTCATATAATTCCTTTCACTCATTTTCATATCATGGCAAAGATGGATGACGAATTATTTCACATAAACAATTGGTGAACCAAACAGCCACAGTCGAACAGAAATTAGCAGTAATATGAACAATGCATCCAAGCAATCTTCTGCAATAAAAATCATATAGTATAAACTGGCAGCCAGATTTCAAAGCAACAACGGCTTCAAACCAACAAAAAATAAAGGGGAAATTAAAAGCATTTTTTTCTGGAACAGATCGTAAGATGATTGCCGTGCTACGAATTGAATACTCGAAACAAAAACATCGGGGATAAAATGAGATTACCGACGTTAGAATGAATAGAATAGAATAGATTGGTTTCAGGATCAACAAAATGCGGGTCCCTTCGTTGGGGTTAGGGCTTTGATCCGGGCCAGATCTTGAGGAGGAAGTAGCAGAGGAAGCAGAAGAAGACGAGGAGGAAGAGGCAATCCAGCACCACGAAGAAGGCAGTGGAGCCGTGCCGCCTCTTGATGGGCTCCCTTCTGTTACTTTTCGCCTCTCCTTTTCCCTCCATCCTTTTGTCCCGTGAGAACGATTCCAGTCGCCGCTCGATTTGGCTTCGCTTCCCTTTCCACTCTCTTTCACCCTCGTATTCTATTTCTGTGGCTCCACGGACACCAGGCAACCAAGTAGTAGAGAAACTCGGTCCGACTCGGGGAAGTTATGAACCAGACCGGGTTCGGTCAACGGTTCGGGTAGGGTCGGGCTCGACTATCGAGACAAGTGAAAAAGGGTAAAGTTAATATAATATTTTTTATTACTGAATCAAAAATACTATAATTGAATAATCTCATTTATTAGTATTATTATTATTCATTCATTAGAATGACTCTATATATTATAATATATTTTTTAATATTTAGACCTAAATTTTAAGAATAAGCGGGGAAGATAGAATTCTTAATTTTCAAGACCTTCTTAATTTAAGAAAAAGAGAAAAATGTTGAGACCATTTTAATTTTCATCCAAAATCATCTAAATTTTCATATTAATAATTTTATAATACCTTTAAACCAATAGGAAAGTTAATATTTATTGTTACTGAAAACTTCAAATAATTGAAATTTAGTTACAGCATCATTTATCAGAGTTATATTATCTCAATTCAGTGACAAAAACAATGTAAGTACATTCAAAAGCATTCTAAATGTGATTTTTCTGTTATTTTTTTAATAAATGAAGTAAGCACTCTAAAATATTTTAAAAATTATAGACTTAAATTTAAGGTTACATAAAAAAATAAAAAATTATCATTTTTGAAATATGTCAAAATATTGTAATTTTTCATTCAAAAATATTAGAACTCTAAAATTTTATGACACTTTTAATAAATATAATAAAATTAATAATTGATATTTGTGAAATTTTGAATTAACTAAGCTTGAGTTATATATAGTTTTTTAATATGATAATGATGAGTAAAGTTCAATCACAAGAAAACACTATAACCCTATTTTAAAAAATAAATTGATTCGTTTAAACCAAAAACACTAATTATATTCAAAATACTATAAACAATACGTTTTAATACCAAGTTGGTTTGATAGTTCAATTTAAATGAGTTTGGTTGGTGTTAAAGGAAAATGTAATTAATATTTTTATTAGTCCGATAAACTTGTGTACGCAGGAATGTTCATAGTATTTTTGATGAGGTGGTTCCGATATAATATAAAGGTAGATCTGAGATAGAATTATTGCGCTTGAATTATTATACTCCCATCTACACAACGATAAGTCGGATAAGTTTTCTAACCCAATCCCTCTAATATTCAAGTTAGTAAATTAAGATTCTCAAATATGAGTTATAGTTTTCCTCGAGAAGTTACCTTTTTTTTTATTTATGATATTTTTTTTTATTTGGAAGGAGGAGAATGGAGTTTAATATTACTATTCTTATCGATAGAATATTTTATATATTTTTTATTATAATAAACGAGAAGAAAACTTATGTTTTTATATTATAACCTTCTGTAGCCGGATGACATGAATCTTGCATGACGATCACGTGTCAACCGAATTTCCTATCAGTTGAAAAACTTAAAAAAATTAAAGTCGATAATAAGAAAAAACATTTTTATCATCTTAAAAAATATGAGCTTTCTTTGTGCACTTTGAAAATGAGGAATACTATCTGATAATCTAAAAGATTCGGAAGATAATAAATTTTTCATGATTTTTTATAAAATAAAAAGTATAGTAAATAAGATTACCATCAAAACAAATTTTAGAGTCAATTATATCTCTAAATGAGAGTAGATTTCATGCCTCAAAATCTTGTTCCTCCATATTGCAAAGTAATTTATTATGGACATTATCATAACGATTCGATGCACAAGACTTCGCTAAGATATGAATCTTACTACTTGTGTATTAAAGAAATAATTTTGCCATGTCGAGAAGGCAATCAAAATAAGTTTGATCAGTCATGTCATCTTTCTATCGCTGCCAAATCTTTGTACTCACCACTTCAAGCAGAAGAATAAAAGAATGACGAAGGAACATCGTGTTAGACTTCATTTCCATCAATCATGCAAAGCTTACATTTGAGTTCCCCCAATTTCCTTCATTTATCTCTTTTTTTCTTTCTTTTTTAAATTTGAACTATTACATTGAACGAAAATTCTATATTACAGTATTTTTATATTATGTTATAATATTTTCTATTACTATTAAATATAAAATTCACCCTATTATAGTGTTTTGATAGTATTACTACAAACATAGTAATGCACTGTAAAAATTCTATGAACATAATGAGTTAATATTTTTTAATATTATTAAAAACATCATAATACAATATAAAAATGTTATAATTGAGCCGATCTATTTTTTAAAAACTAATATTTTAGATATTAGATAAAAATGGGTATTGATTGAGAATTTTAAAAATAAAGAGCATTTCTAAAAAATAAAAATTCAAAAATTTACCTTCGCATATATATATATATATATATATATATATATATATATATATATATATATATATACATATATATAAATACATACATATATTTATATGCATATATATATATATACATATACATACATACATATACATATAAATACATACATATATACATACATACATGTATGTATGTATATATATACACATGTATATATATATACACACACACACATATATATATATATATATATATATATATATATATATATATATATATATGTACATGTATATATATACATATACATATATACACACACATATATATATATATATATATATATATATATATATATATATATATATATATATATATATATATATATATATATATATATATATATATATATATATATAATATTAGTACTTTTGTAAAACGTTTCGTTTGAAATTTTTGTTCGAGGAAAACCGATTTAAAGCGTGATAATGAAGAGTAGAGAGTAAATGCAAACATATTTTATAATGGTTCGGTTGTCTCGACTTACGTTTATTCTTGATTCCTTTTTTGTTGAGGCTATCGATATTCACTAATAATCTTTTTTTAATGAGCGAAGACCAATTACCATTGCTTATTACAACTCTTTCTCCTTTTTATAAGCTCAAGAGAGAACTTTTATACCTTTCTTTTATAAGGGAACCTTCACACACACCTCCCTTAGAGTTTACACACTCTTATCTCAAGTATTCTTTCTTCTTTTTTACTTTTTTTTTTGATTACCCAAGCAATAATAACTGAAGTATTTATAAACCCTAAATGTCTTCAAAAGTAGAGCCAAAAAAGGTTTCATCTTGGATTTCTGAGGTATTAGTTGTACCACCGCCTATAGCGTTGTCAATTGGCGGTACCACCATCCAATCTGGGCGGTACCACTGCTTGACACATGGGAGACCATGTATTAGCAGTACTATCACTAGTTTGAGTCATATGATCGCTTGACACTAGTAGTAACATCATCTGACTTAACTATAGGTCATTGAATGGGCCTCCCAATAGGCCCAACTCAGCCCTAGGTTAGGCTCAATGGACTCATAATTGAGTTAGCATGGTTACACCTGAAACTAACTCAATTAAGACCTAAACTACTTCGATCTAGACACACACGATTATAAGCATGAATCCTATATTGCCCGGCATGTCATTGGTTCATCCGATGCTTCGTTTACTTCTTCGACACATCATCCTCTCCTTCGGCGTATTAACTAATCTATCGGCACGTTACCTCCTACAATGTCCGATCTTTCTTGCTCGATGTCCGAACTCATGACACGAAGTCCTTCCGGCACATCGACTAGTCTTCCGACTTGACATCCAATCTTCTAATATGTTCTACTCCGGCCCATGTCCGAGTCTCCAACTTCAATCGATTTATCTTTAAGTTAGTCGTGTGCCACTTAAACATTGGTTAAATCATAATTTCATCAATTGATTTCATCATCAAAATTTGAGATTTAATAATCTCCTCTTTTTTATAATGATAACCAATTGATGATGGAGTTTGAAGTAAACTCCCCCTATCCATATACCATATGAAATAAACTTGAATTCAGAAAATAATAACCTTAGAATTCAAGTCGAAATGAAAATCATGAATCATAGTGATCATATGCAACACATCATATCAAAATAATCATTACTTATATCAAATCATTGCATACATTATCATTATAAACATAATTTCAAATCATCATCACTTTGGAACATATATAATACCAAAAGATTAATATTTTCATATCATCATATTACTTATCTCCCTTTATCATTAACAAAAAGGAGAAAAGCACAACTATCATATTTTTGAAACATGCAAGCTAGTAAGTTAGTAAGTTTTACTTCACTTTACACCATGCAAGCTAGCAAATTTTTAAGATATGCAAGTTAGCAATTTTGCTTCTCTTGAGCTAGCAGTTTTCACTTTTCTTTTGAAATGTTCAAACTAGTAATTTTTTCTCTCCCCTTTTGTCATCATCAAAAAGATGAGAATGATACAATGGTACAAAATCTTTTACATCAATATTCCAATAATTCATGAATACAAGAGAGTCAAATGAAAATCATGACATGAAAGATATTAATATCAAATATCATGAAAGATCAAGTCATGAATACCAAAAGACATAATTCATTTTGACAAATCTCCTCTTTAGTAAATAATAAAAAGAAATCTTAGGAGATCGAATAGTAAATGATCTTCAAAGGAAATCTTAAGTCATGAATTTAGAGAAATAAAATAAATATTCTCTTTAGTAAATAACAAAAAGAAACATAAATGAATAAAAGATCTTAATTCATATAAAATAAATGTCAAGTTATAAATATTAAGAAATCAAAATCATGATTTGGATAAAAACTCATTCAAATTCAAATCATCAAAATCACTTTCATAGTTCCAAAGATTCATAAAAAAAACATAAATAGATTCATTAATCCCTTATTGAAAAACTCGATAGACTTTATAGATAGAAAAATTTTCAACAAAAATGCGTTCCACTTTTAGTAGTTTCAATTTATATAATTGACTTCATACAGGCATGCTCTTGTCTTTTATGCTAAATCTATGCATCATCACTTAAAATCAAATAACAAGTTTCATCATAAAAATCATCAAGATCAATAGTATAGTCATAAACCATCGTCAATCAAAAGATTTATTACCAACAATTCTAATTCTAATGATCTTTCCTTTATTATTGTTGTTTCGGCTAGTGAGCTTTGTGAAGTATATTAAATCTCCGGTCATATGCCTTGAGTATCCATTATCAAGATATCATTTTTGCTCATATCTTTTGAACATTTATACAAGAAAGGTGGGTTTGCTTTAGGTATACATTTGACTTTGGGTCCCTCGTGGTTAGATCTACCTATCTTATTTTTTTGTATAAAGTTATTTATGATCCCTTTAGGAACCCAAACTAATTTATATAAGTCATATTATTTAAATGAATATTTATAAGCAAAATATCCACATCTATCATAAAAATTATATTTGTTTTTAGGGAAAACATGTAATGTGGTTCCTTTAACAAATGTGGTTGGACTTAACAAAGTCGATTTCTTCCTTTATACGAACACGACTCGTATTGGCAAGAATCACATTTAATGATTTGTTACCAATTTTAAAATTTTTTAATGTTTGTTGCAGTAATACATTTTCCTTCTTAAGTAAATCTAACTCTTCACACTTAATGCAAGGTGTTAACATGCAATTGTTATGCTCATTTTTTAATTTTTCAAATTTAATAAAGAGAGAAACATGATCCTTTTTAATAATTTATATTTCTTATTAACTAATTTAAAATCATCGTATAAATCATAAAAAGTATTTAGTAATTCATCATAAGGTAAATGAGTTTCGATTGAGTCACTTACCTCATTGAGGGCCATTAGAGCATAGTTTGTCACCTCATCTTAATTGGTTTACTTTTTGTCTTCGGATGCACTCAATTTGTCCCAAGTCACCTTGAGTGCTTTCTTTTTCTTTGATAGCTTCTTCTTTTTTAGTTGAGAACATTCACTTTTGAAGTGCTCCAGCCTTTTGTATTCATAGCAAGTTATTACGTCCTTTTTAAGTTCGTTTTTATTTTTAGATTTTTTTTTATAAACTTTTTAAATTTACTTGTTAAAAGTTCTTTGTCATCATTCACTTGAGCCTTCGCTCGAGTGATCTTCTTTTGTTTTAAGTATTATATCATTCATATTTTTTGGAAGGTTGTTCTCATATTCATCGTGTGCCTTACACGTCATTTCATACATCATTAATGAACTAATGAGTTCTTCGAAAGGAAAATAGTTCAAGTCCTTTACTTCTTATATAATAGTTACTTTTGGATCTCAATTATTTTGGAAGAGATCGTAAAAATTTATTAATAAGTTTAAGTTTAAGCTTCATAAAATATTTACCAAGAGCTTTTAAACCATTGACAACATTTGTAAAACAGGTGTGTATGTCACCAATGGTTTCGCTTAGCTTCATTCGAAATAATTCAAAATTATACATCAAAAGATTGATATTAGATTCTTTAACTCTATTTATACCTTCATGTGTAAATTCAAGTGTATGCCAAATATTATGTGTAGTTTCACAAGTCGAAATACGATTAAACTTATTTTTGTCCAAAGTACAAAACAAAGCATTGATAGCTTTAGCATTTAACGAAAATGATTTTTTCTCAAAATCATTCTATTCGGTTTAGGGGTTTTTGAAAATCAAATTCAACGATATTCTATAAATTGAAATCTATAGAAAGCAAGAAAACTCTTATTCATGTTTTCCAATACGTGTAGTTCATTCTATTAAACATAAGAGGACGAGTGATAGAATAACCCTCTTAATTATTAAAAAAGATCATTTAATATCTCATGGGTGTGAAACCAAATAAGAGAAACTTGGCTCTAATGTCAACTGTCAGGATCGTATCGATACTAAGGGGGGGTGAATTAGTGTTTTTATAAAAACCTCAGTTTGAAAATTTTGTTTGAGGAAAATCGATATCAAAAGTGTACGTGACTTAAAGTAAGTATAATAAACAATTAAATCACAAAGCAATAGCAATGAAGAGAAGAAAGTAAATGCAAATTGATTTTATAGTGGTTCGATCATGTCGACCTACATCCACTCCCGATTCCTCTTCCATTAAGGTCACAAGTGTTCACTAACGATCTTCTTTTAATGGGCAAATATCAACTACTCTCGTTACAACTCTTTTTCATTTTCACAAACTCAGGAGAGAATCTTTACACTACTCTTTTATAAAGTAATCCTCACATACCTCTCTTAGAACAATCTCTAAATTCAAGAAGAAGGGAACTCAAACTTTTTAACAGAGTTTACACACTTTTATCTCAAATATTCCTTTTCCCTTTTTACTCTTTTTCTTACTTACCCAAACAAGAATAACTTAGATATTTATAAACCCCAAATGACTTCATTTACACACTTTTATCTCAAGTATTCTTTTTCACTTTCTATTCTTTTTCTTGCTTACCTAAGAAAGAATAATTTGAGTATTTATAAACCTCAAATGACTTCAGAAATGGAGCTAAAAAAGGTCTCATCCCGAGTTTCTGCAGTATTGATGGTACCACCACTTATGTTGGACAATACCATCTTTTGACATATAGGAGATCGTGTACTAACGGTACTACCACCAGTTTAGGTGGTACCATCATCGGGTCTTTCGAAAAATATATACTTCGTATATTCTAGCTCATAGATGGTTTCACCGCTTAACTATGGGTCACTGAATGGGTCTCCCAATATGACAAACTTAGCCCTAGAACAGGCCCAATGGGCATCTAATTGAGTTAACATGGTTACACCTGAAACTAACTCAATTAAGATTTAAACTATTTCGATCTAGACACACACAATTACAAGCATGAATCCCATGTTGTTCAACATGTTATTGGTTCATTCAGCACTTCCTCCGATTCTTCGACGCATCATCCTCTCCTTCGACGTATTGCCTAATCCATCGACATATTGATCTCCCGCAACATCCGATTTTCTTGACATAATGTCTGATCATTCTGACCTAATGTTCGAACTCATGACACGAAGTCCTTCCGGCACGTCAACCAGTTCTCTGACCCAATGTCTAATCTTTTGACATTTTTCACTCCGCGCCCAACATCTGATTCTCCTGTTTCAATTGATTTACCTTTCCATGATCGAAGTTAGTCCTACATCACTTAAACGCTGATTAGATCATAACTTTATCAATTGATTTAATCATCAAAAATTAAGATTTAACACTATATATATATCCCATTACCCTATTTAACCAAAGTATTACCGGACTTATTATTTTGGCATTTTAGTACCTTCACAAATAATTGACTTTGTATAAATAGCTACTTCCATTAATTATTTGGGACCACTAAGGTCTTCATGAATAAGTGGATGGGGTTGAATTGACTTCGTAACTTGTTTTCAAATTATCTTATCTAGGCATCAAATTTTTTGATATCTTTGACTTTAAGGATATAATATTAATGATTTTTTTTATTTTACCTTTTATTGCGACTATATCTAAACATGTCTTTTATACTTTTGCATATTACATCATATTTCAACATGATTTTACATTTTTGAGGAAATAAATAAATTTGAAATGGCATAGGGGCATGTTTGAAAATAGTACATGCAACACAAGAGTAGCTTTCCATGGGTGAGGAGGATACGCTGACTCCCGGTCGTCTTACTCCCCTCGCCCCTTTTCGGCTCCGCTCTGTGCCATCAAGCTCGCGTCCCGAGCCCTCCACAAGCTCACGCCCATGTCGCCCGCTTCCCCTTCTCTCCCATCCTCAGGTAAACCCTACGACTCTCGTTCTCAATCTCTATCTTTTCTCATCGTGGTTTCCCCTTCTTCGTTTTGTTCTTCACCAAATCCCCCATTCATTCGCTTCCTTTTGACGCCGAGATCAAATCCCGGCAGATTCGCGGCTCAAATGGCAGAAGAGGAAGCGGAAGCGCGACGCCAACCCCAGGCGGCAGAATCTGCGGGACGATGAGGATGACGATGACGAGGACGCGGCCGCTGCCGCGGAGGAGGTGGAGGATGACGGCCGTGATTCCCCCGCAATCCTGGCCGCCGCTGACCCGGTCCTCGACCTACGTGAGTCCGAGGTACTTTCCGGCGGTGGCCACCGGGTCTCCGACTTCCCCTCCGCCGTCCGCCGCTCCGTAAATCGCCCCCACTCTTCCGTCCTCGCCCTCGTCGCTGCCGAGCGCTCCAACGCTGCCCGGTCGTGGGCTCCGCCTTGTTTGGAGAACATCTCTCACGGCCAGCTGCAGGTCCTCTCGGTGGTGGTCCCCGATAACCCTTCGCTGCAGCAGCAGCCGGACCTTGATAATTCTTCGTCTTATGTCTGCACCCCTCCGCCTCTCATGGAAGGGAAGGGAGTAGTGAAGCGGTTCGGCAAGGAGCAGCTCCTCCTCGTTCCAGTGCACTCCGGTCGGTAGTAGCTGTACTTGTTCTTTTGCCCTTCTTCTCGTTTCACTCTCCCGACCGTTGAATCTATGCTAAAAAAGTTCCTTTTTTTGAGTTCTTAGACTGGTTTTCAGCCAGCACTGTGAACCGGTTGGAGAGGCAAGTGGTGCCGCACTTTGTTACCGGAACGTCCGGCGATCACACCCCAGAGAGGTACATAGGCCTTCGAAACAAGATAATTTCCAAGTACCTGGAAAATCCGGGAAAGAGGCTATCTTTTGCTGATTGCCAAGCATTGGTTCCGAACAATGAACTTTATGATCTTAGTCGGATCGTGAGGTTTTTGGACCATTGGGGAATTATTAATTATCTTGCGGCTTCTTCAGTGCATCGTGGGCTGAGGATGGCTGGGTCACTTGTTAGGGAGGAAGCAAGTGGGGAGCTACAGCTTCAGACATCACCATTGAGATCAATAGACAGTTTGATGCTGTTTGACAGACCAAAATGTAGCCTAAGGCTAGAGGATGTTGCTTTCCTTTCTCGTTCTGCATCAACAGATTCTGATGCTGGTATTGTGGATTTGGATGGTAGAATTAGGGAACGGTTTGCTGAACACTCCTGCAACTTCTGCTCTTGCCCCCTGACCAGTTTGCACTATCAATCACAGAAGGAGGTATGTTTTACTTTATATTACACAGGAGGTCTGTTGTACTATATTCATGTACATGCTGGATAATGTCATAGGACACTGGAGTATGGTGTTTTATGATTGTTATTTTAGTTTTCTCAATAATGTGACTGTCACTGAATCTTATTATTATTTTGGGTCAAAAATTGCTGGATCATAATAATAATGCATCACCATAATTCTTTGTTGTCATTATCATTATAACTCTTTTGGCCTGATTATGATCTAATGTAAAATAATCTGGAGGCTTGGAGTGTTGTCCTGAAAATTTTCATTTGTTGTCATGAAAGGTCTCCAGTGAAGTTTTAGTATTGAGGTACTTGATTATCTTGCCCATAGCTAATCTTGTGTTTCTGATGGGGGCTTATTACTGGTCAATATTACAGTTAGCCTGAGTCTATACTCTAGACGATCTTTACATGTCATTTATCCATAGCATACTTAACACAGTTTATTGTCTATATGTTAAAATTTTTGTCTGGATCTTTACAGCCCACCCCATTTTTCTTATGTCAGTTGCTATTCCTTCTTATTAAGAAATTGAAAATGATAATTGAGAAGAAGTACAATTTTCTTTATCACTTGATTTGAGGAATTTGGATTTCTTGTATGATGTAACTATCTCAATTTTGCCTCTCCAATCTGTAGAGAAAGGGGCAAAGCATTTGATGCCCTATTCTTTTTTCCCTAACTTTTGAATTTATGTGCTCAATCAATATTAATCCATTAGCTAAGTGGTTAGAGCTATGTATTTCAAGTTGTTATGATTGATCCAGGAGGGTATTTTACTGGTAACTTAGCTGCTAGATTTTTCGAATAAACATAGAGAAATGCTCTGCAGCATTAAATATAATGGTAATTTTCTATACTCTTGAATGCTTATATTATTATAGCAAGCTTTGTTTGTTGACCATAATTGTTCGTACAGGTTGATATCATGCTTTGTGCAGACTGCTTTCATGATGCAAAATTTGTCACTGGTCATTCAAGCCTAGACTTCACAAGAATGGATTCGAAAAAGGATAATTCAGATATCGACGGGGATAGCTGGACAGATCAGGAAACATTGCTGTTACTTGAGGCTTTAGAAAAATATAATGACAGCTGGAATGAAATTGCAGAATATGTAGGCACCAAGTCAAAGGCACAATGTATTTGCCATTTCCTTCGCCTTCCAACAGAAGATGGTCTATTGGAAAATGTTGAACTTCCACATATGCCTACCATATCTGATTCCTCGATCAGACATGATCCTGGGCTTCCAAATTCAAATTCTAATGGTAATGTTGAAGGTAATTTTAATAGAATCCATTTGGAGCCTGTTGGAAGATATTATTTTTAGATCATGTAATTATTCCTTTGGTTAAAATTTTCTTTTACCGGTGGTGTATCTTAGGATTAAGCAATGGAGATTTCAGTACCACTAACCAGCTTCCTTTTGCAAATTCTGCTAATCCAGTTATGTCCTTGGTGAGTTGTTGTGCCTATGTGCATCCTTGTGCTTTATCATTATGAAAGAATATTAATGAATGTAGCACATGAATTCAGCTCCAGGCAGATGACTTGTTGGTTGTGTATATTTATGGTGATATTGTTTCTTTATCTTGATTTTCTTCAAATATAAAAAGTGTATCAACAAACTGGCTGCTTTAATTTCTGGTCTGCTATGATTACACAACCTTGGTGAATACATGATACTTTGATATGATTTTGTTAACAGCCAAAGCTTGCAAACTACAAATATATGCAAACTAGGAACCTCAGAGAATATATGCTTATTGTTGGTTCTATGAGTCCTAGATCTAGGAAATTAAATTTTATGATATATATCTGAAGACCTGACAACTATGGAACCTGCCACCTCCCTGCCATATCTTGTCCCACCCACCTCCTCTTTCTCCTCCTCCTCTTTTGTCTTTCTTTTTCTCTCGTCTTTGGTTTGGGTGATACCAATTAGTGACAAATAATGAGTGTTGTATGTTGGCCCGTCGGTCTGGCTGTCGGTTGGTACTAGTACCAGATTGAGACTTTAATCCATGTCATAACCCTAGTAGAAAATACTTGTAATTTTACAACTAAAACGACCATATTATCAGGGTAAAACAAATTAGCAAATGGCAAATGTTTTGCTTTAAGAATCTTCAGAACTTGTTACATCTAATTGTTGAATTGCTGCTTGTGGAAATATCTACCACTTGTAAGGTTCAAGTATATTATTTTGTCTAAACATTGTAAAATTTTACAGGTTGCCTTTTTAACCTCTGCAATTGGACCAAGAGTTGCAGCAGCCTGTGCAAGTGCAGCACTATCTGTCTTGACTAGAGAGGATTGCAGGTTTGTGCTAAAAATTTCTGTCATTAATAGGATTGATACATGTTTTATTAATGCCAATTTGCTCAGGATTTATCACAGTATGTTACTTGCTTTATCTATAACTCAGTGCTGTCAAGCATGTTAAAAGCAGTTATATACGTTTGAGGATTGCTTTTATACATGCTCGGGATTTTTCCCTGTCCCAATCTAGGTTTGTCATTCTAGTTTTTTGGTATTGATTTATGTGCAAATTGACACTCAAATAAGTTTGACACCCAATAACCTTAATTGAGACTTTGTTGAATGGATCAGATCTGATGGTTCGCATACTGAAGTTGGTATTCATAGACCACATGCAAACTTGGGTCATCAGAAAGGTATACATCTGATGCCATTTCTGTTCTTGCTCACAATCGTGAAAATTTTCTCACTTCTGATTTTGTTGTCAGATGGAACCGAGGGTCAAGTGCGACATGCTAAAAATGGCGCTACTTCTCCTGCTCCTGACCTTGTGAAATATGCTGCCATGTATGGTCTATCCGCAGCTGCAGTGAAAGCAAAACTATTTGCAGATCAAGAGGAGCGTGAAATCCAGAGGTTGGCTGCTACTATCATAAATCACCAGGTTAGATTTTAGCATATACTGCTTTCATATGGTTTATAGGACACTACACTTGCTAATTCTCTCAGACAAACAATTGGAGTTTAGCCAGTTTTGATAAATCTAAATTTGCTTGGAGATTTGACTATATAAATTAGAGTAAATGGTTGAAAAGGAAAGCCCAAATGTGCTTTCAATGCAATTAATTGGTTATTTTACCTATATGTTTGATAGGTTATTTACAAACAGATGTTTAGAATTATAGATTTAGATATCGGTCCAAGAATAGTATCATTTGACTGTTGGACCAATATGGACACCATCACCTATTTGCATCGTGCGCTAGCATGGGTTGGTACAACGGTGGGCCAGTCTTTTTTCCTTTTTCATGCATATTCAACATCCAATCTTTTTGTATTTACTTATGGCATATTATTAATCATATTATAAAGAGCAAAAGTGAAGCCTTCGAAAAACCAAAACTAGCAATTATACAATGTACGCATATAAAAATTATCATACATATAAGATAGTCATACATCATACATGAGAATGGGATTAAAACTTCGATAATCACATATTAACAATATGCACATAGAATACATGCCATATTGTCTTTCTACTGACGTCAAAATGAATGGTGTTCGTCCTTGGGAGATACATGTGACTAAAGGTCAGTGTTGTTATAGAAATGATATTGCTCCCATGTCATATGACATTATTAAACACTGCACCACTTGTTTATCAGATGAACAATATTCCGAAAGTGTATTCGTTGACCTGATGTGTGCACATACGGTGTAAGCCCAATATGGTGGTTTACGTGTTAAGGGTGGGAAAGGAAGGATTTGTGGGGGTACAAATGACCATGTTGGCTGTTGAGTACTAGCAATCCTACCGGTCTGCTGCACTTTTGGACAATAGGATTTTTTTTATTTAGAAATTGAGACTAGTTGTTGGGGTCCTACTTTAGCTCAGAAAATCCATGCTGGTAAGATTCGATCAGACTCTCTCTCATCTTAAAGTAATCCCAAAGTCATAACTGAACTTGTTTTTCCCTTCCTCTCATAAATTATATTGGATATTAAGCAATGATTTTTATCTTGAGTGGTATGAGTAAATCTTTGCTCCTTATCAGTGTTCTACCTCTCTGGGTTGCCAGAGCATAGGAATCCTAGTCACCTTTGTCACTATTCATGTCACCATCATTATTCAGGATCTTTGAAAGACCTGAATCAAAGAGAAAAGAAATGTTATCATCAATAACCTAAGGTGATCAAATCTAGCATCTTTGTCCTCATATGGAACCACTCTTACGAGAGGTTGGTTACGTTCTGACCTCCACCATCTGTTCTAAAATGAACTTCAATGGATATAGTGGATCTTGTGCCTTATTAAATAATGGATCATTCTAATTCCTAACTATGCATAGCTTGTTAACCATAGGATTTGACTCGGAGATAAATTGGGAATCAAACAGATTTGTCTTAGCCTCGTCCTCTTTGTCCTTATTTACATACCATAATCCCATACGTATGTCTATGATGAATATAGATTAGTTCCCCAAAATGTTTGCATGAAAGATGATTTGGAGCTTGTGTATATGTCAAGGAAAAGATGAATCAATTTCCTCGCAGTCATTGGATATAGTGTATGTGATGGAATCTGGGCAGCAATTTCTTCAGATGAGGTTCACATCCTCCATAGTGTTGGCATTGACAGTCCCACAATCCTGTAAAAAATGTGCCCATTGGTAAGATTGGTCAATTAATTCCATGTGATCAAATGAAAAATTAAGGAAAACAAGGTTACAAATTTACATAATAATGTAGAATATTTGATCATTATTAGAATTTTATGATTTTGTAAATATTGAAATTAAACTATGAGAAATTACCTAATATCATTAATAAATTTTACGATAACAAATTCGTTAATAACCAAATCACCCAATTAAAAGAGAAATAAATCCTAGGAGCATATGCTCTGAATGATGAATTTTTAAAAAAATGAATATACTTGTGGTAGGTTGGTCTTCGACCATTGAAACTTCTAAACTTGCATTTTGTTGTTATTGCAATGCATCAGCCAAATCTTAAGATGGAAGTTTATTGATGAAAATGATCATATCTGTACCTGCAGTTTTGGATGAGTGAAAAGAATTTCCATGGAGTTAGATTGTTCTGTGGTTAGCTTAGTTTCTTCTGCTAGATTACAATGCTGTTTTGTACCTTTATAATGTTCCAAGGTTAGTTTTGATCTCACATCTCCTGGGATTATTTCCGTGCAGCTGAAGAGGTTGGAGCTGAAGCTGAAACAGTTTGCAGAAGTGGAAACCTTACTGCTCAAGGAATGTGAACAGGCTGAGAGGATGAGACAAAGGCTTTCGGCTGAACGGGTCCGTATGATGTCCACCCGTATTGGATCGACCACAAATAATATACCATCATCGGCAGGAGCGACAACCACAGCACCAGCTGCTGTAAATGCAAATTCCGGACAGCCAGCCGTGTCACCCTTGGTCGGGCAGGTGAACATGCCACAAGCTGCATACGACAACAATCTCCCGAGCCATCATCAGATGCCACTCGTGCAACGGCAGCAAATGTTTGCATTTGGTCCCCGGTTACCTCTCTCTGCAATCCACCCTGCTCCAGGCTCCTCTCAAAATGTTGTGTTCAATTCTGGGATAGCAAACAGTTCTGCTCCTAACCCTCATCCATCACTAAGATCCTCATCAGGCAACAATCAAACATAGATCCAAGAAGCTGTTTCGTTGATTATATTGATCCTTGTATCGTTGTTAGCATAGTCTAACAAAATTCGCAAGTCATAGCTTTGATCTTGTTATCTGCCGGCCAGCTGACAGCCGCTCATTATCTGTCTCATGGCTGAATTGCCTGACCTCAGGGTTCACCATTGCGCGGTTCCTTTTGGTACTCCACCACATTGAGCTTCCTGTTGCAAAATGAGATCTTTGTTTTATCTTGGTTCTTCAACAACAAAATGAATCACCTTCTAGTAACCAAAGCTTTGTGATCCTTTTTTGTCTCTGACGTTATCCACAATTCTTTTAGATAAATTATCACATCACTAGTTTGAACTTGTTATGTTCTTCATGGCTTGCACTATCTGATTCCAGCTGCAAACCAACACATCTGAGTGTATGCTACAGCATTTACCTGACCAAAATGTAAAGAAGCAGCGGAATGGATTGGGGGTGCAGTAGTCCCCACTGATCAACAACAGCATGGCGGCAGGCAAACAGACAAAAGCAATAAAGACTTGGATGCTACAGATTGGTCAGGTTCTTCCTATCCACCTCAGTCTCTTTCCCATATTGGATTTCAAGGAGACATGAAGTCATCATGTCACCCTCCCATCACCCACCTTCCTTTAGCCTCACACCTACTAAGTTGATCTCTCGTTCACTGCATCAGATCCATTTCTTAGCTTATCCCAACAATGTCATTCAAAAAATAAAGATATTTGCTTAAGCTTGGATCACCAAACCATAACTATTATGATATAATATACTACTAATTTTTTATATGTTCTTGATAGAAACCTGTGGTATAGAACGCTTTCTTCCTCCAACAAGTGACAAAAAAGAAATCAGATATGTTGAGAGTGAAGTCAAATGTTGGGTCATCAACAAACAACTAAGGTGGCTGTAGAAGCAGCAAAATAAACGAGGAAAATAGGATAATACTACACCCACAACCAACATCTCATGTAATCTTTGTTTGTTTCATCTTAATGTAGCTAAGTTTTTGTTCTTCATAGTATACTAATAGATGTGGTTATATGTAGAGAGAGAGAGAGAGAGAGAGAGAGAGAGAGAGAGAGAGAGAGAGGATTACTAAATCATTAATTACTCCAAGATCTAATAGTTAGGAGTAGAAAATCTTGGAGATAATTATATATATGATGTATTATATTATAATTGAATCCTTATCAAGCCAAACACAATTGAATTAAGTCATGTTTGAATATTATTTATGAATATGTATTAGACAACCTTAATGAGGATACATTGATGTGATCTATGGAAGAGAAAGAAAGAGAGAAGACAACACACATGAGAAGGGGAGAGAAAAGAAAAGAAAAGAATAAAGAGGGACTAAATGAACTATTATTAATAACTTTAATTATGATATGCCTCTAAAGCTTACAAGATATCTATTTACTAGTTTCTATTTTTATCATCCTCTTTTGCATTCCTACACAAAATAAGACTAACAAGAGATTATGATCACAGACATTTGGATGAATTTTATTTACAATTCCTCAAAAATCTAATTATTAGGACTCCATTCCATAATATGGATGGATGATCAAATTGTGATACTAATAACATGTTTATGTATTTGCGTATAAATAAGGAAAACTCATAAACATAACTAAGGCTATGCTGACATAAAAAAAGGGTCAAAATCTTTTTCCACTCATATATTTTAAAATTTGTTGGTGGTGAATCTAACCAATTCATAGAATAGTCTCTGGTCTCACATAGTTTACCATAAATCTTAATTGTGTTTAGAGTCCATCAATTGACATTTATCGATAAAAGAATTTTACGATAGGAGATTAACCTCTAATCTCGACTATTTCTTCTATCGATATCGATATTAATGACATTCCCTATCAAATTGAGGGTTACATTTCCTCAGATCTTGTCTTGATCGAAACAGTGTGGAGGTGATATGGATGCAAGGTGCAGACATCCATGTGGACATGCTGATGTGGTCCAATCTAATTAATAGATAAATGTTGAGCATTGATAACAAATGGATGTTTCTTCCCTATTTCATCACACTCACAGCTAAATGAGTCATTGATAGTCATCATTCCTTTTCCTAGTGATGTTATTGAGAAATATTATTGTTCTTTTCTAATATTATTTCTGACAATTAACTCTGATTTGTGGGATGGTATGATTTGTAGGTCATCTATCTCATGATTTATCAAAAACAAATGTATATGATATACATCTTTGCAAATATTGAAAATAATATATTTGCCATTGTGAATTATAGTACAACATATATGTTGCTTCAAATGTCAAAACCCTTAGATATATCGCATTATCCTTGATAGTCATCATAAATATTTATTTAATCATTCTAATTATAGTTAAATGATATCACAAAAATGAGTTTCTAAAAGTTATTAACATAAATTGATTATTTCATATTAATAAACTAATTTATATCAACTGATATATGTATGCATGTATGTATGTATGTATGTATGTATGTCAAATTCAAATTTAAAAAGATAAATATTAAAGAGTATAAATTTATTATGTCAAGTTCAATTTATTAACATAAATTGATTATTAACTTTGAAGGGCATTATTATTTAGTACCTCTATTTGGTGAATGGGATAAATTTGGTGAAGACAGATATGAAACATAAAAATATTGCCCTAAACAGAAGATAGGAAATCCCAACTATAATTTTCTATATTTTATTTTAAATAAATATAAGTATTGGAATTGCTTCAACCAATAACACTAATTGTTGTGTGGAATAATAGAAGTCAATTTTTGGAAGTTGGAAAATATTAGTAATTGATGAGCAGAAATGCAGGAGATATCATAGATTGTAAGAATTTGAGCATCAAATTCAGCATTAATAGGTTAGTAAAAATCACCCTCTTGCATAATTTTTAGCTAATCAAATCCAAAAAAATATAGTACAACCACATTAATGTTTGATAAGTGTAAAAAGTCATTATAAGAGATTTTAAAGTTCTCAATGTTTGATAATCAAATTAATGTTTTAATCTATTGATCTTTTGAACCCATGATTTAGATATATAGTTTATTTCTCTCACAAATGAGCTTTCTTTTAAACGAAAAAGAAAAAAAGAATCCTCAACTCCAATAGCATTTAAGTTTTGACTTCTTAAATTTATTTTTTTAATATTTTATGCATACTTAATACAATTCAAAATAGACTATTTTTTTAATCACTTTTAGAATATTCTTTTTCTAATTTTATAGCAAAAAATATTAATTTATAATATTTATAGATACACTTAGATATTATTTCAAAAATAAGGACATGGGATGTGCATTTCAGAATATTTTCTATTTTTTTATAATTTATAAAAAATAAATTTATTTCTTATTGTTATTATATTATCATTATTAATTTAGTACGTTGCTCCCATTTTCTAATGCATTGAATTCGACCAAGAAAAGAACCCTACAAATTAAAATAATAATAATAAAAAAAAGAATCCATAGTGAATTTGCCCATCGTTTTTTTAATGAAATATATATATATAAATAAATATTTCATCAAAATAATACCATAGTGATACAAACACTTTGGAGAAAATCAATTAGAAAATCTAATAATATTGAGATTTTTGTTCCTTTGCCAATATTATTAGCCCCCCAAGTTATGAGGATGATTAGCATGAATCTATGTTTTCTTCCCTAGCAAGTATCAATTTAAAGGGGCCAATTCCATGATATGAATTTGACAAGTGTATATTTAAAGAAAATGATTGATAGCGATTCTCATATTTATTTATTTATTTATTTAAAAATGTTTAGAATATTCATACTATATAAATTCACAATCAACTGTTTCATATTTTTATATAATATTAACTCAAATAAAATAATAATAATAATAATAATAATAATAATAATAATAATAATAATAATAATAATAATAATCATGACTAGAAATAGTTAATTTTTGTCAAAATAAATATTAATGACAGTGACATATAGAATCCTAATATTTGAATATATATATATATATATATATATTAAATTAAGATCCATAATGATATTTATATGTTAATTTAACCAAAAAAAGAAAATAAAACTCTCTTTTTTGGGGTACTAACAGCGAGTCCCGTTGTTGGTCAATTAGTTTTGATGCTCCAACCTTCGGCGGCAGCAGTAGTTGCTTAGTGTCAGTCTCTTCGCCTTTATCTTCCTCCACAGTCCAACCAAACCACAGGCAAACACTGGGAGAAAAGAGGAAGAAGGTTGAGAGAGAGGGAGGGAGGGAGAAGGGAAGGATCGATGCCCGCTGATCCGAAGAGACGTCGTTTCCTTCCTCATTAGTGGCTGCCGTAAGTAACCCCCACAAGCGCAGTAGTAGCGTCGAGGACCGCATCGATCGTCGCTTCACATCGAACATACCGCCTCGCCTTCCTCTTCCGCGATTCCAGTTCTGAAGGCACGCGTTCGTCGTCGATTGGGGTTTTAATTTCGTGCTCGCTTCTATTTCCTGGGAATTAGCCCTTACCGACCCTCTTGCTGCAGCTTCGGTGCGATAGTTGCTTGTGTTCATAGTGCTTCCGGGCCCTTTTTTGCGATTTCATCAACTCACGGCGCAATCCGTTGCTCGCCGCCTCCCAATTCCTTCTCTTCTTGGAGATCTCGTGTGTATAGTGGTCTAATTTGGGTCGCATTTTGAGAGGGAGGAGGGGATCTGATTTGGTTCCGTCCTCTGTGGTGAGATTTCGTGTGCCGAGATTTGTTGCGGTGGATCTGTGTCAGAAAGGTGGGTTTCGGCTCTCGCATCAGTGAGTTTATGTTGTGGCCTTTGACGGGTATTACTTTGCAAGGGTTTGCTTTTTATTATCTCGTCATCAATTGAAGAAAGGTTCACCTTCTCCTGACGGAACTCATGTTTTATATGTTGTTTCTAATTTTTATCCGGTTTTATGAATTGTGAGTAGATCTATTGTCACAACCTTCGAATTCTGGTGATATGTTTTCGAATTAGTCCATTTCAATTGATGGCATGCTCATTTGTTTTGATTCCAAAGTTGTGCTGATTGAAAAGATTAATGTGCTGATCCGTAGAGACCAAAGAGGAAACTTTGAAAGGCGATATCTAGGATCATGGCGAAGTCTGGTACACCTCTGCTGCGTGAGCTTTCTGCCGCACCTTCTTCGTCATCTTCTCAATCATGGTACCACGAATCCAACACAAGCCCATTTTATAATAATTTATGCTACTCCTTTTCCTGATAATATATCTACAAGTTTGCTGTGTTCACTCATGGATCAAAATTGATAATGATTTACAATTACTTGACTTTTTATGTAGTGAATCAAATGGAATGGATGATCCTGAGAGCACAGTTGCCAGGGTTGCTCGCTTCTTGGAGCAGCTTCATGCAAGTAATTCGTCCCCACAAGAGAAAGAGCTGATAACAGCACAGTTGCTAGCAGTTTCCAGAACACAGAAGGACACTAGGGCTTTGATTGGCACCCATTCTCAGTCAATGCCATTGTTCATCTCGGTCCTCAGAAGTGGGACACCAACCGCGAAGGTTAATATTGCAAACATCCTGAGTGCTCTCTGCAAGGAAGAAGACTTGCGCATTAAAGTTCTTTTAGGGGGTTGCATACCGCCGTTACTTTCTCTCCTAAAGTCTGAATCTTCTGAGTCAAAAAAGGCAGCAGCTGAAGCTATCTTTGAGGTCTCCTCTGGCGGGCTTTCAGATGACCATATTGGCATGAAAATATTTGTCACTGAGGGTGTCGTTCCGACGCTCTGGGATCTGCTTAATCCTAAGATTAAGCAAGACCGTGTAGTTGAAGGCTTTGTTACTGGAGCATTGAGGAATCTTTGTGGGGACAAGGATGGATACTGGAGGGCCACACTTGAAGCTGGTGGAGTAGAGATAATTACTGGCCTTCTTTTGTCTGATAACACAGCTTCACAATCAAATGCTGCTTCCCTCTTGGCTCGGCTGATATCAGCATTCAGTGATAGTATTCCCAAGGTGATAGATGCTGGAGCAGTTAAGGCCCTTCTCCAACTACTAGGACGGGATAACGATACTTCTGTATGTGCCAGTGCTGCAGATGCTCTGGAGGTCCTGTCATCTAAGTCAACTATGGCTAAGAAAGCTGTCGTGGATGCAGGTGGTCTACCAGTCCTAATTGGAGCAGTGGTAGCTCCTTCTAAGGAGTGCATGCAAGGAGAGTCTGGTCATTCTCTGCAGAGGCATGCCGTTCGTGCATTAGCAAATATTTGTGGTGGTATGTCTTCTCTGATACTCTACCTTGGAGAACTCTCCCAAGCCCCTAGCTTTGCTGCTCCAGTTTCTGATACAATTGGAGCTCTTGCATACTCTTTGATGGTTTTTGAGGGCAGTGAAGAAAAAGTGTTTGATCCAGTTCAGATTGAGGAAATTTTGATAAAACTACTGAAGGCCAGAGACACTAAACTAGTTCAGGACCGTGTTCTTGAGGCTTTGGCCAGCCTCTATGGCAATGAATCCCTTTGCAGTAGGATCATTCATTCGGATGCAAAAAAGGTTCTCGTTGGGTTGATAACCATGGCCTCTGCTGATGTTGAGGAACATTTTATTCTGTCACTAGCAAGATTGTGTTGTGATGGTGCTGTAATATGGGGGGCACTTGGGGAGAGAGAGGGCATTCAGATGCTAATAGCATTGCTTGGACTGTCCAGTGAACAACACCAGGAATATGCGGTTGCTTTGCTTGCAATCTTGACAGACCAAGTGGATGACAGCAAATGGGCCATTACTGCTGCTGGAGGAATCCCTCCTCTGGTGCAATTGTTGGAAATTGGATCCCAGAAAGCGAAGGAGGATGCAGTTCATGTGCTGTGGAACATGTGCTGTCACAGTGATGACATTCGTGCATGTGTTGAGAGGGCTGGGGCTGTTCCAGCTCTCTTATGGCTTTTGAAGAGTGGTGGCCAAAAAGGGCAAGAAGCTTCAGCTAAGGCACTCAAGAAGCTAATTAATTATGCTGACTCTGCCACTATCAATCAATTATTGGCCCTCCTTGTTGGTGACGATGCTCTTAGTTCCAGGACACATGCTATCACAGTGTTGGGTCATGTGCTTACAATGGCTTCTTATAAGGATCTGGTACAGAAGGGAAGTCCTGCCAATAAGGGACTTAGCTCTCTTGTACAGGTTCTTAACTCATCCAATGAAGAAACTCAAGAATGTGCTGCTTCTGTTTTGGCTGATTTATTCAATGTCCGACAAGATATCTGTGACAGTCTTGCCACCGATGAAATAGTTCATCCTTGTATGAAGCTTTTGACCAGCAAAGCTCAAGTTGTTGCAACACAGTCAGCACGAGCTTTGGGTGCATTATCCCGTCCAACCAAGGCTAAAACTGCCAATAAGATGTCATATATTGCAGAAGGTGATGTTGAACCTCTCATTAAGATGGCTAAAACATCTTCAATTGATGCTGCTGAAACTGCAGTTGCTGCTTTAGCAAATCTGCTCTCAGATCCACATATTGCTGCTGAAGCATTAGCAGCAGATGTTTTATCAGCTTTGTTGAGAGTGCTAGGAGAAGGCACATTAGACGGGAAGAAGAATTCTTCTCGAGCACTTTACCAGCTATTGAACCACTTTCCCGTTGGTGATGTTCTCGTGGAAAGTTCTCAGTGTCACTTTGTAGTTCATGCAATTGCAGATTCTTTAGCACCCATGGGCCTTGAAGGGGTTAATTCGGATGCATTAGATGTGCTTGCTTTATTGGTCAAAACAAAAAGGAACATGAACATCTATTCCCCTTGTTCTGCCCTTGTTGAGACTCCATCGACCTTAGAGCCATTGGTTCAATGTCTAGCTCTTGGGCTTCCTACTGAACAAGATAAGGCAATTGAAATCCTTTCAAGGCTCCAGGATCATCCTGCCATACTTGGTGATCTTTTGGTAGAAAGGGCACAATGTATAGCTTCACTTGCAGATAGAATTATGAACTCATCTAATATGGAAGTAAGAATTGGTGGTGCTGCTCTTCTCATTTGTGCTATGAAGGAGCACAGGCAGCAGTCATTGGACATACTAAATGTATCAAAACTTCAACAGAAACTTATTTATGCCCTTATTGATATGCTGAAACATCAGTGCAGTTCTGTCTCTCTAGGCAATGGAGTAAGGAGTGCCAGGAATGTTACAGAGAGAACTTTTCATCATGAAGATGATGAATATGATGTCCCTAACCCAGCAACAATTCTGGGAGGAACAGTTGCTTTGTGGTTGCTTGCTCTCATTTCCTCTTCCTGTGCAAATGGTAAACTTACAATAATGGAGGCTGGTGGTGTGGAAGTTCTTTCAGATAAGCTTGCGGCTTATGCTGCTAATCAACTGGTACTTATCCTTAAATTTGGTTTACTTCTTCCGTATCTATTTCTATCTTAGTGGTAGTAGAAGTCATGGTTTGCTTTACCGGTCTGTACCAATGTATCAACTAGCTATCGGTATGGTATGTATTGAACCATACTGATGTACTACCGACACATGATACGATGAGATATACCGAAAGATCGGTATGTACCATCAGTACCAGTCCTCTGTTGGACTGGAACATTCCGCCTATACCAGGCGGTATGCTGTGGTACGGTAAACGTTAGTAGAAGTCTTATTCATAGGTTGGCCTTAGATTCAAGACTAACAACTGACATGTGGCTGCTAAAGTAGTTAAGCAATTTTTACTTGTCTCGTTGATTAACTGTAAAGGAAATTTGCTGCTTTAACTTATTCACTAAATGCATTGTTTTGTGCACTCATGCAATGCACCCATATAAATTGTCTCGGATGCATACCCTAGGATAGGATGCAAATATGCAACTCAAGTTTGTCAAGGAATTTGATTTTGGATTTTAATTATTAAGTGAGAGAAGTGGTTATTTTGTTTTGTTGAACTTCTTATAAAACCATTTTCTACAATTTGTAAAATTGAAACGTAATGCACAATCAGAGAAAACAGATGAAAATGCACTGATCTTGAGTGAGGGAACGACTATAAGACCGTATCTTTACTGGAACACAAATGAAAAAGGAATTCAATATTATGCTGTTGTATTACAGGGTAGTGGGCATTGGTTGGTAAGACCACCACAAGAGTTCATGCCTTTTTTTTCACTTACATGATAAGCATTCTCTAGAGCTGATGTAGAAAACATTTATATGACTTAAATTGACATATAAAAGATAGCTTGAGTGATATTCTTTGATGCAATTTTCATTAAAAAAATTTCTTCCACAATTAATTGAAGAGACAAACAACTCCTATGAGTACAGAGTCGGCTAGTGCCTTTGATTTAGGTGTACATGCTTTAATTTCTAGCATTAAGCAACATGTGAATTGTGATATTTTATTAGTAAATTAAAGTGCTGCTCGGAGCACGAGACTCCAGCCTCATTGGAGCATTAAACATACACAGTCCACTGTACTTTGTCATATATAAATTCTTAGCAAATCTCTCGTAGTCAAACTGAAATTGTTTTTTTTTCTCCTTATTTTTCAGAAGAAAAAACTGGTCTCACTTACAGTTTTCTGGACCATAATGACTTTTAAGCTATACATTTGCAGGCAGAATATGAAGATGCAGAAGGCATTTGGACCAGTTCACTTCTCTTGGCTATACTGTTCCAGGACACAGAAGTTATTCAATGTTCAGCAACCATGCGCATTATACCTTGTCTGGCTTTCTTGCTGAAGTCTGATGAAGTCATTGACAAGTATTTTGCTGCTCAAGCAATGGCTAGTCTTGCTTGTAATGGAAACAAGGGTATACAACTTGCTATTGCAAATTCAGGTGCTGTTGGAGGCCTTACAACTTTGATTGGTCATGAGGAATCAGATATCCCAAATCTTTTTGCTCTGTCTGAAGAATTTAATTTAGAAAAACACCCTGGTGAAGTTGTGTTAAAGCATCTGTTTCAAATTGAAGATGTGAGGATTGGTGCAACGGCCCGCAAGTCCATACCCTTATTAGTTGACCTTCTAAGACCAATGCCAGATAGACCAGGTGCACCACCAATTGCTATTCACCTTCTGACTCAGATAGCCGAAGGAAGTGAAGCAAACAAACTAGCTATGGCTGAAGCTGGGGCTTTGGAATCTTTAACGAAATACCTTTCTTTGAGTCCTCAAGACTCAACGGAAACTAGCATAACTGATCTTTTAAGAATCTTGTATAGCAACTCTGAGCTGGTGCACCATGAATGTTCTCTTAGTACTTTGAATCAGCTTGTGGCTGTTTTAAGAATGGGCTCAAGAACTGCTCGTTTTAGTGCCACAAGGACTTTACAGGAACTCTTTGATGTGGAGGATATCAGAGATACTGAAATGGCTAGACAAGCTATTCAACCATTAGTTGACATGCTCAATGCAGGAACTGATAAGGAACAACATGCTGCACTTGTTGCTTTGATCAAACTGACAGATGGAAATATTTCAAAGGCATCAGCATTAACTGATGTGGAAGGTAATCCACTTGAAAGCCTCCACAAGATTTTGTTAACCAGTTCATCTTTGGAACTAAAGAAAAATGCAGCACAGCTATGCTATGTCTTATTTGGAAATTCAACTGTACGAGCAATGCCTATTGCCTCAGAATGTGTTCAACCTTTAATATCTCTAATAACATCTGACCCCAGTAGAGAAGTAGAGTTTGGTGTTCGTGCTCTAGAGAGGTTGCTTGACGATGAACACCATGCAGATATTGCAGCAACAACTGAAGTTGTGGATCTTCTTGTGAGATATGTTTCTGGGTCAAACTATGAACTTTCAGAGGCCAGCATAAGTGCTCTTATAAAATTGGGAAAGGACCGGCCTCAATGTAAACTTGAAATGGTCAATGCTGGAATAATTGACAATGCACTTGATATGATCCTTGATGCACCTGTTTCTGTTAGTTCTTCAGTTGCCGAGTTGCTTCGCATCTTGACCAACAATAGTGGTATTGCTAAAAGCTCAGCTGCTGCGAGAATGGTTGAACCTCTTTTCCTGGTTCTAAAACGTCCAGATTTTACTATGTGGGGACAGCATAGTGCATTGCAAGCACTCGTAAATATCTTGGAGAAACCGCAAAGCCTGACAGCCTTAAAGTTAACTCCAAGTCAAGTCATTGAACCATTGATATCATTTCTCGAGTCCCCATCCCAAGCCATCCAACAGCTTGGCACTGAATTACTGTCACATCTTCTGGAACAGGAGCATTTCCAACAAGATATTACTACAAAAAATGCAATTGTTCCCCTTGTACAGCTTGCAGGAATTGGGATACTGAGCTTACAACAAACTGCAATCAAAGCACTTGAGAGTATATCTCTGAGCTGGCCCAAAGCTGTGGCTGATGCAGGGGGAATCTTTGAGCTTTCTAAGGTCATCATCCAGGATGATCCCCAGCCAAGTCATGCGTTGTGGGAGTCTGCAGCACTTGTTTTATCAAATATTGTCAAGTCTAATTCTGAATACTATCTTAAGGTCTCACTGATTGTGCTTGTGAGGTTGCTGCACTCCACATTAGAAGCTAGTGTTTCAGTATCTCTAAGTGCCCTTCTTGTTCAAGAGAGAAAGAATCCTTCAAATGCTGTAATGATGGCTGAGGCTGGTGCTATTGATGCGTTGCTCGAACTTCTAAGATCACACCATTGCGAAGAAGCTTGTGGAAGATTGCTTGAAGCATTATTTAACAATGCACGAGTGCGAGAAATGAAACTTGTAAAATATGCAATAGCTCCTCTTTCTCAATATTTATTAGATCCACAGACGAGATCTCAGTCTGCAAAGTTTCTTGTGACTCTTGCACTCGGCAATCTTTTCCAGCATGATTCACTTGCCAGAGCAAGTGATTCTGTATCCGCGTGCCGTGCTTTAATCAGCCTGCTTGAAGACCAGCCAACAGAAGAGATGAAAGTGGTGGCAATATGTGCTTTGCAAAGCTTGGTTATGCACAGTAGAACAAATAGGCGTGCTGTTGCAGAAGCTGGGGGAATACTGGTAGTACAGGAGTTGTTACTGTCCCCAAATACTGATGTTGCTGGACAGGCAGCACTGCTTATCAAGTATCTATTTTCAAATCATACACTCCAAGAGTATGTATCAAATGAGCTTATAAGGTCGCTGACTGGTAAGTTATTATTCTGCTATCGAGTAAAGTTTATATCTTATCTCCATATCATTGTCTTAATGCTTCCTTGTCTTAATTTCACCCTACTTTTATTTTTAAATCTACCGATTAATTGTAACTAATATAATAATCTGAAAGTTCTCTACTTTTTTTAGTGGAGTACTTTTTTTAGTGCATAGCTCTACACATTCAATATTTCTTAGGGATACTAGATTTTCCCTGATACTTTTTGTATTTAAGTTGCCGAGCAATATGTAATATTTGCATTACTGCTATATCATTTTAACATCCAGTATTTGTTTCTTTTCATCTTCTGGCATGTCTTCACAATATCTACTTGGCATGCATACAAAGGATTATTTTTCCCTTGCATATTTTCCTTCCACTCCTTTGATTACCAGATTATAGTTGTCAATTTTGCTACATAATCCCTGGAATTCTGAACTGGATCGAGTATCATAATCTGCTGGTCCTTTTTTTGTGCTGGATCATGATGGCACATCTGGGTTGAAGAAAAGGGTGTTTCATGAAGAAGAACAGGAAGAAGAGAACCTATGGTAGCATGTGGTTCAAGTTGGCTGCCAATCTCACAATCCAACTTGATAGGATAATTCACTCACTAACTTGATAAATCTAAATCACTGATCAAAATATGCTTAAGCAAAGTTAATTGTAGTATCAAATCCTTATAATATGATTCGTGTTTTTATTCACTTTTAATATGGAAATAAACCATAGTGTTTGAGTCAAGGTCCATAAAGAAAGAAGAGGAGGAAGAGAATGAGGAGAACACGAAACCAACAAACTAGAAATGCAGTGGGCTCTCTATTACTTTTGCATTAGTTGTGCCACAACATGATGGAGAGATGCTTTGCTTTGTTGTTAATGAGGGTTTCTCTTTCCTGCAGCACAGGGGAGAGAAATTGATTCTCATGAATCCTATTCAATAATTTTCTGAACAAAATTTATATTTATGAGAAAGAAGATGATAAGAGGAGAGGAGAAGTTTAGAGAAAAAGTGAAGAGAATAAAAAAAAGAGTTTGGTTGTGAAATAGTTTTTATTATACTCAAATTTATTGAGGCATATACGATTTATTGATTGAATAAAATTAATATATGTATATCTCATGACCAACGTAATTATGAACCAAACTTTGTAGCCTCCAAGTTTATGTTTTATTCCTTCTAGTTACTTTTCTATAATGAGAAATGCGCTATCATTGTTCAAGAATTTTTATGTAATTGTCTCTCACTAGGATACTAGATAAACTAGTCTTTAGATTATTTTGTCATCAAAATTGTAATCCTCATTAATGAACCTTTTCTGCCAGGAATCATAGTATAAGATTTACATCTAGAATGTAGGTTATTGCTTTTTCCAAAAAAAAAAAAAGTTATTGTAGCATATGTTTTTGTATATATGGATAAATAGTTAAACTAGCAAAATATTCACATCTTCATTCATCCTCAACAGTATTTCTTGATGTGTTCGTATTCATGATAATTTGAAGCAACATCAGGTCATCTGCGACCCCACTTATTCCAACATATATGGTAGTCAATTTTGATGTTATTTCTTGTGTATAACATCACACCACTATAATTCTTTTTCCATGGATCTGATCAAGAACCATTCTAAGGTTTATTCCATGGTAGATATATTGAAGCTTTCCACATATCAGATCAGGCAATGTCAGGTCTCACTTATTCCTCATATGTGGTAGTCAATTTTGATGTAATTTCTTGTATAGCATTACATCTCTATTATTCTCTTTCTGCATCAGACCAAGAATCATCTCCAATGTTTATTCTATAGTATATATATTGAAACTCTCCACATTTCAGATGGATTTAAATGGTTTTGGCATGACAGTTGATTTCCATCAGGTAGTATCGATCAGTCATAGAACAGTATACGTAGAAAATTGGACTGGTTTCCAGGTGACAGCTTATGCTTCCTTCAGTGGACAAAAGTTTTAAATGGATCTTTGATTAATTATTTGATTCTCCACATGAAGTGGTGACCACCTCATATCTTATGTGAACTGTAGGAACCATTTTATCAACATTTTTACTCTCCTCTAGTACAGTATAATTTTTTTTAAAAATAACTATAGTATAAATTTTATTTGGCTCTAAATAATGAGTTAATTTTTTGATGATACTATGGTCTTATGATGTTTATAAAATAGCCTGTGGAGCGAGTAGGTTAGGTTGCTCATAGTTTTTTTGTCAATTCCTAATTTTTTTGTGTAATTATCCTTCAGTATAATTCCGCATTCACCTGTTGGACCTGTGATGGCTTACCTTCTGTTTTTTGCAGCTGCCTTGGAGAAAGAATCATGGTCCTCTGCAACTAACAATGAAGAAGTTCTGAGAACCATATTTGTGATATTTACCAACTTCAAGAAGCTCCGCACTTCCGAAGCAGCCACCCTTTGCATCCCACATTTAGTTGGTGCTTTAAGAACAGGAACCGAGGCTGCTCAGGAATCGGTATTAGATACTCTTTGTTTGTTGAAAGAGTCATGGTCACAAATGAATGAGGACATTGCAAAAGCACAAGCCCTTATTGCCGCTGAGGCGATACCTATATTGCAATTGCTTATGAAAACTTGCCCACCCAGTTTTCAGGAAAGGGCAGACAGCTTACTGAACTGCTTACCAGGGTGCTTGACTGTGACCATCAAACGTGGAAATAACTTGAAGCAGACAATGGGGAGTACCAACGCGTTCTGTCAGCTTAAAATAGGAAATGGCCCTCCAAGACAGACCAAGGTAAGCTTCCAAGAAATATCCTAAACAAAATCTTTTAGATGTACCTACCGGTCTGATTTATTTTCTCGTCAGTTCTTTTACAAATTTCTCAAATGAACATTTAGGTGGTAAGCCATAGTGCATGCCCAGAATGGAAGGAAGGTTTTACCTGGGCATTCGACGTTCCGCCGAAAGGACAGAAGCTATATATAGTCTGCAAAAGCAAAAATACGTTTGGGAAGGTATGTGCACACATTCTCTCTCTGGAGTATGATGCTTTGTCTCACAACAGATTAACTATCTATTAACGGACTGGCATGTTGGTTTGTGTTATAGAGTACCCTGGGGAGAGTCACCATTCAAATAGACAAGGTTGTTACAGATGGAGTTTACCATGGATTTTTCAGCCTCAATCATGATGGTAACAGGGATGGATCTTCGCGAACACTTGAAATCGAGATCGTATGGTCTAATCGGACATCTGGCGATGACATGTGAATCAGGTCAGCGATAGATAATTGTGGCCTGCACTATTCATCTGGAATGGCAGCAAAATCCATGATCAAATGATCCCCAACATCCATTAGTTTTGTGATGCGAGTTTGTAAACTCCAATTTTGTAGCTAATGTTGGAATATGCACAGCCATGCATGTCTCTGGATGAGAGGAATAAACGGATCCGTCAAAATTTGTAGTTTATAAGCTGGCCATAGTCACCGACCAGCTGGGTGAGATCATTCGTGGCTTTTCCTTGTTCAGGTTGATGGCGACGAGAGGAATCTTTCAAATTTGTACAGGTAAATTATTCTGTAATTAACACGTACTTTTATGAACCTGGAACTCTCAGGTGAGTGATGTTTTATCCAGCAGAGTAAAAGGTGGCAGCATATATAATAGCTCTCTCTGTGTTGTATTTGATAAACATATGTTCTTCCATGTATTTAGGGTTCTAAAATCATTTTAAATAACTGATGCAATGTGATCTCCAGCCTAGTCGGTGCTTTTGTTCAGTCATTTGAGTCACCGTAGCATCTCTTTACTTTTTGATATACTCGATGAATCCTTCTCTCGAGGAAAATAATTGTCAGAAATAGTCTCCTTAAATTAACATGTATACCTTTGTAAAAATGCATTCATCCTTGCAAACAAAATCTGCATCGTTTCAGCACTAACGCCATCCTTCTTTCATTCGATATATCGCACAACACGTCGACATTTGTACGAATCAAACATCAAGTAAACAAAATTTTGCAGGTCATGAGCAGAAACAGAAACGACCTACCCTCACCGCTACCAAAGCCTCTCATCTCGCCCATTACGTCGTTTATGTCTGCACCGTTTCATTGCCACCGCACGATCCCCGAAGCACCGCCTCGATCCGACAGCCACAGTGGGGGATTGCACGGGTCGCGCCTCCACACATGCCAACTCTCCTAGAAGGGCTTCTGCAAGTACGTGAATATATCCAGGAGACGGTCTCCGCACACGGGCGACAGCGGGGCATGTTCGTTATTAACACCGAATCCGGGGGCGCTCTCCCAGTCCTCCCCCCACCTGGGCAGGCTCTGCACCTCTCTCTCGCACGTGAGGTCCACGTGCTCCGAGCAGCTCGAGGCCCCGACCAACACCGGAAGCGACTCGAGCGCGTCCAGGTAGAGCAGGTCCGTCATCGGGGGCGGCGCCGCCGCAGTCACTTGCCACGTGGCCTCCCGCTTCGGCTCGACCCAGGGGAGGGCCTTCGACTCGGTCAACCTCCGCCCGGGGTTGATCTCCCCCTTCTTGTGGTAGATCCGGCACAACACCCAGTCGTCCAACTGCAACGCCAAAGGCGGCAGCTTCGCATAAGAAACCAAACAACGCCAAAAAAAGATAAAACATGTCGGAATGCAATACGTGTTGCAAAGATCAGGAACAGATACGAACCCGTAGGCTGTTGTTCGTCTTCTTGGGGGCGGACCGGTCGGGGTGGGCGATCCGGTACTCGTGCATGATCCAATTGGTCTTCGTCCCCTTGGGCGCCTTCCCAGAGTAGAACACCAGAGCCTTCTTGATCGCCACCGTCCGGGGCGAGCCGATCGGCTTGTCGGCGCCGGTGGCCTTCCAGTAGCCCGAGCCGGCGGCGCGGTTCGGGCGTGAGCCGTTGGGGTACTTCCGGTCCCTGGGCGAGAAGAAGTACCACTCCTTCTCCCCGTACGACGCCATCCCTGCACCCACATCAGCACGAATGATCAGCGACCCCGAGCCGTACGATCCCAATCGGACGCACGGGAAGGAGGGGGGAGGCGGTCACCTGGGAGCTGCCACGGGTCGTACTTGTAGAGGTCGACCTCGGCGATGACGGGCACCGAGATGGGCATCGCCGCGCATTTACGGCAGAGGTAATGCGTCACCAGCTCCTCGTCCGTCGGATGGAATCGAAACCCCGCTGGGAGAGCCAAATCGCCGCCGTTCATTCTTCTTCCCTTCTCTCGTCGCTTCGACTGTGTCTTCTTCTCTACCTCCTCCGTCTCAAAGCAGCGGAAGGAGGAGGAGGGGAGTACGTCTTATAACTTACCATGTCGGGAAAGTCGCTCGACGTCAACCTCCTCGCCACGTCTCCACCGGCTGAGGGGCGTCAAGAACCGCACGCGTGTGCATGACGACGGCTACGGCGAGTTGTCTGACGACGGACGCGTGGCGAAGATCGAGCAGGTGACCACATACGTGGACGGCTGACGATGGCGGTAGAGGGAAATACTGTCATGGCTTACGTAAGATGATATTATGACACGTCGGCCGACGTCATCGGACATGTTGGCGTCGTCTCGTGCGGCGAAGGCGACGTGGTCGGGTGATGTTATTGGACGGCGGCGGTGGGGTCCACCGGGACGCTCGGTCCGACGACTTTGAGCGTCGAAACACGACACGCGTCTGGAGGTCGGTAAGAGACGCGGCGGTCGGAGGCGTGGCGTGTTCGCCGATTCGTCGAGCTGCACGCGTCGGATATTGGAGCGGTGTGGAGCGGAGGGCGACACGTGGAACACGTTTTACTAGGTAGAACACATGTCGAATTTAGGCACGTGACGAATGGGTATTTGAAAATGGATAAGGCAAATGGGAATGGGGACGCCCATTCGTGTACGTTACGTCATGTTATGAGGAGGAATTGGCAGCCACGCATCAGCATCTTTGAACGCGACATGGGGTATATCCGGAAGAGTCAGCAATGGAGTTTGGGCAAGGGGTGGGATGATGCATGCATGACGTGGGACGAGGTCTATCCATCCATAACTGGAGGGACAGGATGTGGAACGGTGCATCGTTGACGGCATACATAACAAGATAAGCCAACTTGTTCCGCTAAGACCAATTGCATTCCTTCTTGCGGAGTCGGTGCCAAGTTATCAGTGCAAGCTCTCGTCTTACATTATACGCTTAAAACTACTCAAAATTCCGATCACATCCTTTTGTCCAGTCAACGAATTGACTTTTCTTTGGCGTTAGTCACCCCGTCAACATGGGCACGAAGGCCCAGCAATATCATTGCACGGCTTGACTAGATCGAAGTCTCCAATCAAATTTACCTGTGATGCCAATGAATAAGATCGATGAGGCCAAGCCACCATTGCACATGATTTTAATGCAAAATTGCAGGCAGAATTGCCTCGTTGTTGATTTATTATACAGGCAACATTTTCTGACACCTAAAGATGGCAGGGTAGCGGTGGAAAACAAAAATCCAATTCAGAATGCTGTTTGCGAGAAGACATTTCCAGAAACCAAAGCCAGCAATAGAGCTTATGATACTTCAGAATTGATAAATTCAGGAGGAATGTGGGCTGCCTCTTCCACACTCTGCAGTTTTCTATTTCATAGCCTAAGATAGCTAACTCTGCAAGTCAAAAGCAAAATTCATTTTAGTTTGATCGGTTCATGCTGTTGAGAAAAATCTCAAGTCTTCAAGAAAGATGCAGCAGAATAGGAGATGATTAATTATGTTTTCTCAAGCCAGAAAGATAGAAGTAGCAAAACAAGAGTATCTTCTGACATGTCGTTGTTTAGCATGCATTATTGTAAACTGAACTTTCAGATGATAATGTAAAAAGAAAATTAATGTTAAAATTACCTACATTTTTCTCACCACATGAATACTTCTCTTCAAGGAACCGTTTCACAGGTGTTTGTATCTCAGTGATGCTCTATTGAGATGCCCTGAGCAAAAATGTTTCCACCACATTAGGTGTCACAAATCAAAGGGAAATCATTTTGATTTTCTTGTTATCTTTTTAATTAAATGTTTCTTCCTGAAGCAGATAGCAATGTGTTTTACGGTTAGGTCGAATCACCAACCTCCGGAGGATCAAACTTGGCACCTTGGTTGCTGAGTTTTGCATGTGATTCAGCATAATCCTTGAAAAATGCATCCTGGTCCACCGCATATTTCTCGGCATATACCTGTGAGTGTCATACGGTTCATTAGCTAATACAGAATGTGACCATATTATGTTGGATCGAAACAACTATTTCTGTTTGTTTACCTTGAAGGATGGATCTTCAAATAAAGAAGCATCTGTGGGCAAAACTAGCAGATCTGCATCTCTTCGCTCTTTGATTTCCTAAATTGTTGCAGGCTGCATTCAGTTTGCTGAACAGCTGCCAGTAGAGGGAAAGGAGAGAGAGAGAGAGAGAGAGAGAGAGAGAGAGAGAGAGAGAGAGAAAATACATCACCTTGAAGTAGCTATTATCAAATTTCAGCCATTGCGGCGTCCATGACTGTCCACCAGGTCTACCAGGGCCATCTTTCTGTCAAGCAATGCCATAAATCAGCTAGACTACTTCATGCTTATGTACATGGCAATTAATACTTCATAGTTTAGCAATCTCAATACGGAGAAGTTAATTGTGTCCGCCAGGAAAGAACCAAGCAATACAAGGAATTCTGGTTTGAGAGATTGCATGTATAATGATAGTCCAACAATTTAAAATGAACTTGACATGAAAAGGTGTCATTATAGATATTGCAGACATCATTTAATGAGAATAACTTTACAAGACAACTTATCTCTTGCACAGACTAAAAGCTGAACTTAAATTAATGAAGTGCAGTAATCAATTAAAGAGCTTTGTATTACAGGAATCTTCATCATTTTTTTTAAGAACCACTAATAACTAAATTATAATCCTACATTCGTAATTTCATACCATACTAACGTTTCGAGCTCAGCTCAGTATGGTATGGTATGAGCATACCAAGCGGTACGCTCTGACATACCGATCGAGTATATATATATATATATATATATATATAAAATAAAATTTTTAAAAAAAGGTGACATCGTAGAGGCGACGTTGCCTCGTTTCTTCTCCCCACGAAGCCTTGGCGATGTCGGCGAGACGACATTGCCTCATTTCTTCTCCCTGTGTGGATGAGAAGTCGCCGATGACACTGAGGCCTCGTCACCTTAGACGAGGAGGCAATATCTCATCTATAGTGTCCAACAAGGGAGGGCGACGATAGATCGGGATCGTCGAGGGAGAGCAGTGCTAGATCTTCAGCTTCTCCCTCTTCTTCTTCCTCTGCTAATACTACCCAGTAGCAGGCAGCGACGATCGAAATTGATCGTCACCGACCAATTTCGGATGGTAACAAGACGAAAATAACTCCAATCAATGGTAGCAGGCGATCCACGTACCGGTCAACTGACGGACCAATACATACCCCCCAGTACGGGTGGTATCATTCAAAATTAAAATCCTTGTTATAATGCAAAAATTTTCAAACCAATAGCTGAAAATGTACATCAGGTTCTTAGTTCCCACAAGATCATCAAACCATGCAATTTAATAAAGCAGCTTGTCTTTTTCACAAAGGTGGGACATAGGTGTAGGTTACTAGAAAATTACAACGGTCTAGTGAGAATTGGACCTACAGTATTCATACAAGAAATTTCCAGTTAGTGCACAAGGATTTTGTTAATAAAGGAGCTGCGCAATGGCCAATGCATGTAGTCTGATACACAAATAGAGAGCTTATTTCTTGGTGACTCAAAACCTAACCGCTTATAATGCAAAGGAGCAAGGCTACCATAGTGGCAAAGCTCAACCTAGGAACTATCCCAGTCTATCTAGTAGAAATAAGTAAAATGTTGTAGCAAATCCCAAAACTAGTTCAGTTTATGTAAAGGAGAAGATGTAGGGAGAGAAGGGAAAATGTAGCATTTTTTTATCATAAAATTACCTGCTAGATAACTAACTACATAGGTCATGTTGGTTGGTTTACGCCTGATCACGATTCAGTTTGAACCAGAACCAAATTGGCCTGGCAGTTCACCAATTCTAAACTGAACCGAAACCAGTGCAGGGCAGTTCGGTTTCGATTCTTAAGTTTGGAAAACCGGAATCGTTGATTTTGAAGCTGTCGGTTCTTGTTCCGGTTGCGATTCGAACCACCGGTTTCATAAATTTAAATTGTTATTTATCATTCAAAAATAAATTTATAATTTTTTATATTTTAAATTTTTTTAAATTAAAAATAAAAAAAATACAATTCGAACTAGAATTAGAACGATCGATTCCGGTTTTGGTTCCAAAACCAACCCTTGCTAGTTTGGTTCCAGTTCCTAATTTTGAAGAATTGAAATCGTCGATTCTGAAACCATAGTCAGGGTTAAGTTGGTTTGACAAAATGGCTTAAGCATCACGCATGGAATTTAAATTGAAGGAAAAAATTATGAAGCATAGAGACTCGAACATGTTACGACATCAACCATACTTCAAAACAAGGTATGCAATACCGTACTGTACCGTACCGGTGTTTCGATGTTGGCTTGATACGGTACGGTACCGTGTATCGAGCGATACGCTAGGACGTACCGAGCGACATACCTAATTTAGGTGTAAAACCCTTCAAAAATACCTGAAAATAAAAAAAAAAGTTAGGATAGAGATTTTAAGTTAGAAATAAATATAGTAATAGCATAAGTTTAGCAAAATCAATGTAAATTAGGTAAGAATAGTATCACATATCTTTTTCAGGCTTTGAAGAATATTTTATGCAATATTCGTATTTCAGTCCATTACGGATTATCTTTATGTAAATATATCTCTTGATTAGAAAGTTCTTCCTCTTAATCTTTCCAAATTAACCTCGATTCAATTCACAAATCATTATTTTGTAGAGTTTAGGAGAGCACAAATGTGAGAAGAAAAGAGTTTAAGATAGTTTAAGAGAGTATGAGAATGTAATTGAGTGAAATAGGAGAGAATGGTTTAAATACTATGAGAAAAGGCTCCAATAGTCAATTTGACCGTTGGAGCATTGTATCACTGTTTCCGAGTGGTTTTAAATATTTTTCCCTCTTACTGTAACACTGTAGCACGTTCCATCCGGTAGCGGGCGGTCCGCGTACCAGTATGCTGTTGGATCGGTATGTACCGCCCGTACTGGGCGGTACCATTCAAAATTGCATACCATGCTTCAAAGTATTTTCACATTCGAGAGAAGTAGCCTCCGGAGGGTGGAAGAGAGAGAGAAAGAAGAATCGACAACTAGAAAATGATAATTCCATGGTAACAAATGTAGGTACCAACACAAGACAACTTCTAGAGATTGTAATATGCTATACACAAAGTAAACCAAAAAAGGGAAGAAACTCATATATTTTAGAGATCTCCGAATTCCATAAAATCCTAAATAAAGCACATTTAATATTCTCTGAAAATGCCTCCTAATTGCTTGAGGACTTTCCTGGCCATTCTGGTAACTAGAATATGTCTCAAAAGTAGGATCACAATTCAAAACATGACTCTGAACTCAGATTAAGATAGCAATTAAAAGTATGGATGCAAAGACATCTACAAGTAACAATAAAAGAAAAAAGAAATCCAACCAAAAACATGATGTCTAGAAGTCAATGAGCTCCATGATATTTAAAGAAAAATTTAGAAATCTCTAATCATGATGTCTTGTGACTTGTGTACTCTCCCAACTTGTTCTTAACTAAAACAGGCTCAAACATAAGAATACAATTCAAATTTAGTATTGATTTGAAACAGCAACTGAAATTATGAATGCAGCCTATCTGAACATAGAAACAAGAATCCCGATCAAGGGCCAAGCAAGATGAGGCCCTCACGGGGAGGGTTAGGGGTTTAATCACTCCATAACAATACAACTTTTCCATCTAATACCATGTCAAATTTCTAAACATAGCTACTTTTTCTAAAAGCTTAAGCTAAAAAGGGAAATTGAATATAATGACAAATAAAAGCATATAGTAGTATGAATATGTGGAAGTTCCTTCTGACATCACACCAAACAAGAACAGAGTGTTTAACAAATAAAATTGGCATGAAAAAATTAAATTACTTAGATGAAGAGAAATGCATACCGTATATTTTGTTTCTGGTTTTCCCCAGCCACTACGTTCCGGACTGGCCCTACCCAGAGTATGTGCGCCAGACAATGCAACAATATCCTACATTCAGACAATGCAGAACTTTAAAAGAACAGCTTTAGCATTAAAGACTACAAAGATGAAAACTTAAATAAGTTAAGACCTTGTCATTTAGACCCATTCTGTAGAATATGTCCCTTAAATGAGATGCAGGTGAAGGTGTCCCAGCAGCTAAACACCAAAAATAAAGCAAGATTCAGAGATGAATATCTGATGCAAGGAAAAAAGAAAGTAAGGGCTGTGGCAAATGTAGGCATTAGCATATGCTCCTTGTAGAAAGCAACAGAGCAGTTCATCATCTTGATAACCATCAACTATCATAACAGCTAAAACTGCAACTATAGATTAGTGATTACAATTAATGCAGCATGATGTCAATTTGACAATATAACATAATCACAAAACTGGAATCCAACACAAGCAGGAAGTAGTGGCTATGGGAGGAACGCAACATGAGTAGGTTTTTAGCCAATAATGTAGTAGAACAATAGTGGGTGATTTGTCATGGTAATAACGGTGGCAAACAGGCTAAGATATTAAGAAAGAAAATAATGGTTAGAAGTGGAGATAACAAAAGATACATACACATATACAAGGGTACAAAATTCCATCACAAATAGAACTTCTTGTTAAACATCACATAATTTTTTTGAATATGATTCAATGTGAATCCAGGACTACCTATTGTGTAATGAATAAAGGAATAACTGACAGAAAGCTCCAGACCAACCACATCTTACTTAGACGATTATTTTGTCTACCAAAGGCCCACAATCTGAGATTAATCTTGTGCTCTCCCCAAGTCCTACTTGAGTTAAGTAATCTGTCAACGTGGCTCAAAAAATTTGGGTTAATTATTAGTATTTTGATTTTGTTTACATATAGAAATCCTAAATATTGTTGTTGGTAGTAGTCCATTAGTTACAATTTATTTTATTCATGAAAAGGGTCATATTAAATGTATTAAACAGTAGCCACTGTTTGTAATGCAAAAATTCCAGCAACTTCAAGCCCACTTCCTCAACCTAATGACAAGGCAGAAGGTTTTGCATCAGTTTTAATTGGGATGGCAAAGCAGTAGCTAGGGGACTGGAAAATTGTCCATCTAAGGTTCTCTGTGGCAGAATGGCATTTTTGGTAGCCAACGGATAGATCACAGAGCCCCATTGCCCCCATAGTCTAGCAAGAATGCCTGTGCATATGCATTAGAGTTTGGCTAGGTTTAGACAATGGTTGCTATATCTATGGGATGAACTACCACTTGGACTAGAACTTCGAGCTTACTGGAAAAATCATTATTCCAGCCAACTTACCAAAAGGACTTTAGATTGTGTTATAAGAAGGCCAAGATGAAAGAGAAGCTCCAAATGCAACTCTAATGGAATAGCCTGTTGTTTGACGGAACAACCACCACATGCCATAGTTGACAAACCATGGGACTCTAATGAAAGGTCCACCAGGAGAAGAGGACAGCTGCGAAGATTCAGGTAGAGGATCAAGGTTGACATATTTTATCAACAAGGATCGATGTAGCCTCTAAGGATAGTTTTGAGCAAGGTTTTAAACAAGGTTCATCGTACCACCCGATATAGGCAGTACATACCAATCTAACAGGAGATTGGTATGGGCCGTACGTGTAGGTCTGTCAGTATGCTCCACTGTCAATATGTCAGTATAGTTCGGTACGTACCATACCAACAGCTGGTCGGTACACCGGTATGGATCAGTAAGCTTCACTTGTAGTAATTTATCATTTAATGAATGAATAACGAACTCATTTGATCTTATTATATCAATCAAATCAAAATCTTTCTTCGTGTATAAAAAAAAGCAATTTCAATTTGACTTAATTCTTTATACTTCTATCTATTCAAGGTATTTGTCCCAAGGTCTTCAATTTCGAAAAATACCACCCGGTACACGGATCGCCCGGTAATATATATATATACATATATATATATATATAATAAAAGACGACGCCACGTCGCCTTTTATAAAAATGTTATATATAAAAAAATCTTATATATAAATATATATATATTTTTATATATAAGATTTTTTTTACTTACATATATATATATATATATATATAGGCGACGTCGCCTCGTTTTTCTACAACGTCGCTGAATTTTTATTTTATTATATATATATATATACATATATATATATATATACATACATATATGTATATATACATATATATACCGAACGATATATCACTCGATATACAGTACCGTACCGTACCGAGCAAATGTCAAAACTATAATACGGTAAGATATTTCAATCCTTGATTTGTCCTATATTCGAGTTCCTATTTAGAAGGTTGCAATTTCTTAACCGTTGTAGATTCCACTCTTACAAACAGTTTAGCACATTCTTTGTTGCTACTATGGGGTCCTGAAGCACAAGGAGATTAGTCCCATAGTTTCACACAAATAGGACTTCTGTTGCTCTCCATGGTGCTTTCGCACAAATAGGCTTCATGTTACAACAATTCTAACTTAAAGTACTGACGGATATGTGTTGATAATATTAGTCCCGTAGTTTTGCTTAGTACAGGTTATACTGCTTCATACGTTCACTATATTAGGCTTATCGGATGCTAAGCAGACTAGTGCCAAACTGTACCACTCTACTATCTTTTATTATATTTTTCTTAAAAATATATTTTTTTTTATTTTTAATAGTTATCACATAGGACAGATAATCCAGGAGAAAAGATTCATGAAAGTATTAGCCATCTATGCTGCATTTTTCTAATTACCAAAATACCAAGTATGAAACAGTGGAACAAATAATACTAAAGCAATGTCCAAAGTGATGAACTGAAGAAAGTTGTGATAAGAATTTCAATATACCAGGAAGCCTCCCTTCCTCAGGGCACTGTTCAGGTCCAGAGGCATCTACCCTACCATACTTCATTGGGATTTTGGGGCCACCAGCTTCCTATAATATAGCATTGGTATGTCTTCATTTAGTTGTTTACAGAAAAGATTTATGCTTTATAAAAATATATTTTATGTAGCAAATCAGCAAGGAGAAAATATAAAATAACCTCAACAGCTGTAGCACTGGCTAATTGGAACAAATCTGCATATGTAACACCTGAAAACTTGTCCTTGACAGGCTGAAGAAGCTTTAAAGCATTTACCAGGCCTGTGATCCCATTTATTGTCAGAAGAGCCCTGATCCCAACAGTATATCACAAAACTGCATGGGAGAGAAGAAGTACCAGCATTGGCTGCATGTTTCAATTCTTTGTCAAATCGCACGCTTCCATTAGCTCCGCCTTGCCTTGGCCATTCCTCAATACTTTTATTGTATGTGCCAGCATCATGCCAACCCAAACGGACCTGTGCAATCATACCAAAACCATGAGTTTGTACTCGTGCTCTCACCAGTATTTCCAGAAATAATCTATTCCAAATCATTACTGGGTTTCAAAATCTACAAACACAAGGCAAGAGCTTCTGGCAATAATTGCTTAGTGTGATTCGCTTGCATAAAATAAAAATTCAATCCTTCCACTTAGAAGCCAGTCAATTAGAACCTATAGTTAAAATAAAGAGTATCTACAACAGAACTTACCAGAAAAAGGATATGCTGGAGCAAGACATACCAGAACCCTAAGAATTGTTAAATAAGCAGTAAATCATGTAATTAAATCCTCTAACTGAAGACTCCAGTCCAAAGATAAGGACTGAGATAGAACTTGATCTAAAAAGGGGAATAGAATCAACCTAAATCCAGAATTTGGAAGGCTCTAATCAAACAATTATAACCTATCATTATAATTAGGTCATGATCAGGTTCTAACTTACATATCAGATCAAGAACAACCTCCAACATCACAAGATTCTGTGGTCAATTACCATTACCAAAACTTCAAGACATATATAAATACAACAGCCTCATTTGGTAACTACTAAAGATTTTCTTTCTGAAATCTATTCCATTATCCGTTATCCATGTATACAAAGGGAATATTTGTGATGAACACCCATAAATTCTTGGGTGGCTACATCAATATTTTCCTACAATGTTAAGAGTCAGATTTTGATGCCTCCATAACTCGTTAAGGTTTGTTTGGGTCACAGTAATCTTGTCAAAGTCTATCACACTGTCATGTTGTAAATATTATTTTGATGATGATTGTCTTCAGCTTACAAATCTTCTATGGCTTTCAAATTATATGCAGAAGCCTTCTTCATTTCCCTAGGTTTTAATTTGTAAATCAAGTTGCATTTTAAATTCCTATCTTTCTATTTACCAGTATTAAACTTGATGTGTTTTAGTAATCCAAAATCCCACTCAACTTCTAGGAGAGTATGAAGATTTTGGAAAATTTTAAATTTCACCAAGACTTATTAATACTAAGAGCAAAATGCATGACTTGAAAAATGAATGCAAGAATTTTAAGTTTGGCCAAACCTCTGACCAAGCAAGTATTTAGAACATTACAATAGAGTTTAGCATGTCAAGCTCAGCAACTCAGGAGATGTTATACTGATTTGTAACAGTGATTTAAAAAGCGCTAGGCGTCAAAAGACGCCAAGGTCCAAAAACGCCCGAGGCGCTAGGCGCTCGCCCGAGCGAAGCGAAATGCAAAAATATAAAAATATATAATATAATTAATAAATATAATTATTTAAATAAAAAAATATGCTATTAAATTAAGAAAATCGGGTACAAAATCATAATAAATAAATAAATCATAATTGTATATTTTTTATTTTTAAAATAACAAATATACTATTAAATAAATAAAAATTAATAGTATTAAAATCAAAATAATATATTATTAATCTAAAAATAAAATACTATTATTAGTATACAGTTAGCAGTACTGTTAATATATTGTTAACAGTATAGTGAGAAACCAGAGACTGCTGAGGTAACGACAGCGATAGCAGGCGACAGCCATAGTTGGAACGAGAGTGGCAAGCGACGACGACAGCGGGAGAGGCGAGCGACAGTGGAGAGTGGGAGTTACGAGCGGGTAGCGTTGGAGCGACGACAACAGCAGCGAGCAGCGATGTGGCAGCGGCGAGTAGCGACAGTAGCGACGAGTGTAAGGGGAAGACCAGTGGTTAGCAAGTTCTGCTACAGTAGCATGGCAAGCAGACTAGCAGGAGTGGCGAGCTGCAGCTAGGAGTGGCGAGCGTTAAGAGTCAGATTTTGATGCCTCCATAACTCGTTAAGGTTTGTTTGGGTCACAGTAATCTTGTCAAAGTCTATCACACTGTCATGTTGTAAATATTATTTTGTGATGAACACCCATAAATTCTTGGGTGGCTACATCAATATTTTCCTACAATGTTAAGAGTCAGATTTTGATGCCTCCATAACTCGTTAAGGTTTGTTTGGGTCACAGTAATCTTGTCAAAGTCTATCACACTGTCATGTTGTAAATATTATTTTGTGATGAACACCCATAAATTCTTGGGTGGCTACATCAATATTTTCCTACAATGTTAAGAGTCAGATTTTGATGCCTCCATAACTCGTTAAGGTTTGTTTGGGTCACAGTAATCTTGTCAAAGTCTATCACACTGTCATGTTGTAAATATTATTTTGTGATGAACACCCATAAATTCTTGGGTGGCTACATCAATATTTTCCTACAATGTTAAGAGTCAGATTTTGATGCCTCCATAACTCGTTGTCTTCAGCTTACAAATCTTCTATGGCTTTCAAATTATATGCAGAAGCCTTCTTCATTTCCCTAGGTTTTAATTTGTAAATCAAGTTGCATTTTAAATTCCTATCTTTCTATTTACCAGTATTAAACTTGATGTGTTTAGTAATCCAAAATCCCACTCAACTTCTAGGAGAGTATGAAGATTTTGGAAAATTTTAAATTTCACCAAGACTTATTAATACTAAGAGCAAAATGCATGACTTGAAAAATGAATGCAAGAATTTTAAGTTTGGCCAAACCTCTGACCAAGCAAGTATTTAGAACATTACAATAGAGTTTAGCATGTCAAGCTCAGCAACTCAGGAGATGTTATACTGATTTGTAACAGTGATTTAAAAAGCGCTAGGCGTCAAAAGACGCCAAGGTCCAAAAACGCCCGAGGCGCTAGGCGCTCGCCCGAGCGAAGCGAAATGCAAAAATATAAAAATATATAATATAATTAATAAATATAATTATTTAAATAAAAAAATATGCTATTAAATTAAGAAAATCGGGTACAAAATCATAATAAATAAATAAATCATAATTGTATATTTTTTATTTTTAAAATAACAAATATACTATTAAATAAATAAAAATTAATAGTATTAAAATCAAAATAATATATTATTAATCTAATAAATAAAAATACTATTATTAGTATACAGTTAGCAGTATACTGTTAATATATTGTTAACAGTATAGTGAGAAAACCGAGACTGCTGAGGTAACGACAGCGATAGCAGGCGACAGCCATAGTTGGAACGAGAGTGGCAAGCGACGACGACAGCGGGAGAGGCGAGCGACAGTGGGAGTGGGAGTTACGAGCGGTAGCGGGAGCGACGACAACAGCAGCGAGCAGCGATTGTGGCAGCGGCGAGTAGCGACAGTAGCGACGAGTGTAAGGGGAAGACCAGTGGTAGAAGAAGCAAGTGGCAACAGTAGCAGTGGCAGCGACAGCAGGAGTGGCGAGCGGCGACAGCGACAGCGTGAACGACGAGCAGGGTTAGGGTTGGGGAAGTCGCGCTGATATCGATGCTTTAGTTGGTTCGATTGCACCAACTAAAGCACCGAAGACCGAACCAGACCTAAAACGTTGGTTCGGTCGTCTGGTTTAACCCAGGCGCTCGCCCGAAGCGCCCGACGCCTATGCTAGGGCGAGCGCCTAGGCAGCGCCTCTTTGAAGTGCGCCGCCTGGAAATGAAGCGAGGCGCTCGGACCTCACCTCGCCTCGCCCAAGCGCCTTTTTAAATCACTGATTTGTAATTCCGTGAAAATTGTGATCTAAGTGAGAAATGGTGGTTAAGCAATCTAATGTGTCGTTATTTACCTTGGTAGTTGGAGAGTTACTATCCACAAATAGTTCATCTTGTTTGGTGTTATGAAAATAAGAAGTTCATGACTATGGTAAGTTCAATGAAGCGATCATTCCCTTCTTGATGAAAGCAAGTTCAATGTTCTGGTAAAAGGTTATTTCAATGGAGCTTTAATCTTTTTGAAGGGAATGCAAAAAATAGCAACACAAGAAAACTAATCCATTCAAGGATTCTCTTTCAGAGTCATTAGAATCATGAAACAGATAAGAAGCTATGGTGACGACACAGAAAATTTATTTGAAAAAACAAATCTTAAGAAGTCTGCCAATAGAGTCTGACTGAACTGTTGTTGCAATGAAAAACTTTAAGGCATGTAAATCAACATTAAATAAACTAATATTAGATGAACAGTAAAGAACAGGGAGAAAACAGAACATCAAAGGTCCGGGAAGCAAAAAGTTGCAAAGGTGGTCACAATGCAGGAGCTAACAAACCCTAAGAATGCTGTTAAATCACAAATTTCTGATTTCCAGACTTTACCCACACAAATCACATATTTTATTTTAAACTTACACATCAGATGTTTATGTTACACCTGGATTTTGATTGGGACGTAACAGTGAATAATTCCCTTAAAGAGATAAAAGAAGTTAAATGAATGAATTATAATGTCATTTAGGACCCTTGTCAAGGAGAGCTCTATTACCTCTTCATGAATCAAAAGTTGATTTTACGCTTTTTGTTTGATATGCTATTCTGTATGGTCTCTAGCCAGAGTCATGCTGTATCAGAATTAGCACCCATGAATCTAAGGGGCGTTTGGTTGCTTGCAACTGAAAATTATTGCAAATAGCAATTGCAGGCAAAAGCAAATGCTATAAGCAGTAGTTGCAATTGAATTTGTCCGGATGCCCACATGAGGGGAGAAGGGGTGTCCAAATTAAAATTTTAATTCGCAACCCAGCCCTCACGGTGCTTTAAATCACAAGTCATTTGGATCACAAATATGGAAATTTGGACCAAGAACAGTAAGCTAAAAATTACTTTTCTCCTACTGTCACGCATAATCATTTCACCTTCTGAAAATAAATAACTGAACAAATGAGGGGATAAATCCAACCATTCAGTATCACTTGGAGCACACGCCGACGATTATATCATACATATCCTTCCAATATATTACTACCAACAACGATGATGTGAAAGACAAAGCATCTGGGTATATAATATTCTTGAGACGGCGAATCGCACCAGAATAGGATGGCAGAATGTCGTCTTGAGGAGCTCCCTGATGTCGTCCCTGGCGCTCCTCAGCTGCGCCGGATCCGACGGCGAGCACGCGGCGGCAGACGCAGCGCCACGAGACCCGCCTAAACCCCACCCGAAAGCCGGGCCCTGAGGATACCAACAAGTAGATGCCGTCGTCAGAACCATCACACGGTTCGTAATCTTGATCGATCACCGAAAAGGAAAAAGGCGCACCCGGGAGAGTCCGTCGCCGCGGAGTAGCGAGGAGATGGAACCGTTCGAGGAGGAGGAGGAGGAGCGGAAAGTTGTTATCGTCTTGGAAGCAGCGGGGATGAGGCGGAAGGCCATGGAGGAAGAGCGGTGCGCCGCCATCCTTGGAAGATCTTCGCTCGAGTAAGTAGTGTGAAGGCTGATGTCCACCGCTGCTCCTATACGTACTCACTGATAGCCACTTGTGTCGTGATCCTATTGGGACACTACTAACCAATACGTACAACTCGTAAGGATATCGCTTTGGACTACTTCCCCAATAAGAAAATTAGGGCATTCATGTTATGATAATTACATCAACAACATTATATATTATAATTATTATACTATAATAATAAAGTACAGAATATAATAACAATCATCCTCATTCTTTTCCAATACAAGGAGCTGATATTGTTGTTTTTATTACTATTCTTATTGGTTGGAAGTATTACCAAAAAAAACCCTAATTTTAGAAATAATCTTAAAAAATGTTACACTCTTTTATTGTAGTTCTTTTATATTCTTCACAACTTGTAAATTTAATTTGAGATTTTATAATATTTCTATCCATTTTCATATATTATATCTAGAATTATATTGAAATAATAAAAAACGATTATCTTTTAATATTTCTATCCATTTTCATATGTTATATCTAAAATTATATGGAATTAATTAATATTATAAGATGAAAAATACATATAATTATTGTTTTTATTATTTTTAGGACTATTTATAATATTTTGTTAATATATTGATCAAAATAACATTTTAAATACCACTGTAATCAATTTAGGACCGTGGCTTTATTAGCCATTATTTTCTACGATCTTACAATTGTTATTAGCGTAACTGCTAATAATTGTAGACTGATGAATTCAGATTGGTCATCGGCAAAAAAAGAGAAAGAACTCGAGGGGTTTAAACACAATAAGATTTCGGGATCAGGAACACCTGCTAAAGCTCTACGTCGATTACCTTTCTTTGATTTGGAGTGGAACCATCACCTCCCGCCTCTTTAATCTTCACATATGATGTGAAAACTGGGATACCTCAGAATACCGTGATATGAACGTCAAACAGTTGGGATACCAGAAGGCCAATTTATAATCTAGCAACCTGTTTAAAAGACACTAGAAAACCTTTAATTACCAACCAGAAAGAAAAATATCAAATTGTTCTAGGAAAATTCGATGATATCAACAACAACAATTTCTCCAAGTGTCTTTTATTCCATTTTTTAGCACAACAAGCCATGCCTGCAGTCTCTCATTGAACCCATCCAAAAAACATTTCCAGCATCAATACTGCTAATTAAATTATCGTTTACTTCTAAAAACATAAACTATCCTTACTAGAAACAACTTATGGAAATGCCATCCTTGGTTGAGAACTCTTCAAGATCCCAAGGAGAGAATGCAGTGTCAATACAAGCCAATGATAGATACTGTGTCGCAAAAAATATACAAGCAAAGAAACTCTCTAAGTTCCTCAACCCATGAGAAGATTCTACAAACACCCAAAGAATGGCCCATGATTCACCCGCTATACAGGATACGAAATAACTGAAAGCCAGCGATGCAAAGAAAAGAACCAAAAATGGGAGGAAAAATTAACGAAAGCTGGCTTCTTTTCTCCCCTACTACTTATTTGCGCCGTTGCCGTGAGTAAGCTGGAGATCCCACTGTCTGCTGCCTCCTGTAACTTGGAGAAGCAACAGATCCTTGATGTGAAGCAAAAGCAGGCTTTGGGGGCCCTGTAAATGACGTCGGCTGAAGAGAAGATTCCATAAAACATACTATGTTCAATCGAGTCCTTTCTAGTTCGCTCTCAAGTATCTCACTGCTATATTGCTGTGCCAGCACCTAGAGAAGAAACAATATCAAAATCTTTTACAAAGTATCTTAATTAGGCTGCAGCAATGAATTGTTGTAATAACAATGAAAATCCAGGAACTATCCAGTTTATGCTTCAAGGAATATCAAAACTGCAAAAAAATGCCCAGGAGGTTGCACCAGCAACTCTTCCAGAGAACAGTAAAAGAAAAAGGAACACATTCTCATAGGACGATAATGCTAACAGAGTGCTGCCCAGCAAAAGACTGTCTCGATGAGGTTTACATTGGAATGAACATGCACATAACTAAGTACAAATGGACATAAGCAGTAAAACTTTAGCCATTTCAATATGATTGTGATGTCCTTCGTATATGTGCGTAACTTAAAATTCAGCACCACACAAAATAGATGATAATTAGTCCAGATTAAACTAAAAAACCATCACATAAGTCACCGTAGGAATTAATTAACTACTGAAGAACATTGCTTATAAGATCACACCTGTTATATGAAAGTGGTAATGTTTTCATAATATACCATACACAACAAAGAGTACATTCAAAATAGGTGAGTGAAAATCAGATTCTCGTGTAAGTCATCTCCTATGTCATGTCCAGCTACTGATCCTTTATCAATTTCAATAAAAGCAACTGATCAATAAAATCAACAGAACTGCAACAAAGAGCACCCATAAAAGTCCATCATAATAGCCTATATAACTGGCAAAAGTGCTAATGCCATTAACCCATTGGCTGCACAACAGTTTCGATAACAGTCATATCTTTTATTTTACAACTGTAGCATACTATTCATCATGATAACCTTAAATGAATGTCACATTTGATCATAATAATAGATTAGATTCCTTTTGTTCCCAAAAAATGATTGTTCCTTTCTTCAAATTAGAAATCCAAAAGACCAAATGCTAAGCCATTCTTTTGCAACAACTTAGTATTGGTTAGAAAGGATCCTTTCCTATTTAGCTCTGTTAAGGACTAGTCACAAGAATACCCATTGAATCCCACATTATCATGTCTTCTTAAACTTATAATAATTGATTTTCATTTCTGTCTCTGATCACCTTAAATGTCTCAGCTAATATATAAGCCACAACAAATATTACTAATAACTCTCAATCATGGTTCACCTTACCGATCCATACCGGTATACTGGCCAACTATTGGTACGATATATAACGATATATCAACACATGGTACGGTGGGACATGCCAACAGACCTGTGTGTACCGCCTATATCAGTCCTCTATCGGACTGGTACATACCACCCGGAGCAGTACACTATAGTATGACGAACCTTGCTTCCAATAAATACAAGATTTTATTATCTTTTTCCTAGATGTACCATGCCCTAAATCATAATCTTTGTATATGTTGTTTCCTACCAGCCATTCAGCAAAATGATAACTGCACAATTACTTTTAAATTTCCTTTTCAATCAATTGGTACTTGGCATCCCATTTGACCATATTGCGGTAGTCTCATGAGAGTAATGTCTTCGTTAATATCTTGGATCTCATGAGCAGCACTACCAATGCCAATCCCAAGACCGGATGAAAAGGTAAAGGATTGCATTAGGTAATTAACAGCCAGTACAACTCTGTTAGATGACATGAACATGGATCTTAACCTTAAAAAGAAATGAAGAGGAAAGCCTAAACAACTTTCTCAGAAACTATAAATAAAAATTAAAATGCTCTTAAGAAAATCCTATATATAACTTCTAGTGCGAATTTTTTATGACCTCACCGATTTCAAGAATATTCATACAATGCTTAGATAATTTGAACACTCTCTCTGCAACTCCACCTATATTATTTAACATGGATACCAATATGCTTTTCGTCATTTCAGGAAGTATTTTCTTATCTAAAGAACTTGAAAATACACTATTTAGCCAAGTTAAGTTCATTTCCCATACACTTCTACTGAATACATACCTTCACAATTAACCTTATCTCTCATAATCTCTTTTGGTGAAATCATATAATTACTTTCTAAATCCAAAACTAGGTTTAGTATGATTTTTATTAAATAAGTCCTAAAAGTAATTACATCTTTCCTAAGGCCAATATATTTTGCAAAATGATATTTACCTTTTCGCATATCTATTATTGCTCAAAAACTCCAATCTTCCTTTACTTCATCAAGATAATGAGAAATTCAAGTTGTTCATCTTTAGTTTGTTCTGTAAATGTTGAAGCCTTTCAAGATTTTCACCAATCTTATTTTTACTAATATGATCTCTGCAATAATTTCCTTTTGAAAAACAATCACACTACTTCCAACTCTTAGCAGTTTATCTGTTTTCTAAAAGAAATATTATCTTCAATATTCTCATCATTCTTACTTTCTAATATGATATTTTCAATAATTTAATGGTAGCGGCTTTTAGAGTCTCCAAGAATTTATTATTGATCCTTTTTTAATATAATTAGTCATTAATGTGAATACAGTGTTAGTATCATTTCTTTCAAGTTCCGTACACCATCGAGTTACATTCCACTAAATTGCTTTCATATCATTTTGACTTCTAATAACAAGTTCAGAATTATTATTTACTTTTTCCTTTTTCTTCCATTAACTAATTCATATGTCAAATCCCATAATTGTATGTTCTATAGAAAGGCTTTTCCATATAAAATTTCCAATTGTGGAACAAGAATTAACCTATAAAGCATATGTACTCAAAAATGATTTTTGTGCCTTATTGGACATTAACACTATATATATATATATATATATATATATATATATATATATATATATATGTATGTATGTATCCTCAACTGTGTTGGATACTTCAAAACAAATTGCCACACATGTATCAAGCACATGTATGTTAACTTGCATTGATATGTACCCATGCATATGTCTATCTTTTGGAACGTTTACATAAAGCGATGATCATAGACTAGCTAGATCCTAGATAATACATCTTAACATATGAAGATATAGTAACATATACAAACTATATCTTATCAATTATAGTATGCACTCTGTGCCATGTCCTACATCTCAATATTTCCCACATCTCCATGTTCATGTGAATGCATCATATGTATTTTGCTGGAAACTAGCAAGGCACAAGGTGTATAAGGATTTTATTAGTAAGTGATGCAGAGGTAAAGTTTATGTGCTATTCGCTGTTCCAAAGATAATATAACATATAAGAAGAGAACATACAAGTAAGTCATCTGGGGAAACAGTTGACTGCCTGTCTTCGACCATGGCATCTTCACTCCCACGAGTTGACCTGCGGTGGTGCCCAGGATTTTCAGAAGGCTCAGTTGCACTCTCACAAGCTTTCTCTAAAAGCAATCCTTGCAATCTCTTCAAAGCTTCATGTGCTTGGGGTGAGAAGTATGTGTTCAGAACAGTCTCAAAATATTCAAGCTGCAAAAATGATATAGCTATTAGAAAGAATATCTAGCAATATAGCCATTATAGTTACAAACAAATATCATTTCATTAAACAGAAGTGGTGTCATTTACCTCAAGCATGAGTTGACAGAAACCATTTGTATCCAGCACCTTTAAATCTTTATTTTTATGTTCATCGAAAAGACTGATAAAAGTGTCAATCAAGCCTTCCACCAAAATGCCTAAAATCTTCTCCAACAAAGGTTTAGCACCAAAAAATACCTGCAATTAAATATTTGCTGAATGAGATTCTTTCAACTAATATAAATTTAACAAATCTAAGCATCATCACAGAAATCTTAGACATTCAAAGTATAATCTGCTTAAGTTGAAGCCTACACCACAAACAAGTACAAACAAATGGCAAGATCAAGAGATCAGGGTGGTGCATTCTTCTTTAATATTCAAGCATAAGCCTCAACCATCAATGTAATATTCTTTTTATCTAAGGCCAAAAGCTTTGGTAAAGATGGTTAAAGGTTGCTACATTATGTATACATATGAACCAACATCCGTTGCTTGATCAGTGTGCCACATCATAACTGACTTGCAAGAATAGGAATTGAAGTTCATATAGAAAAGAAAATATGAAAATGAATGGAAGATCTATATCAGTTGAGAATTATAATGTGACTAATACTAGGGAAACCATCTCCAAGACATCAATAAAGAAAATAAACTAAAAGAATTTCATATGCTATCAGATATGTCATACACCTCAAAGTAAAAGAGGTTCAGTGTTCCAAAGCTTTAGCACTATAAATGTTCTGTTCTTTTCTTTTGGATTTAACTGTAAAATTATTGCCCAACCAAGGATGCTATTATAGGAATTCAACAGAATTATAACACAATTGCCTAAAGGACAGAAGTAATCCAACCACATTAAATTTAAACCAGACTGTAATACTGTGCAACACCTCTGCATGCACGCCCACAAGAATGTGCAGTAGATCAATAGTTGCATCTCGTATACCCTGCCATAGAAAGCACCCATAAGATGTTTCATTTTCAGAAGGGGAAACAACTTTATCATATCGACTTATTTAATTGATAAACAAGTCAACCACTCAACATCATATACCTTGACAGAAGGTGCTCCTCCCCACTGGATGCCAGAATTTAAAAGATAGATCTGAGCAGCATCTCTAATCAAATCTGACTGCTTGATTGGAAAAAAAAATGTCACAAACACATAGGCAAGACACAAGAAGCTAGTAAAATTAAGAGAAATAATTGCAAACTTAATTAAAGTGATTTACCAAGAAACTTAAAATAAGAACATTCTAGAATACATATTTGTTCATGGAGTACTTGAAAGTACAATTTGCACCACCAAGACTTAACAACCTAAGAGCTGCATTTGTATTTTAGCCAAACTATATAAACTCTTTAACTGTTGTCTGATTTTCTATTTCATGATTGTACATCCATCAAGTGATATAGATCATTTGACATTCAGAATAAACAGAAAAAGGCAACCAAAGCAGAAAACATAAAATTTTAATGATAACCTTCCTTTTCTTTGATGAAAAAGAAATGGAAGATAAGTACCTTAGCACATGTATATTGGCCAAGGACTTTCTCCCAAGTGCAGAAAAAGATGTTACAAGGTCTCGCATGTCAGCCTTTTGTTCGTCTTTATCCCTGGAAAATTGTTAGATAATCAAATAGTAAGACAGTGAAGTGAAACAACTATGATAGAGATTCAAACCAATAACCTTAGTGCACTAACTAGCTAAAAGTGTTAATGTTCTGCCCAAAAATTCCAATTAAAATTTTATGGGGGGAGTGAATCTCTCATTTTGAAAACTATTCTACAAGGGAACAAAACAGAACTGGAAAAGGACTTATTTAGAGAGTAAATAAAAACACAATGGAATCAGAATGAATATTTGAAAGGATAGAAGTCCAGACCTTAGCTTTCAGGTTGAATTAACTCAAATAGAAAGGTGATTGAGATCATAACAAATAGCAACAGCATAGTGCCTCCTACCATCAGCTTGTGCAAATGGCAACAGATAAGTATGAGGAGTTTTAAGCAAAGTCAACTGGTTTGGTATAGTTCAGCTGTTATTTAGTGGTCCAACCAGTGACCGAGATGTGGACCACTTAAAACCGGGCAATCCAATCCAGTCCGCTAAAAACTGGTTTTCTTTTTATGTGTAATGCTCCAAGGCTTACGCGAGAGCCTCCTCTCCACCGCCACTGTCCATGCGCTGGTCGTCCATTGCTGTCCATGCATTCACCACTTCCTGCTGCCCAAGCACCCGCTATAGTACACCGTCCATCTCTTCCTCCACTACCTCCTCTTCTTCTTTCCTTCTTCCTCCTCCCCCTATCTCCCATAGCAGTACTTCAGTATGTTCTGGCATATCATCTGTCGGTACATTGGAACCGACTAGTCCAGCCATGGACCGATATGGGTCCAAAAAATAAAATTGAAGCCCCTGGTTTCAAACAAGATATGCAATTTTGTACCATACTAGAGTTTCGACGTTCGCTCGGTACGGTACGATACTGTATACCGAGCGGTATATCGTTCGGTGTATATATATATATATAAGGTGACGTCGTATCGCCTCAACGACGTCGCCTCATATATATATATATATATATATATATATATATATATATATATATATATATATATATATATATATATATATATATATATATATATATATATCGTTCCGTCCGGTAACAGGTGGTCCGTGTACCGGTAAGCTGACGGATCGGTATGTACCGCCCATTTTTCGTAATTGCATACCTTGGTTTCAAATATGTTTTTTGTATATGATGTTGAATAAATTGGTGTTAGTTATTTTGTTACATGGACCTGGGAATGAACCTAAACATGTGAATTTGCAGTTATCTTATTCCTCAATTATCTAAAAATTCCTCTTCTTGACTGTCTCAGTATCACAAGTGCTAACTCATGATTCATAGCTAGATTTTGAAGCCAAAAACCAAACTGCTCAAAGGATCAGTTGCACATACAGACTAAATTTCCATCAGTTTAACATAAAAATACATGTTATGTAACAATAGTTTAATTTAAGCATGCAAACTAAGAAATGATATTATGACCCAAAAATCTTTTCTCCACTCCTGATCTATACATCTTGACTCTCCAAACTGTCACAAGACAATGTTATAGGGCAAGTTAACCAACTTACAACGGCACCAGTCAATCATAATGTAAGGCATATCTAGCAATGAATATCATAGCCACAAAAAAATTATTAACTGCTTACAAACCCCCTGTGTTGTATAGTTGTTACACAAGGATTGTTTCTTTAACTTTTTGGAACTTCAATTGGAAAATAGTACTTAAACCTGCAACAAAATTTCCATTCATCATTTAAGAAATTAAAGTACTGTTGACAGAACCAACCTTAAATATCATCTGTTGAGATTGCTTTAACTATTTAGGAACTTCTACTATGTATGATGTGTCTTTTCTTTTCCTAACCAACTAGAGTAGATTGTTTTGACTTTCTTGTATAACAGAAAAAAAAACCCTTAATGGTTGTTACTTTTCACTACTAAACATTGGATCATATCAGGAAAAGGCTTGCTTACTATTTCTTTTATAACTCTCCAGATTAATACAAGCACCACATGTTTTTACTCACTTTTATTATTGTACATCACAATTCACAACAACATAATTAGGACAGGCTACACTTTTTTGAACCCGCCAACCAACTTGAATATGTCAGATTTGAATGACCAAAATGCTTCCGTTGAAATTGAATCAGCAAAGTTCAAACTAAACTTGGTGGGGGTCCTTCAGGTTTACTTTCTGAATAGATAAAGGTGAAATCTGATTACAAGAGAGAAATTGAAATTGTAGGTTTTACAGGTTTTCTATTTCTTTTAACACAATTGTTACCAACCTTGTTATCATACATGCTTAATAGGTAAACTCTTTTCAATCCAAAAGCATAGATCCTCTGGCCATCAATACCTTGCTGTCATCATTATAACCTGCTCTACCTTCTAAAGGTATTCTTATTGCTACTGTCAATGGCAACTTTTAATATGATAAAATAACATTTAATTGGGTTAACTAAATCTGCTGACCCAAACAGTTGGAAAAATCAAGGGTTTTGTTGTTGTTGGCTAAATTTAATCCAATTGTGATTGAGCTTTCCAAATCTAATCATTAATGGATCAAGTTCAGCTTAAGCATATTTCATGTCAATCCTGAAACAACCCAATCCAATCCACATAGATCACCGCCCCTAATTATGACGCTTCCATGCAATACTTAAATTATAATTTTCTACCTTTCTACTGACATTACATTAATACCATGGGTGCAGGCTTATCGTCCTTGGTTCTGTATGCAAAAACTGAAAGTTAAATTTATCAAGAAGAATACTGCAAATTGTGAGTTGGATTAGAGATACGTGCACCTAATGCTAAAATACATCAAAGAAATTTCCGAAATATAACAATCAGATCAGCTTACGTATATGTTTCTGATTCATGAAAAAAGCCCTAAAAATAATGATAGCATGGCGGACATCATGGTCCAAAATTTGAACACCCATGTCCAAGAAACATTGCTGGGTAACTTAGAGATGAACAACAATGATATCTTGAGACATTCTCAACATGCTTGATATAGGTTGAAAATAATTAGCCTGAAAATTAAAGTTTTGGATTGTCTTTGCTGTTCATGTACAGTTTCAAATCCGCAAAAAGAGGACAGGTGTGCAAGGCATACTTGTGTGGGAGTAATGCAAAATGGGGTCAAAGGGATCCTATTTCAAGTTCTTAGTAACATATATACCATTATATACCATTGTTTCTTTGCAAGAATTATTCTCCTACGACTTAAAAGTTAAACTACACACTTGAAATAACTGCTGTCAAAACCGTGCAAGGTGCATCCAATCCTAAGGTCATAGCTATATCAATTGTGAGGTTTTCTGTGCCTACTTTCCATTAATTCAAAAGATACAAATAATGTGGAAGGAAAACCATAATGTGGGTTATTTTGACTTTTTGAGGATATTACTCCACAAAAGAGATGACAGCAAAGTTGATAGTGTACCTGTACTGCAGCCATATGTGCTTGTACCTACTATACAAACCATGGGAAAGTTCATCTTTGCAATATCCAATGTTACTCAAAACTATTAATAGCTTTTTGTGGAAATCATAAGCAGCAGCACGCCCACCATACAGAATAGATGATTCTTTCTCGAGACTATGCATATATCCATTTTGCAAATGACTATTTTTTTTGCTTGATCTCTTCTGAGAAAGTTCAGTACCAATTCGTTCAAGACAACCTGAAACATTTGCACAATGGGAAAAATCCACATGATGATAATTCACAAACAAGATCTGAGCTACTATATAGTGTAATGGTCTAGCATACCTGCAAAATCCAAGAAAGAGTTAAGAAATGCAAGTCTAACCGATTCTTGAATTTCCTGAATATGTTCAAAGATGTACTGGTACTTAGTTGTTTCGTTCCTCAGACTCTGAACCATGCTAGAAGAGAAATAAATAAACTTTAGGACATAATATAATGAGAAAAATTAAACTATGTTAAAGAAACTGATAGTTACTGAATATCAATTTCAGCATCTTTTTCCCTTAATAACCAGGAAAATACTTCTCAAATTTATACACTAAGTAATAAACATACAAACCCATAAAAAATAGCATCTACAAGTAGCCAATCAATATTAAGCTATAGTGAGAGTCAGATTCCGAGCTTGCTGTCGGTTAAGTTTACTGTAGTGGACTTACCAATCGGTTAGCCAATCAATATTAAGCTACAGTGAGAGTTAGATTCTGGTACTCATCATACTTTTTAAAATTTTCTTCTTTTCTTCTACCTATGATGTTTCTCCTTCCCACTCCCTGCTATGTCGTCACCTCACCACTGCTGATTCACCTCCTTTGCTGCTCATCTTCATCGCTGCATCATGCCGCAGCTCACAGTGTTGAACTTATATTCGTATATCTTTGAGATAGATTCTTGCATTTAAGCTTGCATTCATCTGTGCATTGTTAATTTAAGCTTGATTTTTGCATGCAATCTATCTTTGTGAGCTTTCATTGTAAAATTTGTGTGTAGATTCTCTTGTACTACAAATACAAAAGGTTATCTCTGACACTAAGATTGTAAAGAGAATGAAAAGGTCATCCTAAGCCTGCAAATGGAAGCTGTAAAGAGATCAATAATGCCAAATTAATCCAGTCTTGTCAAATTTCTGAATCATGCTAACCAAAAAACATATGATCTGCCATGGTTTCATCATGTATTAATGGGTACAATATGTAACAACCAGTAATTATAAGAAAAACTAGTCAAGATTTAAAACCTTGTCCGTCACCATAATAGAGAAAATTAGTCAATCATAGCATTTGATACAATGGCAATGCTACTAGAAAAATGCATATCATGTGAGAAAGTTATCTTTTGTAAGTGGATCATGACATACTTAATGGGCTTTGGTCTTGATAAGCATATCATGTGTTGATTAGGAAAGATTGTAACAACTAGAATAGTCCGCATCGGAAGTGAAGAATTATTGTGATTGTTTATAAGGTTTACTATTATCAATTTGGGCCGAAGCAATTTAAATTACATGGTTTTAGCCCTATTAAGTAATGGGGTCAGTAGTAGAGCCGAATCATGGAAAGCACAAAAAAAATTCATGTACTTGACTTTTGGTGCATCAATGTGGAAAGATTTATTCAAAAGTACATTTATACAATATTACCATTAGCCCAACATTGTTATTCCTCCAAGTTCTATTTTAAGATGTCCTTCAACTGATAAATTCGACATCAAATAAACAAAGATTCAAAGCTTCATGCCTGCCTATTCACGTGAGCCTATAAGCTTATGCCATGATAAAACACAAATACTGGATCCTATGAGAGAAAATCATATGTTATAATCTCCATTCACTCGGACCGGTATGTACTGGATGGTATTTTACGGTTCAGAGGTGAACGAAGATGTAGTAAGTCTTCTGAATCAACATTACCAATCGATTCAAGCCCCATTTTTTTTATTTTTTATTAGGTTACCCCTGCTGACCTCTCTCTTGATTTATATTCTAGCATTCGCCCCCCTAGCACTGCTTGTCCCTCCCCTCTGCTCGTGGCATTCAGATATAGCCCATTGCTTGCACGACCTGCCACTGCCGATACACCTGGTACTCCTTTTCTCCTCCCCCGCTATAGCCGCCTCCTCCCCTCTTACTTCTTGCCCCCCTCCTCTTCCACACACACACACACACACCCCTCCCCCTCCCAACCCCCTTTGGTACCATGATACATACCAACATACCACGTGTTAGTATGTCGGTGCATACTAGACTCATGCCGGCCCACCCATAGACCAGTAAAGATCCGATACCCAAGATGGCAAACCTTGATGATAACAAAATTCATACTCAAAATCAGCCTGCAAAAACTGTCATTTTTATAAAATTGGAAGAAGTTACAGGTATCACACATAGAAGAGAGAGAACTCACATATCAATCTGATCCATAGCTGATATTGTCATTGCTTGAAATGCAAGGGGCAAGTAAGAAATTGCATAAGGAGATCTGTTACGCTCTAGAGTAGTCAAAGGAGTCCATGTTTCATCTTTGGAAATCTCCTTGGTTGTTGTCCTCATCCATGAGCAGAGCCTCAGAATATATATCTTTGTGATCTCAAAATAAAGGGCATGCAAAGCTTCGACTGGAAGGGTCAGGAAAATACACTAAGAATAATTTTAATAATTCAACAAGAAAATTCTAATGGAAATTTTTCGTTACCAGCAGATGAAGGAGCAGACTCTTTGCTCTCCAGTGTCTGGCATGCTTTAGCGATCTCCTTTATAGCATCACTCATATATGGTCGTAGAATGTTTGATTCATCAAAATCTCGGAAAGTACTTTGGACCTGTCAAAAATATTAGCTCAGCTATTAATCATTTCCAGAATTTGTCATAAATAAATCAAAATGAAAAGATAACAGTAAAACAAAGTATGATAGAACATAGCCACATGTGCAGGTGCACACATACACACATACACATATACATATATGTATGTCACAAACTCGACAGTTGACTTCTAGTAGATGTGGGAATCCCGCCCCCCCTCCTTCCTCCTCCACTGCAAGGATCACATCCACATAGATAATCCTCCATTTATTTGCCCCAGTGGAATCAAGTTATTACCATGGACCGCCACCCTCTATCATCTTCTCTCCGTCATATGCTTCCTCTTTTCTTCCCTACATCATGTTTCAGCCCTCTCTTCATCGGTGCTCCACCACTGCCAAATGTCCTCTCTTCCCCTTTATTTCTCCTCCCTCTTCTCCAATCCTGTTCTCCATATTCCAGCACCCTCAACCACCATAAAGATAATCAGGGAGAAGGGTGCTAACATGCCAAATGTAGAAGATGATTGTTTTGATGATGGCAATTCAACGTAAAAATGTGGCAAGGGCATTCGACGTAAGAGAAAGTGAGAAACAAGGACCACTAGACAACAAAGAAGACTAAAGATGAGTGCAAAAACATCAAGTTCAAGGCAGTAAAAAACTGAAAGCAGGAAGTTGATTCTATCGAAACAAAAAAGATGAAGGGTTAAAATCAAGTAACGGAGAAGACAAGAACATGGACGATATTCATGGTGATGTGACGGACCTTTATGATCATAAGAGCTCTCAGATTGATAGATGCTTAAATTTTGTTTGTTTTGTTATTTAAATATGAACTAATTATCATGATGATTGAGTGCTCTATAAATGTATAGAAACATGTAATTTGGTATTTTGGTGGTAATCTTCTTGCATACATAATGATATAAAACACATGGTATGATTGAAATTCTTGTTTTCATGACTATCTTTATCTACATAATTTGTACAATATAAGCACCTCAGACAACAAGAAATTTTGGCACTTTACAGAGCTTAGTTCTTTCAGAACACTAATGAATAGTCATTTAAAAACCTCAAGATGCCTATGCTAAGCTCACATGGACTACCACACATCAAGTAGCATCCTATACATCAAAACGCATATGGAATCTTAGCCAACTGGAAAAGCAGGGATCAAGGATAATAACCGCAAGATAGCCATTTTTAAGAATCAGAACAACAAGAAATTAAAAATTACATATGAAATAAGAAGTACTGCCAGATAGCCATCTTTACGGCTTTGTTGTTGTTGTACATGAAATAAGTACTGAGGCAACTAATCTTAATGGTGTTACATAGAAACAAACATGTTTGTGGAATGCCAGAGATAGCATTAGTTGAGAATGAAATAAGACAAGAATGATTAAGATTGCTTGGAGATGTTCCATTAAGACGATTTTAAAAGAAGTCTAGAAGGGTCAGCAATGCTGTGTGAAGCAAAGAAAACCAAAGAAGACCAACAAAGAAAATAGTAAAAGAATCAAGTCTTCAGAATAATCGAGTGTTGTCCTAAATAGTGAAAAAACAATCCATCTGGTCACATCTATTGGCATAATTGAGCAGCCTTTGCTTAAATTATTCAGCAAGAAATTATACTGTTAGTGAGTGACAACAACAAGAACAAGAAAACCTATTTTATTCATCATGAAAACATATTCTTCCACACAAACAAAAAGTGAAAATTGGATTGACGAAATTAATATGAAAAAGAGCCAGTTTCTTAAACAGGTAGAATAAGAACAAAATTATGTAGCCACCTACAGAAACTTGAATTCCACATACACGATAAAATACTTAGGAAAATGCTCTATAGCAAAGTAACAAGGATACTCTTCGTAACCCATCATCCATTTACAATTTTCAAACTAATGCATGAATGAGATTTCTAGAGATGCAAATAAAATGTCAGCTGTTACTATACCTTTGCCTCAAATGCAGTTATAGTACCATGAATCATGGCTGCAACTTCTTCAAGAGTATGAGTGGAATACTTGATCTCACCAACTTTTTCCTCATTCTTACTCAAGGCAGGCTTAGCATTTGTCTCTGAATCAAGAAGCACACCACCAGTGGTTACCTGTAAAGATTTTCATATCTCTGTGGATCAGGAAGGTTCATTCCTATCTTATAAATACAAACACATATAAATTTGCAAAATCGATGACTATGGCTCAGTATCCCCAATCCCAACAGGGAAAAGATGAAAAAAGATGAAAGATGAAGGCACATCCCTTGAAACACAAAACCATTAATGTCTTTCTCAATAACGAGATACTATAGGTAAAAACCTAACAAAAGTGTTAAAAAAAAAAACATGCTCATAGATATAATTTTCTTAAAACAGTGCTTCCACCATTGTAGAATATTTCAACCATTTAAAACTATTACAGAAGGAAAAGATGAATGATACATAAACATACCTTTGCAAATTTTCCACTGAAAACAGATAAAGATAATCTCCAAAATGCCGGTATATGATGGATGAGTACAGAATTTAACATATGGATGTACCTTCCTCTTAAAGCATCCACTTCTTCCACGTCTGGATGCATGTCTACCTCAGGAGAGTCATCCAAGGGTGACTCTGTGTCTAGCTGAGTAAAACATAATATACAAGTAAAAAGAAAGTCAAAATATAAGTGCAATAGAAGAATAAACAAATAATTACAACAATAATATGGATACATTAAAGCAACTCCAAAAAAGAACTAGAATCTGTGCTCACATTATACACAAAGAATGTTTAATTTATCACAATCCTATCTGAGGTTCACAATTTCGTGTACTGGTCAGCGTCCAACTCATACCATACCAGTCCATAACAAGTTTCAAAAAAGCCTAAAAAAGGCTGAAAAAACAAAAGAACTGCTTGGTACACAGCTATACCATCTTGTACAGGTAGTACAGGCATTGTACCAGGTGTACCAGCCAATACAGGCCCTATATTGGGTGCTGACAAGTATGTTGTCAGACTGATAAACACCACCAAGACCAAACCATACTAGGCAGCGGAACTGCAAACCATGATCTTCTCCTCAATCATATTGGTGAAACATCATGCATAAATTTTAAAAGAAGTCATTGATTGTACCATAGATGTTGCAACTTGCAAGTACATAATAGATATTTCAAGTTTTAATAGTTCATAATCCACTATATGAGTAGCAAGAAATCCTTCTGGACCTAGAATGTCAACCATATTCTTACCAGTTTATTGGAGTCTTCCTGAAGTTGCCTCCATCTTGCATCAGATTTGACTTTCTCCCGAATCTCATTATGCAAAATTTCCATCTGACCCTCATGATTTAGAGTGCACTTTTCAAGCAAACTTCGAATCCTCCGATTCTAGCAAAAGATATAAAACTCAGGAGCCTTACCATAACATAAGCCAAGAATTAACTTAGCATGAGCACGAAACTGCAAAGAAAAACAATCAGATGTGTCTGAATTTTTCTAAAAGAAACTAATCGATATAAACCTGAATATTAAGATAACGCCAGACAGGATCTGAACTGGGCTCCAGCTCCAACAGAAGCCTAACAATGTTCTCAAGCTAGAAAAAGCACATGACAGAAACTAAAGGTAAGATATAGTGCAATAGTTAATTAAAAGCAACGACAGATACAGAATTGCAAGTATAATCCTCAAAATGACAATGAATGTAAAACTTCGAATATGAAATCATAATAGTGCAAAATTCTTTAAGTATTAGATCAATAATGTTACCTAGCATACAGGACAAACAAAAATGTGGCATAGACATCTTTTTAATGCCATCAATGATGGTTAACACTCTTCCAAAAGCGACAACAAAGCAATGTGCAGAAAAACAAGAAGTAATTACTCGGACTATATTCAATCCATAAGATATCACCACAGCATGAGAGCAGGGTAAGACAAAAGCAAACTGGGAGGAAAAATAGACGGATGGGGTTTACTTCAATTTGCTATATTTTTTTAACTCTGTGCATCTAAGAATCACATATAGGTTTCTTACTGTCACAAATGCACCAAATTGCTTCAAATGACCAAGATAAATCAAGCTTAACATGCATAAACACAGGGTGCAATAAAATTTACAGAACATCCATTTCCAATTTTTCATCCCTAAACATTGTTTCATCATCTAAAAACAGGGAAGGAGCCAACTTACATCAGCTAAGTCAAGCTCTGGATCTTCCATTGATTTATAAAGCATCCCTCTAAATTCATGCATTACTTTTTCCACTTCCTCAAGCACACGTTTCAGTATACCAACCTGCAAGTGAGTCCATAAACAAATTGAGAACTGTTGAGAGAGTCTTGCTCAAAAATAATATTCAATACAAATTACAAATGAAGAAAATGAACATACAAACAAGCAAGAACTTGTTGTACAGAGATATTAACAATTGACTAGGACTCCTGAGATGCCTCAAGTAAAAAGTCCATGTCAAAGAAAAGGGCAAGTTAGTGTCTAAGGCTCCTGCCAATCATGTTGTGATGAATCCTAAGAGACCTATTTATTCTAAATCTTGGATATAATGAGCCAGGAGGTCTATTGAGCCCTCTCTTGACAATATGAAGCAAAACAACTCCATGGGCTCTCCGTGTCGGCCAACACATGTTGAGACAAGGGTTGCCTCATGCACAGAAGATGAATTACGTCCATGTCAAAATATCAGCTGGTTATGAGTTGGACCTTCACAAGGACATCATAGAAAGTTGAAGACGAGTTTAGTTAGCATATGTTTGATGATCTCAGCATATGGAGAATGATTAGTCCCACATAGAGAGTTGAAGACGAGTTTGGTTAGCATATGTTTGATGACCTCAGTTGTCATTACTTGTAACTTGGACAAGCATTTTAGGCCACGTAGTGTCTACATTTACCAAGTGAGTCACTGCAAATAGAGGTCTATGGAAGTTCAATGGACACGTATTATATATAAATAGGATTAGCGATTATCATTGAATAAAACTTATCTTTCCACAACATATGAAATAGAATGGAAGTTTAAATCCAATCCAAGTTTGCAGAAAAGAGCATATTTTTCAAAATTGACTAAATAAAAGTATATCATTGGGGAATCAATGCTTTGTATTATGTGTTTATGGAGAGCAATAACAAGAAAAAAAAAGCAAAAGATATGCTGCTGTTTTTCCAAAGTAGCAAGGAACATTGGAAAAATGTCCAAACCCAATGATTTCACAAAGCAAAGGATACTAAAGGGGAAATATTATTTCACTTGTCTTGAATAACAGACCAAAACAAGAGAAATTGATTTGAGATGAGACAAACAATGGAGGTTAGAGACGGCTCACCAAGTATCTAAGGATTTCCCATCAAACTTTATCAAAATTACCCAAGAATTATAAGTACAGAAAAGTGGCAAACAATAGTCAAAGTTATTGCCTTTACAAGCAAAAAAAATGAAAGAATCCCAAGGACTCTCTTCTGATTTCCCAACATGAAGCTTACACAATAGCAGATGGAACATAAACTACATTGAGTGCTTAATGGGTTTAAGAAACTACTGAGCTATGAATATACATGCACTCAACTTATGCATTTACTTTGTAACTCAAAATCACTATTTGATAAATAATTGTTAGATGCTTATGAAATATGTCATCAATACTCTTTCTAAGCATTTTGTTTACATCAATACTCAGTAACCTGAGCATTTTGCTTGCTTCGGCAGTAACTAATCGACTATAAAGATGAATATATGATAAGAGGTTGTTTGCATATTGTTTGTTTTGAATATTTTAAGTATCAAAGATTGATACAATTAATAGAATGATCTTATTAAATTTATCATCAGCATTTTCTTTATCATTCTTGATATATTATATGAGTAAAAGTAATTTTTCAACTATCAAAAAGTTAGAAGTGTTTCAACTATTTGTCATGTATCATCATATACGACTAACTATTCTAACACTATCAAATGTCAAAGTTCGTCATATAATAAAACCTATATGCAGGAACAAATATCGTTTGTAGAAAGCTTCACAATAATTTGAATATTGGTATTTTTCACTTACAAAAATAATCTCCATAGTTGTTGTATAAGCTTGTTTATGAAAAAAAAATAAAAGGAAACCTGTCAATTTTAATTCATTATGCTTATAAAATAAGATTTTCAATGACATGTCCAAAGAAGACCTTTAGAGGCTATGGTGAATTAAGCTTTAGATATACAACAACAATAAAATTTATCCTTAATTAAAAATTATGAACAATGAAAGAAAGGTAGAGGAAAACCTAAGAGAACTAACTAAAAAAGAATAAAAAAAATATTTGATAGCTCTAGTTAGACTAATGATAACTAGAGCAATGATGGGAAAGCGAAATAAATAGTTGGGACATTGCAGCTAGTTGTTGTTACTTTATGAAATAAGGGTCTGCATATGAATATAAAGTGTTTTTGTGAATGAGTGCTACCTAGTCAATCGAATTGTGATCCCTCTCAGTCAAAATATTGTTAGATACATCCTTCATGAGTAGAGTTTTTCTAGACCTCCAAAGAGCTAATATAAGTGAACACTAACTGAGGATAATGAAATGATACCAAGAGATGCGCCTTAAGAGTCTACACTCTACAATGTATTATATATAGGCAACTGTTGAACGAACCCGAATCACCACTGACTAACATACAAAAATACCTGACAATAAAAAGGAACTTAAAGGAGAAAAATGCCCTATATGTCCATGAATGTTCATATCACTGTTATGAACGCCGCATGTGAACGTACGCAATGTAGCTGCCCGTGCAAATGGCTAACCAGCCTGGACATGTTATAGGATTCCCAAATGTTAGCTTTAGCCATCAGTAGTCTACATCCCATTTTGAAGAGAAGTGATCATGTCACTCACCATTATATCATAGGCAGTCCTTTCCAATGTTATAATTTTTCTTCATTTCCTTCTACAACAACTAATGCTTCAGATCGACACTAAATAACTAACAATTTAACTGATTAAGTCAGCCAAATTTATTTTTGTATAGTACCCATTTCTTCTACCAATCTTGCTTTTGAGAATCAGACTGGAGAACAATATATGATGGTTTATGGCATAAGAAATACCAATAAACTTTGTAGTTTGTACAATGATGACAACCAACATAAGGCTGATATCTATCTTCCATAAAGTGTGGTCAGAAATATAGAACTTACATGAGAGGGAAGAACAATAGACTTTGCTTTCCTGTACTCTCTAACAGCTAAATCATATTCGCCTTTAGCAATGCTCCCACGAATTGAACTTGGCAGATTGAACAGAGTTCGAAACCTCTGAAGCATTCCTTGAACTGATCTGATTTTCTCAGCTTGCACCTAATTATTATCAGGAAAGATGTGAAATAATGATCATAAGACTAGGCAATCATCCTCAAAGAAAAATATTAGGATATGAGCCTTCCAAATATGAAATTTTAGTTTTTACCTGCCTCTCAAAAAGAGGTTGAAATGCATGGTTTGCAACTTGACTAATATTTTGGGTGGCTTCATACAGGCGAGCAGTACCTGCACCCTCTGGATCATCTTCTATCTGTCTCAGCTTTGACTGAATATCTACCAAACACAATTGACTTCTTAGAATAGTGGAAGAAAACTATCCAAAGTTAACAAAGAAACTCAAGAATCAAAAGTGTTAAATGATCTTGTAAAGTACCATCAATTGTGGTCTTGCAAGAGACGAAGCAATCAAAATTTTCTTTTACCAACTGTTTTTTCTGCTGAGTCCTTCCTTTGAGATCATTTTTTAATGTAAGGGCACCAGATTCTAAATCCGCAGCACTTGTCTCTTGGTGAACCCGTGAAAGAAAAATCTTGGGGTCAAAGTGAGGAGATGAATAGATTACTTTTTCTGCAAAAAAATACGAACTATGGAATCATGTTGAGTTATCAAGAGCATTGAGAATCAAGTTACACGTAAAAGCACAAACTCTACCATTACTGTTTAAGTGTTAGTTGTAGTCAGATATGTTAAGGATTAGACTTATATTTTGGCTTCCATATGCTTTCAGTGTTGCTCCATAATCATGCTTAACATATGACTAAATTTCAAAAGGTTTATAGACAAACCTATATAATCAACTACATCAAATCAGATAACAGATATACCAAAAAAGAAACTTGTGATATAAGTGAAACTTTCAAGCATAAATAGGGAGATTCAGAAAAATGAAAATTGATGGAAGTTAGGCCGTTGAGAAGATAACTTTAATACAGTTATATCTAGTTCTCGAAGAGAAGACACAGAAAATGCAGAGCTCGTAATGGGCCGGGCACAGGCTAGTCCTATAAAAGCCCAACCTGCTCCAACTGTTTGTAAGGCTTGGGTCAGCTCAAGTCCATATCAAAAGGCATTTAGCCTGTCTATATAAAAAGCTGGGGCCAGGACATGCATGATGACCCAAGTAGTGAAACAAGCTATTATTTCATTCAGAAAACACCACTACTAGAGCAACAACTTTGCTCCTCTACTATTCCACCACTATAAAGCATCCTAGGTAACCCTGGCATATGTGACCACCACCATTTCCCCAGCTTCCCTCTGTCATCTTCCCTCTTCCTTCGCTTCAACAATAGTAGTAGCATAACAATTTCACAGCATTGTTGGAGGTAGTACAGTTCTCAGTCCCATCCTTCCACCAGGTTGGTGGAGGCTACAAGTGAAGTCGTCATGGAAGAGATGGAGTATGCCCTGTAAGGCATGTTAAGATAAGGCTTCTGAACTTGGTATCTGATGAAGTTGGAAATTGAGCAGGGCTTACCGCTGGGGTATTATCCAGCAATGAGGGAAATACGGACCTCATTGCTGTTGCGTTGCCAAGGGTGTGCTCAAAGCAGCTAACATAGAGGATGATACGAGCAGGCAGATGGAGAAGCCAGGGGTAATATCCCAAGCAAAGCTCCTGCCAGTCTGCCACTATCCTTGTTGATGGGGTCGTGCTGCAGCAAGGTTTATTTGTTGATGACAATCATGGAGAAGATGCTGATCAACTCGAGGAGAGGCATTGGTGGCCAACACCAATAGCAACTAGGCAGGAGTGCGGATCCTGTGGACTCAAAGGAGTGTTTTCTTTTTTCCTTTTCATGGCTGGAGGTCGAGGAGAAGCATGACTCTATATGGACTGAGCTTTTGATAGATCCAAGTCACAGTAAGCCACATAGAGTTGAGCTCAGAAAACTCAGATGAGCTAATCTGAGCTAGCTCAATCAACACTTGGAAGCCCATACAGCTTAGCCCTAGCCTGGCACAGATGTGGCTCAATAAATAGACACTTGGCTAGTGAAACAAATATTGTATGAGTAAACTTGAGTCTCGCCTTGCAAAACCTTCACACCTCTGAGCTTGAGTGTAGCGAAGCTAGTAGGGGTCTAAGTGATGATGACTTAGCCTTACTTGTCTTTACCATAAGCTGCAGAATTTATTCTCCTAAAGCTGTCGGTAGGGATAAGAGAGGGTATTTGCAACCAATTGCTTCTCAAGGATGGCAGTTTCCCTTTTCAGTAATTAGGTATCCTTATAGCTCCTAGAAGAATCCTATTTTTGCTCATAATTATATGGTGCAGAATTTTTTAGATCCAAGATAGGTGTTTCAGAGGGTGCCATGTTTCTCCAAGCTAGCAAAATTTTTTTTTATTGATTCTGCTTTGAATGTCCCTCCTTTACATTCATTAAGTGTTACTTGCATACCTGAGGCTGATTTGAATTGCTTAAATCAATTTATTAGAAATTTTCTATGAAAAATGTAGATAATGTCAAGGGCACACATTTGATCTCTTGGAATATTGTTCCTAAGCATCTCAGGGGTTTGGGGATTAGGAATATCCACACTATCAAAATTTATCTTCAAGCTAGACATGTCTAAAATCCACCTTATAGTGTTGATATTTGGGTGAGGATTTTCAAAGCTAAGCATGTTCTGGTTAACTTTTGGAATTTGAGTCACCCTCCTGATATTAGTTGGAACTGAAGGCTTTTACTTAGAACTCTTGAGGATTTAGGATCTGAGCTCTTTAAATTAATTGGTGATGACTCTATTTCAGTTCGAATGGCCGAGTCCTTGATACTCCTACTGGCTTAAGACCTCCTTTCTGTAGAACTCCTCCATTATACATTATCAGAGACCGATCACTTATTAGGATTGACACTATGTTTGGCCCCTTGCTTGTGATGATTATTGGAATTGGCATACCTCCTAATCTTAGTGATGGTATTTGACTATGGAGATATCATAGAAATGGAATCATGTCCACTGAATCTGATTTTAATTTTATTTTTGCCCAAAGCTTGGAACATTCAGACGATAAGGACCAGCAGCGGATTTTGTGGAAGCTTCCTATACCTGAAAAGGTGAAGATTGTTTGACGAAATCTTTTGCACCATCCTCACTTGCACCATGACCACTTGACATCTGATGGTGCTTCTTGACATCTGATAAGCTGGAACTTTGTGCAGCAATGACCTTGAATTAAGCACCTATTTTTCAATTTTCTTTCTCTGCTAGAATGTGGTTTCTATGTGAGGAAAAATTTAGCATTAGTTAAATGAGAAGAGTGATGGTATGTTTGATGATCCCAATGTTATGAGGACTATGATTGCAACTGTATGTTGGCGGATTTGTAATTTTCCTGATGACACCATCTTCAATGATACAGTTTGTAACCAACCCTGTGGCTATGTTTTGTAAAGTCCTTGCTGATTTACAAGTGTTGTATGTATTGCCTTATTCTGAAGGACGACGGAAGATATGTTGAATCTTTCTTAAAATTGGGGAGGCCTCAGTTAGGGTGGTGCAAGCTTAATAGTGATGTTTCTCGTGACTAAAATTGCAATGGCAGGACTAGCTTGTAGTTAGGAATTGTAACATACTTTGTACATTCGGTGGATGTGAGTTTGTTGATGATACCAACAGCCTATACTGTGAAGGATACAGTCAAGGAAGGACTTTGAAAGGCTTTGCAAGATAGCATACTACATATTTCAACATTATTGTGGACATCCTCGACCAGAAGTCTCCTCCTTGGAGAATACTTGATACAATTAAATACACTAATGCTACATGAGATTTTTTGTTGGCCTTATAGTGGAAGCACTGGGGTTGTCCACCGGTTGGCAAGCTTTACTATAGTTAACAAGGAGAGTGAATTTTCCCTCCATTTTGACGTTTTCTATTCACTTAGATGCTCAGGGTGAATTTTGTAATCAATTTATTTAATTTAATATAATGTTATCTTTGGGGAAAAACAACCTTTCAAGATATTTTAGATCCTTAAACTTTTTTGATTGGTTAAGGAATACAGTTTAAGCAGTCAAAATGTACAAAATTTATTTCACAACTTACTCTAAGAACAAGGTAATGACGACAGAAACTCAAAACATTATAGACTTGAGGACCCTGTCATATATTAGTCACACCATAAAATCAACAGCTCCTACGTAGCTATGCAAACCTCTCAAACTTCAACATCTTAGAACTTGAAAACACATTAACACACCAAAACTTGGATGAATAGCAACTTAAGCATGAAAAACCAATAAAGTAAAACACAGCAAACAAGAAGAATTACAACTATCCACAAGGAATCAAAACAAACAATACCTCGTACGGTAGGATCTAAAGAACCAGACCTTTCTCTTGAAACTGGAGAGCTTACTGAAGCATCAGTAATGAGCCTCAATGATTTGTTATCAATTACCCTGATAGATCACAATTGGAGCTATTAAGACCAATAAAGGTGAAATCCACAGAGAAGTAACCGAGACAACCCAATGGACGCAATCCAAGCAATAATGAAAAGTATCAACAAGATCAGATTGTGTTACTTGTTTTTATGCAACTTCAGCAAAATGTGTGTATGTATATATGTATCTGTATATAAGGAGAACTGAAATAGAATCCTATGAAGAGGATTAAAGCGTCAAACTATCCCCTCAAAACCAACCATTAAGGCTTCAAGATGAAGATCAATTCCATTTAACATAATCTATGGTGTTCAGAACACTTAAAACAAAAATTTACATAGTTTAGATATATTTTGAAGGTTCATCAAACTAACAAAAATGAAATTGTGCAAAATACATTCAAGCACGAAAGTGAAATCCAAACTATTTCAATTAATAATCCAAATAACTGATGTAATCTAAGAAAATGTTAAAAAAAAAAGGTTGAACTGAGATGTACCGGTGGGTATTTATTAGACCAACCATGAACTTATATACAGACTAATGAAATAAATCAATCAATACTATAGTAAGCCTATCGATTAAGCTTGGATTTTACAAACATTGCATTATTCTCTGAAATCGAGGTAAATCCAATGTTATTTTCTTTAGTTTATTTGCTTATTTTTAAATATCAATAATGATAAATAGATTCATATTCTGGTCTAATATTTAATTCAAATTCTATTTTTTCTTCTTCAACCAACTCAAGATAAAGGCTAAGTCCTCATGTATTGGTTAGATCTATGTGGATCTAGGCTAGATCCGTGCTAATCTGATCAAAATCAGCATAGATCTAGACTAGAACGGTGTGGATACAGCCAACTTGACATAGAACAAGGGTAGATCCATGTGAATTCAGTCAAGATCGACGTACTTTAAGCTAGATCCATGTGGATTCGACCAAGATCAATGCAGATCTAAGTTTGATCCACATAGATATAGCTAAATTCATCTATATCTATGGTAGACTACTAACAGTAATCTAGGATTTATATCATATGTAACTCGTATTTACAAGCTTTTGACATACATATTTGAAGTACATGGTCTTAAACACATGTTGAATCATTATTGAGTAATTTACACACAAAATTAGGTTTTAAAAGGATTTAGATGGCTCTAGAACTGGAATTAGTCAATCTGATTGGTACCAACCAAGGTTCTCAATTTCAGTCTATATCAGTGTATCGAGCCCTGGTTGGTACGACACGCACCGAGGCATAATGATCAAAATCCGGGGCGTACCAACCAATACACCTTGGTAACGGTTGAAATCCAGGCATATCGATCGGTACGCCTCGGTAACGGTCAGATTTCGATCGTTACAACTTAGTGCAAACCCCGTATCGGCCAATACGAGATCAAAACACTAGTACTATCTAGTAGAGGACGGTCCGCGTGCCGATATCCTCTCGGACCAGTATGTACTGCCCATACCGAGCAATACACATCGAAATTAAGAACCCTGGTACCAACCATTTACAACTGTTGGTACAACATGTGCAGGTATCCTGTTGATTCGACCAAGGTTTGTTTTTATTACAGAATTGAGATTTGGAACCTAAATGCATAAAAAAAATCCACCTGTTTAATACTTTTATATTATTGATCAAATCCAAACATATTCCTTCATTAAAAGTTAAAACTCCTTAATTTTTGTAAGAATGTTTTAGCTTTTTTTTCCATTTCTAAGACTTCTTAAATGTGTAGTCTTCGAGAAAGCTTATCTGCAATTTCTAGTTTCCATGTTCTGATCTTGAGGTGACAAGTAATCCTCTTTTACAGTGGCATTGAAGTTTTGCTAATTGAACTGTTTTGTTCAATAGGTTTGATTCATGGATCAAAAATAAACTAGAAGATATTGTGCCTGATAAAGGATGACACAGACAACCATAAGCGTTGACAATTTTTTTCCAACAATTAAACGACACAAATTTAGAATGTAAACTAAAACCAATAAAACCCAACAAATAAATTGATGGGCTTAACAATTGCAAAATATATACATAAATTCATTCAACTTATTGTGATCTAAATCATTAGGTCAATGCATAAAAAGAATCAACCTGTTTAGAACCTTTATTACTGACCAAATCAGACCATATGCTATATTGTTAAACAACTTTTTATTTTTTGTCCACTTCATTCGTATATAAAAATGTGTTAGCACATACCTTATTTTCATTTATAAGTTTTTCTAATCATAGTAATGTGTCTTTGATTTGCAGTTTCTGTAACTGACTTGAAGTGGCAGGACCGAAGCCATGATTATTTCTCTCCCTAGTTACAGTGCCATTGAAGTTCTGCTAATTGAACTATCTAACTAATTTATTGCTGGATTATCTGATTCATGGTTTGGGAATTGTAAAAAAATACAACAAATGATAAACAGATCACATGGACAGAAGCATAGCAGTGATATGCTTTCCAACATTGGATGATGCAAATTGAGAATGCAAACTAAACCCAACAAATAAACCAATGAGGATCAACCAAAAAAAAAATTTACAAGCATATGATGGTGTTATCGTAAACATCAATGCCACCATAATGTAGTTACCCTAGTCCAAGTGGATCCAAAACTTCCACACCACGAGGTAAAGACTGCAAGTTTGCAAGCCCCTTGCGAGCTATTGCAGCTGTTTTTTGTTCAAGACCTTGTGCACCTGGTGCTGCCCGTGTTTCACGCATTTCTCGAACTCTGCGAGCAAGCTGAAAAATAAAAATAAGGAACTGGGTCATTCATATTTTACCTTATCATGGTAAAACATCCGTACAGCGATAATTCAACATTGGATGTATGCTCAAGAACATCAAATCAGTTACCATAACTATTGTTTCAATGACAGTTTTCAAGTTAAACTGATCCTGGTCAGAGGACCTATGCCATGATAAGTATTGAGCAACATAAGGAACAAATTAAAAAAGAAGGGAAATAGTTAGAGTCAGATTGGAAGCAGTTAGAATTGCATCAAATTCTGCTCAATGCAACCAGATTCCACCATCTTTTGACTAATTCAGCAACTTTTAACAAGTTCTGAAGAAGTCCGGTAGTTTTCAACAAATCATGATGGGCACTGCCAATTAGTTCTTGTGCTCCGAGCCAACCATCACGTAGAACCAATCCAGAAAATCCAAATCCCAAACTGATCCTAACCCGATCGCACATTAAGCTTCAGTGTCATCCCAACCAGAATATATTCATCCATAACATGGCACAACAATTCAAAATCCTTGTATGTAGTTTTCTTAGGAACAACCCTACACCTGAAGTCGACATCCTTCCTTCTTGATGAATCCCCTAAAATTATTGCTTATGTTGTTAAGATGCTCCCAATTAAAACCGGTTGGTCCATGCCATCAATGTAGGCCTAATTCATCCATCATGCTCAATCCCTTTTTGAGATAAGAAACACAGTAAATCATATGCTATTTTCTAAAATAACATTCTTCTGGAACTTGGGTGAATTTACATGCTCACAAAGTCACAATATCTATCATAAAAAGTAAAACACAAGTTGAATGTTTTCTGGTAATAAGGTATTAAGTTTTCCCATCGAAAACTTTCTGAATATTATGGCAGAATATTAAGTTTTTCTCAATTTCTCCTACACCTGTCAACTTTATCTTTTCAGCCCATTTCTAGTATCCATTTCGAAGATCTTAATAGAGCAGAATTCTTGCCATCATATAGAATAATAGTGCGATACGAACAATAGGGAACTTTGTTATGCTCGATCTCAAAGAGGAAAAAGAAAAAAATAATATACTCTAGAGATTAGACTAAAGACCAAGAATTTGATCCATAATTCCATCAACGTTCTCAAAATGATTGAAAAGGTTGGTGCTTTGACTAAGCTTACATTATACCAAATTCAGCATTCCTATTGATGAAAGATACAACTGGATGTGGCCTTAACATTTAGATGCCAACTGTGTATTTCCATGCCCGAGGCTCTCAATTTCATGCATCCGAGTGAAGCAGCCAAATGTATTTCTGCTAGAGAAAAGCTATTGACACTAGGAAAGAAAATCTAAAACAATAAAGCTTTAGAAGTTATGATAATGAACATTGCTTCAATTTGGATGCAAGACTCAAGAGACAAACAGCAGGATCTCTCAATTTTACCAATTGACCTTCTCGACATCAAGATTTTTGAACGAGGCAATTTAAAGATAAAAAAAGTCGTCAAGCAAACTTTCTTGGGCATAATAAGACAAAGAGAACAATTAGAATCATCGGCAGTAGCTCCATAAACTTGAGCAAATCTAGAACCATTTAATTAAACAATCAGATAGCACAATAAAAATTTACGAGAGTCAGCACCAATAGCACAACTCGATCCCAAGAATTAACATACAGATCGCTATTGGACAATCAAAAATTAGGCGATCGAGATTACCTCCGCCTCATCGACCCTCTTCCAGCTGCTGGGCTCATCATCGTCCGTCCCCAGATCCAAATCGTCCCTGGACGCCCGGTGTTCGCCGCTGCGCCCCCTCTGCGGCGCAGCGCGGTCCTTAGACGAGTCCTCGTCTCCGGATGAGATGCTCAGCATCTCGACGTCGGAATCATCGTCGTCGTCGACCCCGCCGCCGCGGCTGGGCTTCCGCTGATGCTGCTGCGGGGGCTGCTTCCCAGGAATGGGGTTCGCCCTGGGATTGGGGTTTCGCTGCTGATGCTGATCCTGAGCCATGAAGTGGGGCGGCGGCGGGGGCTGTATGAGGTTGACGACCGGCTTGGAGGCCTTCGCCGACGGCCTCTTGTAGTTGACCTCCCTCTGCGCTTGCTCCTTGAGAGCGATCTGGAGGAGCTCGTCCTCGTCGATGTCGCTGTCACTCGCCATTTATTTTCTCTCTCTCCAATTCCTCTTCCTTCTCCGCCTCTATCGGCCTTCAGATCTGGCGATGGATTTGAAGATGATGGAAGAGGGGGGTAAAGGACGGGATCGGAGACACCGCTTTTGTGGCTCACGCCTTGTTCCGCGGTCAGCAAAGGGCGTCAAAAGGGTTTATTGGTTGATCCGTCTTCACCCGCCGGGTATACATAATGGGTGCCGTCACTGCTGTCTAAGTTATACTGACGTCGGCCTGATCTCAGGTAGCTCCACGCGGACACATATACACGTATTTAAGGGAATATTTTGAACGATAAATGGTAATAAATAACTTAAATTAAATTGCACGAAATTATCTATTACGTTAATTTTTCTTTCGTATCAGCTACTTTTAAATATAATTTCTCAGCTTTAAAGATAATTGTGCAACGAGGGTTTGCTAACTTGAAAGGTGTGTCCCCATTACACTTTTAGGTTTAGAAAAATATCTATGATTTTATATGTGTGGAAAATAATTGTGCCTCTAAGGATTCTTATACATCAAAATTCTTATAGAAATATATTTAAGGTAATTGATAGTGTTAATATAAATCTTGGTTGTCTGATCATAATGTTGATTTGGAGCCAACTAGGATCATATTTCATATGTATCTCTCCTATTAAATCATCATATTTCATACTTATCTCTTCTCTCGAATCATGTTGAATCTATAAAACTATATTAACAAAATCTTTATGATGATTAAGTTAATCTCAATAGCATGGTATTAATCCAATATTGAGTTTGTGTATTAAAATTTAAAAGTCTTGGAGCACTGAACTTGATTGATTGTTTATCCTAAGATTTATGATTATTTTATGATTGACAATATGAATTAATATCGAAACAATTAAAAATCTTTCTTATTCGATAACTTACAACAATTATGGATATGATTTTAATATCTAAAAAATAATATTATATTAGTCATAGGATATTATTGTATGGATAACATAGTGTCAGGGTATGGGTTACATGCTGATAAGATATAGATGTTAGTCATATTATTATTCTAAAAAAATAATTTCATAATAGCTTTTGAATTTTTAATCTTCTAACCAACAATTGGAATGCCTCATTATTATATCTTAATTTTTAAAGATGAACTAATGGATTAATTGATTCTTTAACAAATTTTAAGGGGTGATAAGTAAATATTTGATTGTTATTGATGTGATATGTAAGCTCACGGTAAATTATCCACTTTAGATATGCCTGTACGGGTTTATCATTTCAAGACATATGAATCTCAAATGATATCTTTGAGGATAAGAATAATTTGATAGACTTATAAATCTTTGATTCTCTATTAGTAAATCAATGCAGAAAAAAAATAATTGACTATCAAAGATAATTACAGCAAAAACAAGTGTACTAACCGAATAGTATGATTTGATTTATATACTCAGCACTCTATATGTGTGTCATTTCATCTCTATTAAGAATTATTTCACTTTGTCGGATATCAAAAACGATAAAAATAAGATCGATCCCATAAGTTCAAAGTGAAAGAATATTGATAATAATAAAAAATTGACCTAATGAGAAGATAGGAGACACAAAAATTGAAATGGAAGGTGGATAACATGTTGGGGAACCTCATTTTAAGTTCCAACAGATTTCACCTTACATTTATCTCATGTTTTTCCTATTTCTCTTTTATTTGAGACCAATTATCACCAGAAAAGATTACATTCAAACATGAAGCATAAGAGGCAAATGAAGATGCAAGATCATGGAAGAAAAGGGAATAACCATTGCCTATTGATGACAGAGATGATGGTGCAATTATTATTTATTACTAAAAAATATTTTTTTACATTTGATATTATAAGGAACAGAATTTATCTAAACATACGAGCTATTGGATCCATGGTTTTTGTGCATGCAAATGCATTAGATAATACAAGTATTGGTAAATTCAACATGTACATTTATATTGCAGTTGTATATTTTACAAATATGGCTACTCATTTTATGATTGCATTTATAGATATATAATTTATAGCATGATATTATAAATGGATAGATACTGAGAGATTGTAGTGATAAGAAGGAATTTATGCACACACAAAAAAAAAGGAGCATATAGGCAAAGACAAAAAAGGTATATGTATCAACTTAGAAGCATGACAGGATAAATATTTTCTCATCACAAATTATATAATTTGGATTGTCTAAATCACCTTAATATTTTCTCTTATTTATTAGAAACGATAAGATTCTCATCAATATGAGATCTCAGGAGGGTCAATATGTAGATTATTTTTATGATTCAGATTATTTTTATGATTCGAATGATGACCTCTAACGGATCATAATGAAATAATCTTAATATTCTACTTATTTTTTAGAAATATATACATATATTAAAAAAAGTCAAGTTTTTACAATTATAGTTGAAAACAGGTCAGGCTGTGCTTCTTCCTCCAAATGTAAAGGTGCATGAATGGGGAAAAAAATAGAGGTTTGAATGTAGGGAGAAACATTGGAGTTAAGTGTGTATGACATGCTTAAGGATATTGAGTATGTAATGGGAAATGCACACCCAATATTACAGATAAGTAAAAGCGTATAGACCGCACAAGGAACAATCATGGAGATTCTCAAGGAACAAGAATGAGATATACCACACCACAAGGAACAATTATGGAGATTCCCACGAAACAAGAATGGAGGAACATGTGATCACTCGTCTTTGAAGGAACAAGTCCTGTGCTTTTCTGATAGAGGTCCCCTTCCGGTCCACAAGGAAAAAGAAAGCCAAGGAGAAAAACTCACATGGTTCACAGCATTCTGCATCATATCACCACCTCGAGTTGTTTCAGATCCCATCAACATGTCAAAAGATAAAAAAGGCAAAACTTGCTGTGATGAAGCAAAAGTTTTTGTCGATATGAGAAATCTTGTAATGAAGCAAATTATTAAGTGGTTATGTAAAGAATAAATATAAGGACTGTCAGACTCAGGCAACCATTGTCAACTTCCGATAAATAGCCTTCATTGCAGAAACAGATTTTAAGCAGTGATGTTATGGCAGTTCACATATATTTATGGTACCTAAAGTACAGGTACAACTCGAGCAAATCCAACAAAACCACATCAATTTGGAAAAAGACTCGCGTGATTCAGTCTTGAAAAGCAGCCTGAAGAGTAGTAACCGTGACTTGGGGACCATGGAACTCAGAAGCACTTCCTGTGGACAATGGAAGGACCGGATTCCTCGTATTCGGTCTTGGAGATCCACATCTGGTGCATTGTTAAACAAAAAAGAGTAAAAAATTATTATCATGCTTGGATTTGCTTTGATCAGGTCAGGAATAGTTGGAAATGAAAATTGCAACACATAAGAGATGCATGATATAGCAGCGAAACGTTTCTGAATCTTGATAATTTGAAAACGTGGATCAAGACATTACCTGCTGAAAAGTGCTGAGCGAAGCAAGGATGGAGCCTCCAATCCAGACACTGTACTTCCGCTCTGGAGGGGCAACCACCTTAATCTTCATGCTGCTTGGGGCGAGCGCTGTGATCTCCTTGCTCATGCGGTCAGCAATTCCAGGAAACATAGTCGTACCACCACTGAGAACGATATTGCCATACAGGTCCTTTCTGATATCCACATCACACTTCATGATGGAATTGTAAGTGGTCTCATGGATACCAGCAGCCTCCATGCCGATCAGCGATGGCTGGAAGAGAACCTCTGGGCATCTGAACCTCTCCGCACCAATTGTGATGACCTGCCCATCTGGTAACTCATAGCTCTTTTCCACAGAGGAACTACTCTTGGCATTCTCCAGCTCCTGTTCATAATCCAGGGCAACGTAGGCAAGCTTCTCCTTGATATCCCTGACAATTTCCCGTTCAGCAGTGGTAGTGAAGGAATAACCTCTCTCCGTAAGAATCTTCATCAAAGCATCTGTGAGGTCACGACCAGCAAGGTCCAAACGAAGGATGGCATGAGGGAGGGCATATCCTTCGTATATAGGAACAGTGTGGCTCACACCATCACCAGAATCAAGCACAATACCTATTAAGAAGAGTGCCACAGATCAGCATTCACATGTCATGTTTGAGACTTCAATTCATAATCAAGTTGAAGTGAGGCATACCGGTTGTACGACCACTAGCATAAAGGGAAAGAACAGCCTGAATTGCTACATACATAGCCGGAACATTGAAGGTTTCAAACATAATCTGGGTCATCTTCTCTCGGTTTGCCTTGGGATTGAGAGGGGCTTCGGTGAGCAATACAGGGTGCTCCTCAGGGGCAACACGAAGCTCATTATAGAAGGTGTGATGCCAGATCTTCTCCATGTCATCCCAGTTGCTAACAATGCCGTGTTCAATAGGGTACTTCAAGGTCAGGATACCTCTCTTTGATTGAGCCTCGTCACCAACATAAGCATCTTTTTGACCCATCCCAACCATGACACCGGTGTGGCGAGGTCGACCTACGATGCTAGGGAATACAGCTCTAGGTGCATCATCTCCGGCGAAACCAGCCTGAAAGAGAACATTTATATATGTTGTTTGCAACATGATCAGGGAAAGAGGGACAAATTATAACATAAGAGAGGAAAAGGATGTCTAACCTTGACCATTCCAGTACCATTGTCGCAGACAAGAGGCTGGATATCCTCGCCGTCAGCCATGTTATGGATATCTGCAAAACCAAATCAAAGAAGGAAGAACATATAATTCGACCCACATGCTCTAGCAAATTAATACCTAATAATTCAACATCAAAATAATCTTCTATTTATATACACTAATCCTTCCATAAACACAGGAAAGGCTGGTTTGACACTCAAAAGAGTAATTGAGAAATCTGCAACTATGTCCAGCAAGAAACTACAACGAAACTGTTTCGAAAGTTTCAAAGCAAGTATCAATATTATGTGACAAGAATTAATCAGGTAAAATCATTGATCACTTCATATTGTTCATAACTAACATATTTCCAGGTATAATAATTCGATATTTTCCCCCAAAAGAAACAGGTATTGAATATTTTCTTTTCCAAATTTCAGCTTCACAGCTGATGAACAATAAACAGAAAGTAATTTTTTTTTATTTTAAGATCGAGCATCATGAATAAAAATATCATCAAACAGATATTAATAGAGGAACTCAATATAAAAGCAATATATGGGAGAATCAAATCGTTCCAGAATCAGAAACCTAAGGAAGGGAAATCCTTCACATAATATCCAAACACAATATCTTTAGCTTAAAGAATCAAGAAACAAGATAATGAGGCAGAAAAGGCGAGAACAGAGAAGCTGAACACCGAAGGTCAATAAGTTACCAAATCTTCGCTCGATCCACGATGTACCGATACGAATCAACAATCATTTTCTGAACCAGTTAATAGAACAATTTATACGCATCTAACACAACGTAGATCATACAGGAGAACTGGCGAAAACCTAAAAAATAAACCAAAATCGAAGGCATTCTACATGCTTAACACAGATCGGAAGACGAAGTCGACTGACCTTACACCGAAGCCCCACTGAGCTTCCCCAAGAGATGGAGAGAGAGAAAGGTGCGGAGCGGCGACGAGGGAGACGGGGAGCGAGGCGAGTGGAAGGGTATTAAATAGGAAGAAATCGAATGGATTTCGCTAAATTTCTGTCACGAAAATTTTGCGGGTCTCATTGCAGTCGCGAGATCAAAGATAAATAGAGAGAAAAAGGAAAAGAACATGCAGCTCCTGTGTCTCGACCGAGCGACGAGACAGCTTAAATGGTCTTTCTATTGGTTCGACTTATGGGCTTCAGGATACGTGTTGCGGATCCCATAGAGAATGTCGAATAAGAGGCTTAAACCCAGTGTTTTATCCCTTGAGCTAGACACGGAAGTCGAATCTGCCTTTTGTGTTCGTCAATGAGCTGTCTCGAGGGAACGCCAATCGTCCGATGGAGCTCGGATCAGGGTCATCTAGGCCGTCGGATCAGGTCCGGCATGACGTGCGGTGTTGGAAGGTTGAGGCGGGGTGGGCGTGCGCCCACGCCAGCCCATCAGCCACTCTTTGATTAGCTGGCGCAGACGAGATGGGCCCCATGAAGCGTAGCAAATCCCAATTGGAAATGACTGGGGGCCGCCGAACGTGGCAGATTCCAACTGGAAATGATGGTGGCCAACATAATTGAAATATATATATATATATATATATATATATATATATATATATATATATATATATATATATGCTGGGATTTAAATTCTGAAAATAAAAATATCATGAGTTAAAGCCCCCAAAAAGATTCCTCGCTGGCTGAGGTGAGTAGTAAGGCTGATCGAGTTGCTCATCAATGTATATTAATGATCTCTCAGACAAAGTGGTGGGTAGTTGACTCTTAGAACATGAATTCAATACTTAATATCCTAATATTTTGACAAAAGAATAGTTTGTCTATTATTATCAAAGGTATTTTTATTTGAACCATTTTTTTCTGAAAAAACTGATATACTTTTTTTCTCAAATGTTTTTTTTTAATTCACAAATTGTGTCTCCAATTTTGAATAATATTAAAAGTATCCTTTATAACCCAATAATAATTTTCTCACTAGTTTTGAGGATGGTCCGAGTGGATGGGTATTTTTATTTAGTTTATTTATAGTATTTTTGTTGATGTAAAAAAATATAAAATACTCATATTAGACTTCCTTAGTGACGCTATTGGTAGGTTATTACGATATCATATTTTTAGTATTATAATTTACTTGATCGATGTTAGAAATTTATTTAAGTTATTTATATTTTTTACTGTAGCGACCAAAACATTGTGATATGCCCATTTTTTTATCCCTATTTAGGTGATATTTATGAATTATTATAAATATTTATTTAAATCATAATATGGCATATCATTTGATTCGCTTATAGTATTTTCTAATAATATTATAGTTTTTATTGATGTAAAACTATTGAAAAATATTATGAGCGGTATTATATTATATCTTTTTAGTTTACTCGTATGTCATTATAATATTAAATTCTTATGTTTGAAATTGACTTATTAATATTATAAGTGTATCCGTATCATTTATAATGTTTTCAAGTATGTTTTATAATATTTTTATTACAACAATTAAAACAGTAAAAATACTATAATATCCACTTGAATTCATTCACTATATAGATTGGACTATAAGATGACTCCAAGAATGACAAGAACTATACATTGAGATAAACACACACTTATTTTGAGCATTATTAGAAACACAACACATTATTTATTAAACAAAATAATCTTTTCTTTTATATACATATATACATATATATATATGATTAAATATGGTGATGGATAACTTTACATAGAGTATCTAAAAAGTAAACAAGAAGCCATACTTTTTTGTATGACGTACAAGTTGATGATATAAGAAAAAAAATGACTAATTTTGTTTGGGAAGAATCGAATGTCATTCATATTTTGATAAGTTTGTGCATATATATCAAGCTTAAAATAGGTATGAAATATCTTTTACACTTCTTATTGACATGACATAAGGCATCTTAAGTAGATACTTGTATTTTGCGCATATATTGATTAATTGGTGCATTGTTCACAACCTTTTGCATTCATATATTCAAAACATACAATCTACGAGTAAGCTAAACTAGCTAAAATGTGGTGTGAGTTATTTGTGGCAATCCATAATGGTCCATCACCCATGCACTGAGATATATGGTTGTGTACTTAAAGAATAATTACTAATAAAAGAATTTTTTTGAAAATTATTATAATTATTTAAAGAACAAGAGGAACATTGGCATATATATATATATATATATACAGTAGTTGAAAGAGAAAAAATTATTAGTATGGCAAAACTCATTTATAATAGTTTATGTATTGAGAAAGGCACTAATGATGTGGAAAAAGATTAAAATTGCTTATGATATGAGGATTAAGGAAATATGATAAAGTTGTCTTTATAAAGCATCTAATAAATATTACAATTCAAATATAGAAATATGAAACAGTGATAAGTTTAGAAATCTTATATTTGCTTGTAAAAATTAGACCAAACGAGGTAAAGAAGTTCTAAAAAAGGATGAATAGATGAATAAGTGTTTAGGAAATCATGCAGTTTAATTGATATTTTTTTTTGGGTGCTAGTTTATGAGAATTAAGAAGATATTCAGAATTACAATAATTACACAATAATTAAGATATAGGAGTCACATTTCATAAGATCACTTAAGACACATCATTTATACTATATTCTTATTATATATATGGAAAGTTAATAAATAGATATCTCTATTCTAACATTTAATGCATATCTAATTTGATGTCTTCTTTTTATTTTTTTCCCTTATTTGTTACCTTTATTTCACTAATTATGAAATGATATTTGATTTTTTTATACCTTCTGTAAAAAAAAAATATCATGGCCTCTATTCAGATGATGGGTACATTATTTTTCTACTTAATAGTTTAAATATCAAGTGCTTTCTTGAAAGAAGTAGATAAACTCTAATTAAAATTTGGCAAAAAAAATAAAAGAGAAGAAGAAGATATAGAAATTCTCAAAGACATTTCTAAGTTCTTCACCATCTCTTTCTTATTTTGTAAATAGTGTAGGATAATATTGATTTATAGTCATAACAACAATCCTTAAATTGAATATAACGTTTGTCATAATTTAACTATTACATCAATCTATTCTCATAATTTTGTGACACTTAATTTATATTCTTTAAATAATGTTGGATGTATGTATACTTTCAAAACCACTATTAGAGTGTGGCAAACACTATTAGAGTGGGCCAAATATATCTATCTTTGCTAATTATTTCGTAAGTTTAATGGTAATAGTATAGCTGAATTCATAATATATTATATTATAATATTAAAAAAATAAAATTAATATTAAAATAAATAAATATATTATATTTTATATATATCCTTCAATGCTATTAAAAAATCTTTATTTAATCGATAGAGATATCATACTCGAATTCAAAAATTACAGTATTATAAGATAATTAGATTCGTCTTCTCATGTCTTCCTATCATTGATATGATTACTAACTCGTATCACTAAAAAATATATATAAGAGATAGATCCATAATTTTCTAATAATGTCAAGTATCAATGTCTCTGTACCTTCACATATCATGTGCATAATTAAATAGGAAAGTTCATCAACAGATTTATATCTAGCGGTATTCCGAAGTCCAAACTAATTGACTTCCACATTAAAGTGAAATAGAGGAGCTTTGTAAAGCTAACGTTCATTTCGGTCAATGATGTCGTTATAGTGAGCCCAAAGTAACTCATAATGGAGCACATCATGGATTTCCATGGAGCGAAGTCAGGCCATGGCACGAGCGGTCACCGATATTTATGTCTCACCTAGAGTAATCATATCCGGTTGCACTATAAATTCCAGGAGTCGGAGGTTTCACTGCTTGGGGGTCCGTGCACCGCCTCGGGTCCATCCGTAAATTCGTTGAAGTTACGGAGCATATACGTGAGCGTCTCCATGCCCGTACGCGTCGGAGAGTTCTCCGCACGATGCCGTCGATCTAGGGTTTCTCGATATCGGTAGTGGGAGATTAAAGGTCGAAGGGGGAGGGTTTTTTGGAACCCTAACAATCCAAGTCGAACGGTTTCGGGATTTAAGTCGAGTCAAAAATCGATTCCAGAGGTAGGCGCTTTTAATCGCCCGATTATTTCCCTTCCCTACAGTAATCACTTATTGGTTATCCACTGCGGACTGCCAAAACCGTTCTTTGATCTTGTTTTTGGTGGGACTTTTTTGGTCGGATCTCTTTTTCGTTGAATGTTTTGGTTGTAGATTGGATTGGCCTAGTCAATGCTGCAAATCCCTTATTTAGATGGTCGTTTGATTTCTCGGTAGAAGCTCATAGCACTCGATTTTGACTTTCGCTTTGGGGTTCTAGCCTCTCTTTTTTGGAGTCCACAGTCGTTGATCGATAAATCCAGTGGGAATAGGATTTTTTTCTTCTTTTCCGAGTTCTCTCTGACAAGATTGAAAATTTACTTGAGAGATGTTAACTCGCGTGCTGCCATTCGCTCGATTGATCTACCTCGTCAAGTTCTCCTGAACCAGTTTCTTCAGAAATCGGAGAAGTCTATGTTCACGATTGCGAAATATAATGTGCCGATTCTTTCTCATTTGATTTCCCCCGGCAAGCAATCTGCTTTGGGTGCTTACTGAATTTTTCGACTCGACTTGAAGTGGAGTTTTTTGTGAATATTTGATGTCCCAATTCCCTATTTGCTTTTAAGGATTTCTATCTTTAGTGGAGATTTCCAGGACTTACTCGGAATTTGTGGATTGAAATGGCCACTTCACCAAGCCATTCCTCCCCAGAATCTGCTATCATTGAGCAAGTGATCACAGAATTCTTTGCAAAGAGCCTTCACATTATTCTTGAGTCGAGATCTCCGTATGTCTCCTCCCGTAACTATAGCGTGGATCAATTTATGTCGTCTCCTTCCTCCTCATGCTCCTCGTCAAGCAGCATGCCAAGGGATAAGTGGTTCAACCTGGCATTACGGGACTGCCCTGCAGCTCTTGAGAATTTTGACATCTGGCGGAAGAGCAATCTTGAGCCCTTGGTCATCGATATCATCCTCATCCGTAGGGCATTGGTCCCGGATGTGGCCCGTCCTCTTGGTGGATGCCTATTGCGGAATTTCTCTGGGAATTGTGATCTTGCTCGGGAGCCTAAATCTTGGAAGATTGTTGAGAGGTGGATTGTGCAGTACGAAAGGCATAAGAGCAGCAGTAGCAAGAATCATAAGGATGTACGTAAATGTGGTACGAAAAATAATGGGGGTTCTTCCTGCTCTTCCGAAACAGCATTCTACAAGAAAACGTATAAGAGATATATCATTCTGTTTCGCTCTTTGTATGTATTTATTAGGCTTCTACCTACATACAAGCTTTTCCATGAGCTCAATTCCTCAGGCCAAATCTGTCCGCTTAGTCTGTCTCACAGAATATCTTCTTCCATTCAACCTTTCACTCAGGAGGATGAGGCCAAGATGAGCCAATTTACTTTTGTGCCAATTGACACTCCTCGAGGTAGGCTGAGTTTGTCTGTGCAGTACCTTCGTACATTGGAAGATATTAGATCCGAACCTTCTGCTCCTTTGTCTGTGCAATTTATATTGGATTATGTTGGTAGTCCAACCACTGATCCTTTTAGAAGGCTGAAGTCTCTTCCTTCAGCACCATCATCTCCTGCATTAGTTTCATTTACCAGACAGCACAGTTGGAGCAATGACCATGGGGCTTTAGCTTCAGTACCTCTTTGTCCATCAGTTGCATGCTCCGAAGCTCGTGGCATCTGTTGTAATCCAAGCCTGTGTCTTCCTTCTCTTATTCATCGCAATGATCATTCTCCACCAGTAATCTCAGAACCACAGAATGCAGCTGTGACCCATAAAAACAATATGAGTTTTGATGAGTTTTGGCCTTCTCCATTTTCACCGACATTATCTCCTTCTTCACCAGCCCATTTGCCTGGTCAACGTTCACCAAATGCTCTCCAGTCAGTATTCAGTTTCCCAATTGAGATAATAATCTTGAACTATGTAATTAACAATATTTCTGTGTTATACAGGTCTGGGAGTTCTCAGATTGATATTGCCAAAGCACACCCTATCACTGCATCTCAAACTCAGGCATGTTCCTCTGAAGGTAAGCTACAAATACAGATGGATACAGTAAGATATGGGAACTATCAGACTGGCCCAACCATTGTCAAGGTAATATGTTTTTTTTTTTCATTTTAATATAGAAAAGTTGAAATTAACTGTTTATCTGAAGGTGCTACCTTTATGATTTTTCCTCCTGAAAGCACCATCGACAAACATTAGTTGAGGTTGTAAATTTGGAAAGGTATTTATACAGGGATTTCCATCTGGTAAAGATGACACTGAAAAGTTAGCTGAACTTCCAAGCAGTTCAACACAAGGACCACTCTCTAGGAGCCCTAGTGGATTGTCTCTCTTGGATAAGTTCGATGATTCTGGGTTTGCTTGCCCATTTGCTGATTATAAAGATGTAACAGAATCATGCAACAGGTATCCTGCTGTATTTTTAAGTTCTTAAAGATCACCATCCATTGGGTTCTTCTTTTGCATGGATTATGTGCTATGAAGCTCTAGCTGTACATATGAGTTAGTGAATTTGTATATTTGGAAACAACAGCAGCTAAATCTATTACCTGATGTGCTTCTTTGAATTTTGGTTCAACTCTTTAAGTATGCTGCATGTTGTACCTAAGATCTTTTGTTTATTTATTGCTGCTAGCATGCAGACTTTGTCTAGTAGATAGTGGTCATTGCAAAGAAAGGAATTGTCAGTATTTTTACAGTGTTTTGGCACTTACTGACATTCGATGTGGCGTCTATGTGGCCTATTAATCTTTTGTGCAAATGCAAGCACAAGCTTACATGTTCTGTAGTTCTCTCATACCATGGGCATTCTGGTTTGAGATAAACCGACCATCCATCAAGGTTTATTGTAGATTTTTATCTTTTGGATTGTAGTGTCCTTTAGCTGAATCTAGTTCAGATAGTGAACCATATGCTTGAACTGAATCAGGTTAAGAACTATTTATTTAATTATTATTGCATTTTTGAAATTGAAAATTCTTATGTTTGTTAAAGTTCGCAAGTGCTTTTGTTAGGTTGAAATTGACTCATTGTTTTGTAAATTGGCTCCCAATGGTTTTCTTAAATGGGGATATTTGGCGGTCACCACGAAGTACACCACACCACCAACCAAAGCACAATCTTGCAGTTATATAGTCATTATATCTTTAGATCTGTCTCTAAATAAAAAAAGGTGGGGAACATCCAAGTGAAGCATGAGTTATGTAGGTTGGACTGCATTTTGACAGATGAAGATTTCATCAACCAAAAATTAGAGGATTGCATAGAATTGTGGATTCTAGATATGCATATTATCTTGACAACCGTGCTGTGTTATAGATTACTGTACATTGCTTTTTAAGTTATGAGATGGATGGCAAGTTTGAGATGAGAAATAAAAACAAAACTGTTTGAGGTGGTTCAAACCAATTGAAGGAAGACTATTAAATGAAGTGATGAGTTGTCTGATGCATACAAGTACCACCAATCGGAGAGGAAGACCAAGTGTAAGAAACAATGAGAAAGCTTTTAAGGCTTCTGGCATTATTCCCTCTATAGATCCGACCAAAAGAAAACTGTCCATGTAGCTGCTTGAACTGGATAGGTCAAGTTTCACTCTGATATTGGGTAAAGTATTGCTTTACATCGTTTGAAATAGTTAAGTAGATTTTTAGAAATTGCACTTTGTCATTACTAATTGTTTCTTGGAATTGTAGATGCATGACTAGTTATTGAAATTTTGTTATTTGTCATGGCAGTTATAGTAATCATAATATGTTCAGATCTTGTCCAACTCGACATAGCAAATCTGTGTTGCAATATTTTTCTCGGTCAAATAATGGAATGGGTTCAAATCTTTTTCATGTAGCACTGGAAGGAAACCTGTCTATGCAATTAATCTTTAAGATTGCACCATGGACATATATCATGTTGTTGGTCACTTGCAAGGAGTATTGTCTTCTTTTTTTTTTTCAAATTTTGAATTTAACTTCTGCCATCTTTGAAAACATGGCTATTCTATGACAATCAGAAGGTCTCCACATGCTGTCGTTGGTGCTGTTGTACAAATGTTAATGACTGCAGCACCTCTTCGGCAAGATCTCTACAATTTGTGCAGACCCCCTCAAGTCTTCATGGATGAATCCTTGAATCCATGTGTCCAATATGATCAAGCTAACACGGAACAAAGCGAGTGCCCTGCTTCTACTTCAGAAACTTTAGCTTCAGTGCTCTTGAAGTCGAAGACCGCAGCAGAGGGATTAGAGGAGCTGAGAAGGTACAAGGAGATGAAAGAATCAATACTTAAGCAAGGTGCATCTCGGTCATCAGATGTTGACAATGGACCAAGGTCTCCCGGCAATAATGACCAATCATAGCACTGGTTGCACCGATCTCTGTGAACATTTGTATAGAATGTCGTTGGCTCGAAGAAACTGAATCTAAATATACTGATAGATTTGTCTATAACTTTTTAGGTTTAAGTATACATATATAGTGGAGTCCATAAGAGGGCTACTCTCACTTGTGCATCCTATGTGCAGTTTTATGACTGCCTATGTGCTGATACTAACTGAGGTTTAAGAATTTGTGGCTAACTTGAAGACTTGTGAAGTTATGTTTGTCACCTTATTTGTCAATGCACTCAGAGTCCTGTCTGGCTATTAGGAATTTGTATCTTGTTTTATTTTGTGTTTTTTTAATCACAGTCATGGACTGGTGTTCTATCATCAGCACCTCAGACTGTTACATGTATTGTAGGTATCTATCAACAGTGTGTGAAATTTGAAGCAATTCCATGCACGAAAAGGTTCTCATTGACTCAACTTTAGCGGTCTTCTCATTTTAGGAGCAATGAAAACAACCGAACCTGTTTATGGAGGGGGGAACTTTATCTGATAGAAATTTAATTTAATAGTAATAAGTTGTAACTTGTAACGGTTTCCATACCTTATCAGTTTTATGAAAATGGGTAAATGTGAGGCGGTGTTAGGTGATCGACACCTCGATGTCAAGTTGTTGACATCTCTTGATACTTCAATACTAAGTGATCAACACTCCAATGCTCGATGATTATCATGTGGTTGATGTCTCACCATCATATGATCGACACTATATGATAGGGTGAGTCGAATATTATCATGTCTCAAATTTGATGCACCACAATCATATCACAATCTTTATGCAACACTCCAATGCTCGATGATTATCACGTGGTTGATGTTTCACCATCATATGATCGACACTACGATAGGGTGAGTCAAACATTATCATGTCTCAAATTTGATGCACCACAATCATATCACGATCTTTATGATCAACGCATGCCGCAGAGGTAATAATACTCAAAACCTACTATAAAAAAGTTTCCCAAACTCTCTAATCTAAAATGCTGGTTAAATCATTAGAATCACTTACTAATTTAAACATAAGATGAATATTGTCAGGTGCATCCCAGGCGCTTCAACAAGATTTAACTTGAGATTAATTCAAAATAAAGACCTAGGTTGACTCAAAATCAGCAAACAAAATCATATTTAACAACTAAAAATTTATATTTATTCTATGCAACAAAGACAAAGACAGGCAAATAGCTTAGATTTTAGCTTGCTTAGTGTGAAAGTACATACTGGTGCTTCAAGATAATAATAATTTACATGAAATCAAATTCATTACTTGAATTGTATAATTAGCAAAGGAATATTATCGTAAATTCACACTACATTTGGATGTATCAATCCAAGCTTTTAGTTACTATTGAATTAGCGCAGGAAATGTGGTGGTCATACCAAAAATAACTAATGGTTGACCATCACGGAGGTTATAATTTACCTCTAGTAAGTAGTACCTGTACATGACTAAAATCCCAGATTATAAGATTAATCATCATATCTGCAGCAAAGAAGCAAATCATTTTCTTTTATTATTATTATTATTATTATTTTTCTTTTAAGACATCTTCATTTTCAAAAGCATAAAGGAAGATAACTTACGTGGTCAGTCGCAAATGCCTAAATCCACAGCACTGCCAAATAATAGTACTCCACTCCATATGTTCTGACAACAAAGAATGATGCGTCTCCACTGTTAGATACCAGTTAAAGGCGAAGCCAATCAGATAAATGTTGTGCTACCCTAAGATGATAGAACGAAACAATACAAATACAACATAAAAGCAAATCATATAAGGACGATAGTCAAATGTTGCTCTGGCTACTATAGGCAACCAAAACCTTAAAAAGTTCATCGAGTCAAACAACAATCTCGAAGGACCTAGTGCAAGAAAACATTATTTCTTGTGCAGAACACAGAAACAATTCTCTGGGCCTATATCCGCAGCGATACAGGGAGGTGACATCTTTCCGTCCTGGTACCAGCATGAGCGTTTCTGAAATAGTTCTTCCAAGAAACTATCGAGCTTATCGATGTTGACGTTAGGCATAACTACAACATGTGCGATGTTTCCCTCGCAAGCAAGTTGCCACCGCCGGACAAACTCATCATCTTTTGGCCTCTCAAACACCACGGTGCTACTGAGCTCGTTAAGCATCGCACCAATTCCTGCTTCTTTCAGACGGTCTTTTAAATAGTGTGCATTTCTTAAGCACTTCTGAACTTCCTTCTGAAAACCTCTATAACCTTTTCTGTTCAGGGTGTACCAGAGGAAGATTGGAGCATGACCGTTTCGGCTCCCCATGATGGTGGCGTCCCTGGAAGCAAGATATTCTACGTTACTTGAAAGCACGTTGATGTGCTTCAATCTTGTTATTTGCACACCACAAGGCATAGGACACCCCACAAACTTGTGACCTGACACACTCACACTTCCAATAGGCTTTTTAAACGTCACTTTAGGTGCCTGTCCAACATAGTAAAGCAATTGTGGAAACTTTAGTACCAGAAAGAAAATCTAATATAAGCAACAATGTAAATGCAAATGATCTATGAGATGAAGATATTGTGGTCAAATGACAAAACCTTTTGCGAAGCAGCATTAACATGGTTATGCATATGTGCATAGGAAGCTAGTAGTCAGAATAGAAGACAGAGTGGAACATACACGTTTTACAAATGGCATCATGAGCCCAAAGAGAGCACCATCGCAATGGATGTAGAATCGACCCTTAAAGCCATTTTCTTCAAGGGTTTGTATTACCATATCAAGATCATCAACTGCTCCCTTTACAGTAGTTCCTGCACAAGATGAGCTAAGAGATCAAGAACTATTGCCATTAGGGAATAGAATGAAATAAGGAATACTGAGTGTCTCACCAATGTTGACATTGATAACGGCCGGTCTCTCCATGTTCTGAAGCAATTTAGCTTTAAAGTCGATGCAATCAATTTCCCCAGAGATCAGAGTGTTGACCTTCACACACTCCATCCTATACATCCGTGCGGCTTTGAAAACTGAGTAGTGGGATTCCTTCGAGGCATACAAGATACCATCTGGAAAAACTTCCCTCCTGGCAATCCAATTTCAGATAAATTTACTGTCATGCAGCAGTCTTGCAGATTTTGCACTATATTTGAATAAGTGTTCCCTAAGCAGGCTAGTTGTTTCAAAGTATCAAATCACAATAGCGAAGAAAAGACACTAACCCGACGAGAATACCATGCAAATTCCCTTCAGTACCACAGTTTGTGATATAACCCCAGTATTCATTCTTTTCCAATTCCCAGAGGCGAGCAAACCAATCCAACACCCCGACTTCAAACTGCCTGGAATGGACACCGTAGTTACTCTCAATAAAGGGGTCACCAAGGTTGTTGATGGAGAAGTGTTGCAGCTGAGCTAGAGCACCATAATCAAAATCCAAATTGTATGGATAACCTATAAGAGAATCATACATGGATAGACATGGAGTATGAGAAGCCTAAATAATACAAGGCATCTAGCAACCAGTTGTATATTATATATCCTTAAAAACTTTTAACACCATACAGTTCATTGCCAAATACTTAGAAAGAAAACAGCAGGACAATATGCTATGAATCTACAAAGTATGTTGAACAACAAGATCAGATTTTTCCAGAGAAAAGAAACATAAAATTCCACATGGTACACAGTCAGCTTAATTTTGCATGGGAATCATAATGGACATCAGTCTTCAACTTTTAACAAGCGGACCGACACAAAAACCTACTAAACCATATACCATATAATATCCAAAAATGACTTTTTCACTTCGATTGACCTTATCAAGAAATGCCAGAGATAAATTTTTGGCCAAACATTTACACAAAATATGATCTTGGCATGAATTTAGCAGATCTTTCTTCGCAATAGAAGTAAAAGGCATTATGCTGCTGGGAGAAGTTCTTAAATTAGATTCACTTACTTGACTATTAAACTAAAAAGTCTGATCACAAATTCTCTTACAGTTAATGCGAAATTTCTGAAAATAATTGAAAATAGAAGCTCAAATTATACCTAAATGGTGTTTGGTCCTCTCAATGAGTGATCTCCGGTACCTCGCCAAAACACTGGCCATATAAGCTTCCCTTTCCCCGGTCACCTCATCATCCACCTCCGGCTCCTTAATGGTAAAGCACATTGTGTGCACGTTCCTCCCAAGCACGATCTCCCTGTTCTTCCCGCTACCCTCCTCCCCTCCGACTCCCTCCAAATCCAGCGCCGGCACCGGCTCAACGATATCCGTCGGATCGAACTCCTTGGGCAATGGCTCCACCTTCCCCTTGTCGCACAGATCCATCAAGCCATTCCCCACGCTCCCCACCATCTCTGCCAAAAGAAAATTGCCCTAAAATGGCAAGCAAATGACTCGATCCTCCGAGGGTAACTCCAACCACCAGATCGGCGCCAGACCACCTGATTCAGCAAGAATCAGCTAATAGGAAATCCACAGAAAGAGCACCCAGAAATCAAGGGAAAATAGAGGCAAAATGACTGCAGATCCGCACAAAGGAAACAGTAATCAGCATTCTGGGATGGAGCAAAATAAAAAGGAAAGGAGGAGGAGGTCATCACCACAGATTTCCCCTCCGTTCTCTCTCACGCTCTAAATGAGGAGAGAGATCGCGAGCTGCGGCGGTGCCAAAGGGAGGGAACCGTCGCCGAGGGTTTCGTGTTTATAACGACGGGACGAGAAGCTCCTTGCCGATTCTTATTTCTCGGATGACTCGTCAACAGAGGAAATATAAACCACATACGCGCATGGAGCACGGATGATGGCATACGTAAAACAGGAAACGTCTAAATGATGCTCTACCATTGGAGGGAACCGTGGGTCCTCGCTAAAAGTGGACTGCGATCTTATTGGACGATATACTTGGTTAAGTCGACTCTTGACACAGGCGAGCCGCAGCCTTGAACGCACGTCTAAAGAGATGATCCGTGATTGGGATCATGGGCGGAGTTGCATGTGCATGCGTGTCATGCATATCCAGACATACGATGGCTGACATATGAGGATATGCATTAAGGTACCCAAATCTAGCTGTAAACTGGACATGTCATCTACTTGTTATCGATCACATACTAAGGTTTGAATGCTTCTGTTATAAATTGTTCAAATTAAAAGGAAAAAAAATTCTTTTCAAAAGATTTATTTGAAAAGGTGATTATTTTGTAGTTATTTTGATATTTATTTTTTAAAGATGATGTTTTTGAGAAAAATATCTATAAATATGTATTTGAGGGTAAATAATGAACACATTTCTTTCATACTCTTTTTCTTTACTTTCCGATTGAATTAGATATTCTCTAATTCCTCTTTGAAGATTCTTTATTGTTTGCTCAATACAGATCTTCTAAAGTCTTGTCATATTCACTAAAACTATTTACATTAAACCCATAGCAATCTTATTGAGAAAAGGATGCAAATATCATTTTTAGAAAAGTATTTATACATGTTTCAAGCTTATATATATTTCCTATAGTATTCTTAATTTTGTGTTTGTTATTTGTTTCCATAGTGTTTTCATCATCTTCTTTGTCATATTTTTTCCAACAATCTAAAAACGATATTTGTGAGTTTATACAAATTCACCGTGGAGGCCATAAATACCATCAAATTATTGAATCAAGATTTTGTTCGTTTGGATTGTTTTGATGGAACGGATTTTACCCATTGGCAAGACAAGATGAAGTTCATGTTGACTGCTTTAAAGATCTTCTATGTGCTTGATCCAAATCTTCAACTAATTCCTGATCCAATCGACGATAACATCAATGAAGTCAAGACTAAACAAAAGAAGAGAAATGAAGATGAAGTGATGTGTAGAGAGGACACATTCTCAATGCTCTTTTAAACCGCCTTTATGATCTTTATACAGTGGAACCATTTGCAAAAGCAATTTGGAATGCTTTGGAATTCAAGTATCATGTCGAGGAGGAAGGTACAAAGAAATTTTTAATTTTTAAATATTTTGATTACAAGTTTGTGGATGACAAGCTAATCTTAGCACAAGTGCATGAGTTGTAGGTCATTGTTAATCAATTGAATGCTGAAAAAATCGAACTTCCTGAACCTTTTCAAGTAGGGGCTACAATAGCCAAGTTGCCTTCATCTTAGAAAGGGTATAGGAAGAAGATTTTACATGACTTCAAGAATATCACTTTGGAGTAAATTCAAAAATATCTTCGAATCGAGAAGGAATCGAAGATGAGAAATAAGAGTGAGAACTCTTTTGGCAATATAAAAGCAAATGCTGTGAATCGGCCTAAGAATTCCAACAAAGGCAAGCAAAATAAGGAGAATTATTTTGGCCCGAAAAGGGATCAAAGAAAATTTAAGAAGCCAAAGAGTGGAGGCTGTTTTGTTTGTGGAAAACCTGGTCATTTTACTAGGGATTGCAGATTTAAAAAGGCCAGAAATCAGAAATCAACTTCGTTGAGGGAGATGATAATATAATCGCTACGGTGAGCGAAGTGAATGCCATATTTGATAAGGTTTCTGATTGGTGGTACGATATTTGTGCTATCGTCCATGTTTGCTATGATAAGACACTCTTCAAAACTTACAAAGAAGTCACAGAAGGGCAAGAGATTCAAATGAGAAATGAAGTTCGTTCTAAGGTGATTGGCAAGGGAAATGTGGAACTCACTTTCACTTTGGGTAAGAAAGTCACTCATACTAATGTTATTCATGTACCGGATATGAGTAAAAATTTAGTGAGTGGGAATCTCCTTGGTAAACATGGAATTAAATCTATATTTGAATCCGGGAAATTAATTCTATCCCGTAATGGAACTTTTGTTGGAAAAGGTTATTCCGCTGAGGGAATAGTCAAATTATCTATTGTTGACAATGATTCTAAATTTAATAAAGATGTTGCTTCTATTTATATTGTTGATTCTTATTCATTATGACATGATAGATTAGCATGTGTTGGAACTAGCACCATTAGAAGAATGGTTAAGTGTAGCTTAATAAATTGTGATTTTGATGATCTTAATAAATGTGAAATTTGTGTTAAATCAAAGATGATGAAGAAACCCTTCAAAAGTGTTGAAAGATATACTAATTTATTAGACTTAATACATTCTGATATATGTGAATTAAATGACATATTAACGAGATGAGGTAATTGATATTTCATTACTTTTATACATAATATGTCTAGATTCACATATGTGTATTTATTGAAACATAAAAATCATACTTTTAATGCTTTTAAGGCATATAAAGTAGAAGTTGAAAATCAATTAGGGAAGAAAATTAAAGCTTTAAGAAGTGATAGAAGAGGAGAATACTTTCCTAATGAATTTAACTTGTTTTTGTGAACAACATGGCATAATTCATAAATATTCAGCACTTAGAACACCTGAGCAAAATGGATTAGCAGAAAGAAAAAATAGAACTTATCTAGAGATGATTAATGCTATATTGTTGTATGCTAAATTATCTTATAATTTGTGGGGAGAAGCTTTATTGGTTGCATGTGATATTTTAAATAGAATTTCCTTTAAAAAAAATAAGATCTCTCCATATGAGTTATGGAAAGGAAGACAACCTAACATTGGTTATTTTAAAGTGTAAGGGTGTCTTGCATATTGTAAGAATAATGATCCTCAAAGGACAAAATTAGGACATAGAGGAATCAAATGTGCATTTATAGGTTATGCCTCAAATAGCAAAGCATATTGACTTCTTAATTTAAAGTCTAATATCATAATAGAATCTCGAGATATTGAGTTCTTTGAACATTTAATGACTTCAAGTAATAATGTTTATCCTTCAACTAGTGAAGAGTCACCAATGGAGACATCTCAAAAGGTTGGTGAGCAACCTAATATTCCTTTGATTGGACATCAATCAAGTTCACAAGAGGTTGGAGAGCAATCTTATGAATTAAGGAGAAGCACTCGTGTACGAAAAGCAAAAACATTAAGATTGGATGAGATTGATTCTCAAAGTATTTCTTTTTACCTTGTAGAAGAAACTAATGGGAGAGTCTTAAAAGCAATTCCTCTTGTTTTACAAGTGAAAGATGATCCTAAAACATTTAAAGAAACTATGGCCTCTCGTAATGTTGCTTTTTGGAAAGATGCTATTAATGATGAGATGGATTCTATTATGTCAAACCACACTTGGGAACTTATCAATTTACCTTTTGCCTCTAAACCTATTAGTTGTAGATGGGTATTTTGTAGGAAGTATCATACAAATGGTACTCTCCAAACATTCAAAGCAAGGTTAGTTGCTAAAGAATTTCGACAAATGAAGGAATAGATTATTTTGACACATATGCTCCTGTGGTTAGGATTATATCTATTAGAATTATTTTTGCTTTAGCATCAATTTTTGATCTTTATGTTCATCAAATGGATGTCAAAACGACATTTCTAAATAGAGACCTTGATGAAGAGATATATATGGAACAACCCGAAGGTTTTGTTCTACCGGAAAATAAACATAAAGTGTGTAAACTTATTAAATCATTGTATGGTTTAAAACAAGCTCTAAAACAATGACATGAGAAATTTGATATAATAATTCTTTCTAATGAATTTGTTCATAATATTACAAATAAATGTGTTTATCTCAAAACTTGTGATCATTATATGGTGATAGTTTGCCTTTATGTTGATAATATACTAATAATGAGTAACGACATGAAAGGTATTATAGAAACAAAGAGGTTTCTATCTTCAACATTTCAGATGAAAGATCTTGGGCAAGTTGATACTATACTAGGTATCAAGTTAAAAAGAAATAGTAGGGAATATGTTTTGAGTCAAACTCATTACATAAAGAAAGTACTGAAAAAATTCAATCACTTAAAAATCAAAGAAGCAAATACCCCGTTTGACCCAAGTATCAAATTAGTCAAGAATGTTGGAAGAACAATGGCTCAATTAGAATATTTAAGTGTTATAGGAAGTCTTATGTATGCAACGCAGTGCACAAGACCTGATATAGCATTTGCAGTTAGTAAATTGAGTAGATTTATTAGCAATCCAAATGTAGAGCATTGGAAGGCTATTGAAAGAGTTCTTGGGTACCTTAAACGAATCAAAGATTATGACCTACAATACTCAAAAGTTCCTGCTATTTTAGAAGGATATACTGACGCAAGTTGGATATCGAGTTTTGGAGATAACAAATCCACTACTGGTTGGGTATTCACCTTGGGAGGTGGCGTTGTTTCTTGGAAGAGCAAGAAACAAATGTGTATAACTCACTCAACTATGGAATCAGAATTTGTTGCTCTAGCAGATGCAGAAAAGGAGGCTGAATGGTTAAGGAACTTTCTATTAGAAATTCCATTGACTTCTAAGAGTGTGAATTCAATTTCTATACTTTGTGATAATCAAGCCACTTTAGCTCGTGCGTATAGTGAAATATATAATAGAAAGTCAAGACATATAAGTCTTAGACATAATTATATAAGGAAATTAATCAAGAGTGGGATTATTTCACTCATATATATGAAAACAAGTGAGAATTTGACTGATCCATTCACCAAACCTCTTACAAGAGAAGTTGTAAAATCAATATCAAAATGGATGAGGCTAAAACTTCTTGAATAAAAGATCCACTAATGATAGCAACCCTACTCAATATTATGAAATGAGTAATGAAGAGTTCAAAGGGTAAGAACAAGTCATTGACATGTGGAGTGATTCAGCACTTTGAAATATTTTACAAGTCCCATCTAAAGATGTTAAAGTGCTGGTTGTACCGAATGAAGGTTGAGTTAATTATACTCTTAATGAAGTTCAGTCAAGTTAGGACAAGTATCTCAAAGAGTGACAAAGATACCATAAGAACTTCACCTATATGAACTTAGAAGTGGTGCCGCTTCGATTGAGAGTTGGAGTTTTCTCTCATAAAAGTTGATGAATTTGGATGAACCTAAGGCCATATTAGGGCTGAGCGAGATTTTATAAGGAATACAAGGATGTTATATTTATGTGTATGGTATCACTGGTGTTGTCATTAGAAATAACAAATTCAAAGCTTTTATGCTATTTGGGATTTCGACTTCACTTTGTGATGCTTACATGAACGTAATATTCAAATCGAAAGATATATTACTTTATCCATAAATACTATTTAATCACTTGAAGAAAATTTTAAATTTGAACAAGTAGGGGATTGTTATAAATTGTTCAAATTAAAAGGAAAAAAATTTCTTTTCAAAAGATTTATTTGAAAAGGTGGTTTCTTTTGTAGTTATTTTTCAAAGAATATGTCTTTTGAGAAAAATATCTATAAATAGGTATTTGAGGGTAAATAATGAACACATTTCTTTCATACTCTTTTTCTTTACTCTCCAAGTGATTGAATTAGATATTCTCTAATTCCTATTTGAAGATTCTTTATTGTTTGCTCGATACAGATCTTCTAAAGACTTGTCATATCCACTAAAATTATTTACATCAAACCCATAGTAATCTTATTGAAAAGAAGGTGCAAATATCATTTTTAAGAAAGTGTTTATATACGTTTCAAGTCTATATATATTTTCTATAGTATTCTTGATCTTATGTTTGTTATTTATTTTCATAATATTTTCATAATTTTCTTTGTCGTATTTTTTCCAACGGGTTCTTCAAAAACCGCCACCACATCACTAGTCAAGGGATTACGTGCAAACCTATGGAACACAGGACTCCATACTTCGCCAATCGAATCTGTACAAGTTTCGCTGCTTCTCGTCTCTTTAGATTGAAAGAGCTAATGTTTGATACGAAGCATGTTTGAGAGATCTTAGAAAGTTCTTGACTTGAAATATATATATATATATAGTTTCGGATTTTCTGAAAATGTTGGGCTAAAATCAAACTCGGCAGCAATGAGGATAAGAAGACAGCAAGAGGTTCCCATTCTTTGTCCTCTCTCTGAACCTTGCGTTAAAGGCCGGCTCTTGTTTCGTCCATCATTTGTCCTCAAGCCCACGAAAGCATCGAAATCATCACAAGCATCGAAATTATAACCAGGAAGATGCTTCCACGAGAGAACTACAATTAGCTACTACTCTCTCATCCTTGAGAGGTCACTTAGGTCTTCGAAGTCGGGGCTGTCTCCTGATGCAACTGGGTATTGATGGCACCCTACAGAAGCTTCTTCCATATCACTCGCTATTGCAGTGGACGAGACGGGGAGAGGAAGAAGAATGGCGAAGATAGAGAAGTGGTGGTATCAGTAGACTTCATCTCGCTGTCAGCTGCGGTGCCTCGGCAGCACAAGAATTCTGTGGTGAGGGTGGTTCTTGCAGGTGGGATGGTTGAACTTTATGCAGGTGCAGTCTCAGCGCAGTTGGTGATGAAGAAGTACCCAGGACTATGCCTGACGAGGCCGGACGTCTTCAGGAGACCCCATGAATCCCTTGTCAGCCCCAAGGAAAGGTTACTCCCGGGCCAGAAGTTCTACCTTGTGCCGCGATCGACGGTGAAGAAGCTGAGACAAAACATTCCTACTGGTCCAGAAGGAGGTCTTGGAGCAGCAGCCGTCGAGGAATCAAGTGTCAGAGACGCTGAGGAAAGAGAAGAGTCATCAGATGAATCGGTCTGTTCTGCCAAGGATTTCTACGTTTCGAAGGAGACATGGGCTGAGTGCTTCCTGAAAAGGTTTGAGAAAGAGGCTGAGCAACACAAACAAAACAAGCCTTTCACTCCTCCATTCAAGAAGGTGAAACAACAGATAGGAACGCTGGGTGGGTGGAAACCCAGCCTCAGTTCAGTGAAAGAGTTGTCTCCATGAGCACTTCTTCTTCTGATATCACTTGTAATAACAATTGATTCCCAGCTTTCCTTCTCACATGTATCCATGCACGAATAAGGATTAGAATTTAATTATCTTTTAATGTATTAAGCAATAATTTCCTTCCTTTTCTTTTTTTTTGTGTATATGCCGTTCGTCCGGGCAATCATCTTTTTCCTTTCTTTTTATTATGAACAAAGATCTTACCATGTTAGATTACATCTCGTTCGTAGCATTTGGTTGAGGGTATCAGAATCCAAAATCTCAAACCCATTCGAAAGTAACTGCAATCTTACCTAAATTACATTCCGAATAATTCAATATAGAGCTTTTGAAACAATAAAACATGATAGAAGTAATAAGCAAAATAAATTATGTATTATATTATATTGAATAACATAACATGAAGAATAAATGAAAATATAATGAAAGCATAAAATTAAATAAAGTAAGCATAGAAATATAAATGTGTCATTCAAAAAATTAAAAGATATAAATGAAAATAGTAATTAATACATAAGATAATGATAACAGATAAACAAATTATGTATAAAAGAATATTGATGAAATAATTAAATTAATAATAACGATAGAGGAGAAAAAGAGAGAAGAAAGGATGATTGAGAGAACACTTAGAAAAATATTTAAAAGATGATATATTGCCACTTAATTATTAAGTCGATTCTAATACTAAATATCTAACCCATTTTACTATTTAAAATATTTAAATTAAAATTAATAATAGCATATTTATCAAAATCTTATGAGTCAATCTGTGAGACTAATCAGGATGTTACACATATAGTTTGAGAAAACGTCTATTCAAATAATAATAATAATAATAATATTCTCTAAAAAATAAATAAAAGATAATTATATTTAAAGACATTTTGATCAACAAAGCAGTATATACTTTGAGATCTGATTGCACAGCTTGTATCGGCCAGCATATACTTTGGAGTATACATTAATATCGATCAGTTAGTTGTAAACTTGCACGTTTTGGGTTGACTTGTGTGAGGATAGTTGGATGTACAAGTTGACTTTTGATATGGCTGACATTTATATATGGATAAATTAATTAAAATGCCGGCTTTTTGTAGTCAGAATGTTAATTATCATCATAATTTCAGCTCAATTGGTCTTTAATAAATAGGGTTGATCCAATTGAACTATAAAAGAGTGTGTTGGAACACAAGAAAATCTTGTTGGATTTGAATGATTTCCATTGCTTGATAGTTGACCAAAGCGCAGAACATCCTCCTCATGACACGATCACAATTTATTGGGTAAGACTCTTCTGACACGCTTTGGTTTGACTTGTTACCATAAATTTCTTGCAAACCCGATCTCATCTAAAACCAAATCCTAGTTGACTCTTTTGATGAAATTAGCTTAAAACTTCCTTCAATTTTTTTCCCAAAATAATGTTGTTTATTGCTCATTAGTACTCGTCTCCACGGCCAGTGAGTTTCTCCTCAATCCACAAGAGGTAGTATAATCTGCATATAATCCACAAGAGAGGCTTTAATATTATTTTTTCCATGATTTATTTGAGCATGACAAGTCAGAGCTATTCAGGGTCTTAAATTCCATATCAGCCAAACGATTTTTGTTTTTTTTGGGTGTAAGACGATCGATCTTTATTAGCTAAGTTAGTCAGCATTTTCGAAAGTTTATACCATAAGATTTCAAAGTATCATTGTTATGTGATGTGTTCATTTAGATTCCTTCCAATTGATCAACATTCTGAATAGTAAAACATGACATATATACCTATACTACGATCATAATTGTTTTGCTAAGAGAGAGAGAGAGAGAGAGAGAGAGAGAGAGAGAGAGAGAGAGAGAGAGAGAGAGCTTCATGTGAAACATTTAGATTGTCTTCTTCATGCAAACAAGACCGAAGCAGCCTTCACATCAGCTAGCAAAAGTTTAAGCAAACTAAAGTTGGTCTTATCAGGAGATGGAGGTGCCGTCACGGACATTAATTACAAGCACTGTTCCATCAGCAGCAGCTGCTGCTGCTTTGGGAACTCTAATGCTTGGCGAGTGGAAACTTCAAACCAAGACCTGCTCACGAAAGGTGATATAAATTATGAACACGGTCATGTTCCATAAACGCATCAACGATCAAGCACCGGATGATGCAATGGTGCACACAACCTGACGAGCAGAGGGCCTTCGCTAACTCAGGCGTCCATTATTGGCTTCACCTTTAGTGTTGCATGCTGATCCCATAGTGCTTATTAAACAACAAGGAGCAGTAGCAGTCAGCCACTTGCTGCAAGAAAGACACCATAAGCAGCATAGTTTATGGAATCCAAAGCGTCTTTCATGCAAATACAGATCTATTCGTGCCCCAGTCACCTTCGTTGACGTCGCTCAAAGGCTATTTCGAATGGCATGACAAACTTGGTGTGTGGTGATTGGCTCCAAATGCCGCAATTTTGTAAGCCACCATCTGCAAGCCTTCCTCCTTATTGGAGACCGAGAGTTAAAGAAATGCAGGCATATCTTCAACAAATCTGCATTAGTAAGTTTCAGTAGCAAGACGGCTTTCTTCATTTTGAGCCAATAGAGTATCGATCTGTTCCGTATGGGAGGGTGCGCAAACCTCGAAAGGATCCAAGCCGATACATCAGCAGATTTCACCGAGCATTCCATGGAATCCAAGTCGTAGCTTTGGCTCGCAGGGCTTCAGACGCCGAGAGAATGTCCAATCTGTGCAGTCGATTACAACAGCAACGAGAAGGAATCTTTTGGGTGGATGAAAGCTTGGAATCTTTCCACTTGGAGGCGACAACTATAGGGGGCAAACAAATTCTTATGTAATGGTCGCAGTCTGCTCAATTAAAGATAATGTATCCATCGTCTCCTTAGTTATTCTAAGGTGCTGACGCCGACAAGACTAAGCCTGTCCAAACGAACGGGTCGGTTTCACTTTCCGCAGACGAAATCTCTCGGGAGAATCCTCACCCCTGCCTCTTTTTCTAATAAGATTCCGCCCTCACAGTTTCTAGTGCCTTCAGAATATTCTCTGCCTCATCAATTATTTCCCTTTTTTCCTTTTTCTTTTTTCCTGATATTAAGCGAATCTCTTGAATCACCACTTGATTTATAATAATTTAATATTATCCTAACAAAATTATATATATAAATATACATACTCTCGGAAGTGTTGCAAGTTGCAAGAGATGAAACGTCTACATCTTATTATTTGAATTGAAGTGATCTGTCGACATCTTATTATTTGTCCCGTGGATTGATGTACCTAACAGTTGGTCAAACCAAACCGGTTGTCCTGAAAAATATGATCACAAAGTACGACTATAGGTTTAGTTATATCATATGTTGACCGAACAAACCAACTTATATTAGGCATTTTCGTCGTTTTTTCTCATGTTTTCATCGATCTTTATTGTTTTTCTTTCACTGCGAGTCAATTCTGTCCGAGTCTCGGCCACCAGCTCGTCGTAAACCCGTGTAGACCGGGACACATTCGATGCAACCCACTTGGGTTCGGTCCGATTGAGCCGACGGCCCAGCAGTGGGGCCCAGCAGTGGGGCCCACCATTCTACGCACCTTATTACGTGGGGCCCCGTCTCTTCCCGCTTCGGACCACCTCCCTAAAGTTTGGGGTTGGTTGGGGTGGTTTCGTGCCCGGGAGCTCCGGTTGATCGGACGCAAGGGTACGTGGACCGAAGCACGAGGGCCGCATTATCTTCCACGTGGCGTGATGTAGGGGGAGGAGCAGCGACTACATGTGCGCCGTGTAAACCATCCCACCCAATCTCCGTCTCCTGCTGATTGTTTATCCGAACCCTATCCTCTCCACTTCCCCCCACCTTTATATATATATATATATATATAATATTTTTCAGATTAAAAATTCGATTTTTTTGGTTAATGGCTCTATATATCGGTCGTTCACTCCACCCCCAAACATTCCGCGAGCCGAAACAATTTCGCTTTTCTCCCGCGGACCATTCTGCCCTTTCCGCAGCCCCTTATTTCCCCGTTTGAAGCCCTCCGTCGGATACCAGACAGATCCCCTTCTCCCCCGCTCGCCCGCGGTTGCTCTCGCCAGAGACCCTAGCCGTAGTCTCGCTTCGAGCACGCTCGTGATTGATGTCGACGGGGCGGCCGTCTTGAATCGGGTGGAGGGGAGGAGCAGGCGATGGACGGCGTAGCGGTGGAGCCGATCGAGGAGGTCGGGGAGAGCTCGTCGCCTCCGAGGGCGGTCGGAGGGCTGGGGGTGTATGACATCAAGAACGAAATCTACGAGCGGCTCGTGGCGAGCGGGAACGAGGAGGTGCTGTCGAATCCCCACTTCAAGGAGCAGTTCGATGCCCACTTCAGCCGGTTGCCGGCCAGGTGATCTTCGTCGGATCGTTGATCATAAGTGGGTTTCTGGTTTCGTTTGGGTTCTTGGTGCGGAGTTGGCTTTTGCCTTCTGCTCTGCTTTGCGTAACTGAATTTTCCTTATTCTGAGCATATTTTTTAAAAGAGGGATGCTGTTTCATCGACTAGCATCAAGTCATTTATGTGTTTTCCTCTGTTGATTTTACATTTTTCAGTAGGAAGAAATCAGAATTGTGGTATTCTTAATAACTAAATCCAAAGAAGTTCTGATTGGAGAATTATCCGGTTTAGCGATATTCTGATTCTGTTTGAGTTTGTCACCTTAGTAAGAACTTTCTTCCGGAGTTGATGTTATTGCTATGACGTAAATCATGAATGCTGTGACATAACAAACGATTTCCTTTTTATTTTCCTAAACCAAGATATATGCGTTTTATAAAATTTTATTGCTTAACCTTGGTATCAAAATTTTATAAAAGAAGAATTCTTCTTAATTGTTGGTAGACTGCAATTGATTTTGTGCTTCTATGCAGTTATAAATTGGATTTGAATGTTGATAGAGCAGAAGATGTTTTGATACATCAGAAAGTTCTAGCAGAAGCCAAGGACCCAGACAAGCGGCCAGTTTTCCATGTCCGTTTTATAAAGGTATTCTCTTGCTGGACCCTATTTGCTTCTTTTTGGCATGAAATGCAATTTTATCTAGTTGTGGCAAAAAATTTGTTTAGAAAGGGTGTCATGTTATAGTTTTTTATATTTGACCTATGTATTTTATGTATCTATAATGGGCTATTTAGCTTTGGTTATGCTTTATCTATACTTTAAACCGATATAAATTTTCAGTTCCTTTGGTTTAAGGAAAGAAAATATATGAAGATTATAGTAGCTGATGCATACATCTCTATCAAATGTTGGAGTTTATTGCTAGGAAACAAGATTGATATTTGGACGGTTCTATATCTCCCTTTTCCTTGGTTTTTATTATGATGCACTGATGCTAGATATTGTGCCCTTAAGTTGTTTTTAACAGCAGGTGGATGAGATATAAATTATTTGGAAAACATATTAATTGCTCTTGTAAGGCCTTTACTTACTCATGTGCCTTCTAGGCATCGCCCCTAATGGAGTCTTATTGAGGATAGAGACTTGAGTCTATTTAATGATTGCCTAGAATATCTTAGAGGAACGTTTTTGCTTTTCTTCATGCTTGATGCAGCATTAAATGTGATAATAGCTTTTTGTTTGAATGAATTTCTCTAGAGGAAAAGGAGGATGGGAGAATTGTTTCATAAATGTGAATACAAGTCTGAGCTATGCTCGTGGTTATGAAATGAGATAAAAATCTATGTAGGTATGATCATTCTCTGTTTCATATACTTGAGTTTATATAGATAGCATCAGGAAAGTAAATCCTAAACGTTCCTCATTGACCTTCTTAACCTTTAATGTTGAACTAGTAAATGAAATGTTAGTTCCAACTGACACCAGTAAGTCACACTGTCGTTGTTAGGGATTGCTTATTGATATATAATCTCTAGCTTATTCTCTCAGCAGAGGATATCTTTGATCAAATGATAGCGGATAAAGAAAGGATACATAACATAGATGGAGAAAGAGAGGAAAGCTCAAAACTTCATACTATAGATCCTTGCATTCTGTCTCTGCTCAGTTACCCATCTTGTTTATGTAATCTCTTGAATGACTCCTTTTCTTATGCACGGTAGGATTATTTAGTCAAGAGACAAAGGTTCCTGAACCAAGACCTAAACTAGTCACTTTTCTTTCCCATCTCCTACTACTATTTGATGTAACCATACAAATTGGAGTCCCATTATAGATCAAGAAGAGTAGAATACAACATATGAGGCATATTCTCTCTAAAACCTTATATTAAAAGTATTAAAAGTTGCACAAAAGTATCAGAAAACATAACTCTTGATTTGGAAAAGTTATGCCTCACCCAGCCTAAAAATTGAACATGTCTTATCTCAATTGCATTATGATGCTTCTACAGCAGATATTTTGTCCCCATTGGTTTAATTGTGCAAGTGTTCTAGTAACTGTTGGGGCTCCAGGATCCTACTATGTAGATGAACTCCCTTGTTTTTAGGTTGATGTTGATGTACTTCAATCAGTTCCTTTGCTGGTGATCTTTCTTTAAATTGATTTGCACTGGACTGTGCTGTATGGTCTTTCCTCAGGCTTGAAAGGTTAGTAACAAAATGGTCCACAAATAAGAAGTGTATCTTGTTCCCTGTTGTCTCCTTGACTGATGGGAATTGTACAGCAGCTTCTTTATGATAATTTTGAAATTGCAACTAAATATTCTTTCTTGATGGACTTCTTTGATGGATCCTAATGACTAATATTTTGTGTTGAATCCTTGGCTTCGATGCGTATTCACCTTTATTAATGTTTTCAGATATGCAAAAGAATTCACTAAATATAGCCGTCCCTAAATTGATGCAATTCCATAGTCTGAACCATTGACAACTTTTTTGCATTTTTGAGGTTTTATGGACCTTCTCTAAACTATTTTGTTTCGTCTTATTGATGAGCTTAACAAATGATATTGCACTCTTTTGTTCCTTTTACTATTCAAGAGTTCTATTATGTAATCTACTATTGGTATTGCATGAGACATTTTGCATCCACCAACGATCATAGGCTTCTTTTGATTGTAAGGTAACTCTTTTATGTTGCCTATAGATCTTGGGGACACTTTAATAAGTGGTTGTTAATATTTTGGATCACATTATAATTTTTTTTTGCAAGGATTTTAATTTCGAATAATATTGCCCATATTGGACGGTACATACCGGTCCGCCAGCAGATCGGTACACAGACTACCCGTTACTGGACGGTACTGTCGATTGGGGTTGATTCTACCCCGTTATCATCCTAAATCAATCGTCAATGCCCGCTACCGGGTGGTATTAACTGAGGGAGAAGAAAGAAGAGGAGAACCTGGAGATCGGCGTCGCTCTCCCTCCTTGTTTAAGGCGACGAGGCCTCAGCGTCGTCGGCTAAGAATCCTCCGCATCGCGGGGAGAAGAAACTGAGCATTGAGGCGGCGTTTCTTCTCCCCACGTAGGCAGAAGAAACAGTCTTCTTCTCCCCACCTTCTTTTCTGCACCAGTAAAAAAGAGGCGACGTCGCGGGCTCGCAGAAAACCATTTTTTTTACTTATATATATATATATATATATATATATATATATATATATATATATATATATATATATATATAAATATAAAGAGGCGACGAGGCAGTCGCCCTTTGTTTTTTCACATATATATATACATACATATATATATATAACATACATATATATATATAACGAGATGACGTCGCATCAGTTTTCTGCCCGCGTGGGGACTTCTCCCCATGCGCCAAAAAGGGTGATGAGATAGTCACCTTTTTTTTTCATTATATATATATATATATACACACACACACACACACACACACACTGAGTGGTATACTGAAATGTACCGCTCGGTATACATATACCATATCAAGTGAATCTCAAAACTTCGGTATGGTACAAAATTAAAATCCTTGCTTTTTTGTGTTTCTACCAAGGTATTTTGGGTATTAGCTGAGTATTTTATATGGATTGTCAAGTTCCTTTTCTAACTATCTTTAGTGTTAGGCCATCAGCCTCTCTATCCTTCTTTCCCTGAACAATGTTAATCAAAATTTGGTGTTATTTTCTTTGAAGTCACATAAATGCAGTATCCAGGTTTGTGACTTTATTATTTTAGGTGGAAGATGTAGTATAGGCTTATGAGTTTAGGTTGCATCTTTTGCTTGTCTTCCCTCTTTAGTTCCAACAATCCGTCTTTTAAATTCTGAGTGAACTTGCTACTTCTCTGAATTACTATGTTCTTTTATTTTCTTTGTTAGAGGTCCTGTATGTGTTTATTTGGCTTATCTATGCATTTATAGATTTTCCTCTTTACATGCATAATTTGTTAGAAATGGGGATTGTGGAATTAACTTTGAATCTTGCTCAAAGCTAGAGGAACAAAATTTGGATGTGACAAAGAACAATGAGGACACTGAAGACGAATCTGATTTTGGAGATGCTCTTTCTGCAAGGTGTTTACCTACTCTTAGTACCCAAGAATTATTTCCAATTTAATGATATTAGTACTGCATGGTTATGAGCATCAATCTCAAGCATTAATTGATGTGAATCATATTGAATATCCATTTGAACAAATGTAAAATTATTTATTTGTAATAGCTGTCTGTATTATAAATATGAGACTTATAATCTAAAGGTGATACACACGATGATGAACCTATAAAAGACTTTCCTTTTAGTGATCCTATTTTGAAATCTAGCATAACCTGATTAAATATTATATGACTAACTAATTTCTTATCTGGAACTCTACTTTGATTCTGTTTTGCATGTTTTACTAGTTTCACCCATCCTCAGTTGTTCAAGATTTTCCTAAATTTATGTCATGTGCTATATTTCTATTGATTATCATCTATATTTTTACAGGTGACATTGAGTTTTCTAGTTAATCTTGCATAAAGAGATAGCACCGCCAAGTGTCATATTGCTCAATTCTATGTGCAAATTAAATAGAGCAAGAAGAATAAACTGGTTTATCTTTAGTTCCGACTACTGATTTATAGTTTCAGTTTCCTTTTAGATGGTTCTCATGTTGTGTCGCAAGTGAGTTCTATTTATTTCAGCTGCGTGTTAGTTGCATAACAAAATTGGATTTTCCTTTATGTGATATAAAATCAGGATGAACTTAAACCCTTTTATATGTCAGTGAGAGACATTCGTATCATATTACCATAGCTTATAGGAACCATGGTTCATGGGTACTGCACCCATGCAGGCGCTTGGCCAAGTCAGCACTCGGTATATCGAGGCATGCCATGGTACCGAGAAGAGGAGGAGAAGGCATGTGGGCTGGCGGTGGTAGCAGGGCAGTGGTAGGTGTCACAAGATGTGAGGAAGGCTAGGTACTGCAGCAATGGGAGAGGGAAAAACGGAGAGGAGGAGGGGCGGGTGGTGGTGGTGTTAACCTCAGATCAGAAAAGTAAAAAAATAAGGAAGAGTATCGGATCACCTAGAAAGGATTGGTCCATGTGCTTATTCAATTTCAAACCGGTAAATACTGCCCAACACAGATAGGTCCAAGCGATATTTAGAATGTTGATAGGCACTATGTCAATTATGTCTTGCAATCTTCTGGAATTTAATTGGTCACAACATAAATTTGAGAAAGCATATTACTTGGTACTACACCTTGATTAGTTGTAAATTTAAAGTGCTTTATTAAGCTCTGTGGAATGATTGGTACTTTTACATAACAGCTATTAAAAGGGTGAAAAATTTGCAATTATAGGCCCTGGTAACCGGCAATTTGCAGTTGTTCTCTTGTTACATCTTGGATTCTTTTAAGTTTTCTTATATTAAAAGCTGTATCTTGCCCATCCAAATTTGCAGGCATGATGCTACGTATGCTGTGATTCATGAAATTATCTTTTCTACCATTGACAAACCAAAGCTCCTAAGCCAGGTAATTGTGCTGCATATAAATAATTTTTGTCCACTGGCACTTGATTGAATATTTTGTTTTAGTTCATATTATAAGCTTGAAGCTCACTTTTAGATTGGAAAAAAGATACTTGCTTGGCGAACTATTTTATGTCACTAATAGTGATTCATTTCTTTAGGAATTCCTGAACTGACACTTTTCTTTATAAAATTTGTTTGACAGCTGATGGTGTGCTTATTCTTCTCTTTGATTCATAATTTTGTTGTGGTGCATTCATAATAAATTGTCATTTCACAACTTATGTTGGTAGGAGTTGGAACAGCAGCCAGGTTTTTCCGCTTCTGTCATGGGTTTGAACTTTGAACTATGAATATGCAAGGGATCAAGTGTATGCACATTTTGTCCTCCTTAGGCTCTGCAATGGCGGGATATGATGCAATGGTTTGCATCTGTATGTACATTTGGTCCTCTTCAGGTTCTGCAACAACAGGATCTGATGCAACCATTTGCATTTGTCAAGTTCTACTAGCTTTACCTTCCAAATCGTGTATTTTAATATGCTACTTTGAAACAGAACACAAGCTTGTCATTAGATTGTCTAGCATGAATATTCTGTGAGTATATAGGTTCTTTATAACAATGACTTCTATCAAAAAAGCTTACTCTTAATGTCCGTATTTTATCATATACTTACCCAATGAGACATGAAGATGCACTTAACCTTTTTGGAAACTTTCTGTAGATAATAAGTTTGAACTCTCTACACATCCTCCGTACCAAGTGGTATTAGAATCTGAACAATAAAGAGTATGCTGTGTTGGGCAGAGTTAGGAAGCGAGCTTGGATAAGCAAAGGTTCTTTCTCATTCCCTAATTAATAATAAAAGTGTAGTAATTGAGTTTTCTTTAGATACCAGTTGAATATCAATACTGACCTTGGGTTGGACTAGTACTATAATTATACCAGTCCATTCCAAGTCTAGGTATCGATCACAATACTGATAGGCAGAGATTTTTTTTTTAATTTATATGCATAGAATAGTCTAGCCAGTATCCATATTGAACCATTTATTTCCTTGCCTTTGATACTCCTTCATTTCCTCTTCTTTGCTATTTATATGACCTGTTATAAATAGAAGCAACTAAAAATGTAGAATTCTTTCACCTCCAAATCGTTGCAAAATTCTCACTTAATTTGTCATCAGACCTTTTAACCTTAACATTTTCTTTGAGATGTTTATTTGCTACCTTTCTATGCTTTACTTTCTAAATTAATAATATTGAAATGGGTTCTTCAAAAGCTTCAGATTTTTTCCTTTGCTCAATATGCTGCCTATAAGTAAATTGTTTTAGTTACTGTATATTGCAATACTACTACTACTTGTACTTGAAAGTCCAAATTTCTAGTTTAACTGTGTGTCGTTCAAGATGGACAAGTTATATTCATAGTGATTGACATTACAAGAGCAAATAAAAGGAATTGGAACAAATAAAATAAAAGTAATTTTTATATACATTAAATGACTAAAAGCATACATGTATATTATATGCTAAAGTCACTTATATGTATAAATATGATAATTAAAAGTTAAAACTAGGTTTTCAACGTAAATTTGTTTTGAACCAAAGTTTATGTAATTGGACCTGTGATTTGCATCTCTCCTTTTTCTTCTCTTTTGCCAATGGCATGTCGGGCTGGTGCCAATTTACTTGAGGATGTTGATGAAATGTCTAGTGTGTGTTATGGAACGGTCAATATGCATTGATCCATGGTTGTCCATTACTATCCCTTATTTCATTATTCTAAGCATGAATTGATGTTTCCAATATTATTATTGTAATGACATTGTACTATTCCCCTCTAGCACTGACACAAAATTGCTACCCAAGATTTAATTCCTTGGTTTTTGGGGCATGTAAGTACATTTGCTTACTATTATGTCCAATTGTCAAAACAATGGATCATTTCCTCTGACATCTTTTCGTGTCCTTTTATACTTTGAGGAGCATTTATGTATCTAGCCCAGTATGTATCTAGGTGATAACGTAGCCCAATATGTATCTAGCTAATGCCTAGGGCGTGCGGCTAGTACAGACTGTTATTTGTCAGGTTGACTGTATACTAGCACATGGACCACCAGTTTTTGTCTAGTTGAAGCGTTCCGGGCTTATGGTCTGATATGATTAACTTACCAGCCTTGTCGTTCTGTTTTACTAGTTAAAACCAGGGTACTGGTTGGTAAGCATACTATCCGATACCCCATAATTCTTTTAATGTTTTATAGCTTCTAACAGCTCAGTTTTCTTTTTCCTTCTCTCTCTCTCTCTCTCTCTCTCTCTATATATATATATATATATATATATATATATATCTTTCATGCAGTGCTCTCCGCCTCTTCCTCCTCCTCCATGTTGTCACTGCATTCTCCATCCTGCTGCATCGCTGTTGCTGCCTCTTCTTCCTCACAAGACTCGCAGCTTCCTCAACTACCTCTTTCACCTTCTCCTTTTCCACCTCCTCTTCCTCTACCTTCTCTTCCTCTTGGTCCCCTATTGGAGCAATAACTACTGGACTGTACTGGGTGGTACAGCTGGTATTTAAATTTTCAGTAAAACGGTTGGTTTTTCATGTTGGTTCATGCATGGAGGTACACACTCTACTTAGTTATGAGCTTTAGCCCCTCTTATGTTGATCTTACTATTTTGTGATGCTGGTTAATGGCCAATTGGTCATATCAAAGCTGCAGATATCAAATTATATCTGTGCTTCTTCCTCTCTTTCTCAAATTTCACTGGATGGTTCATGCTTCTGTTGGACAGCATGTGGTATAAAGGACATGTTTCACATGGATTTCAGAAATAGTATTTTCATATTAGTTATTTCTTGTGTATGAGTGGTTTTCTCTATTTTTGTTTACAGTATAACCATTCATATTCATATTTGGTGCTGAAGATTATTGCATTCTTTTTTCGATGAATTGCCAGATAATAAGCAGACTTGGTATATTTTCTTTTCCATTTACTTATTTCGATAACACTGTAGGTGATATAGTTTGTTTCATTATTTTGTGTCTTCATTCACCATCCAAACAATTCTGACTGCAATGTCATCTTTTAGCTGTCAACATTGTTATCTGATATCGGACTCAACATCCGGGAGGCTCATGTCTTTTCAACAACAGATGGCTATTCTTTGGATGTATTTGTTGTTGATGGGTGGTCTGAAGAGGTAAGCTTTCAGTGTGAAATCCATTTGTTGATTTCAAATTTATTTCTTATGCCTAGACATATAATTGTACAGAAAGAAATTATGAAACAATCACACTTTTCAAATTGACCTGAAGGGGAGCATACATTCGGACTAGATGCAGTCTCTTTTTCTTTGCGATATGTAAACTAAACTGAAAGTGCTACACCATGGTAGAATGCTGGAAGCATCATTAGTATGTCTAATTAATGCAATTGTTGTACTGTTGTAACTTGATGAATTTGGTTATCTTTTTCGCCTTTTCTTATGAAAAGAAGACAAAGATATGCTTTGTAATTTTCATCTTATTAGAAGCATTTAATTTAGTACTTCAAATTTTATGTCAGTCATGATGTGAAACTTCTTATGAGTTCTTTGGGCTGTTTAGTGGTTTTAGCTGATTATGCAAAATGTTACTGATATCTGTTGAATTAGGTCAGTGTGATTGGTTTACTCAGTTGAAACTCAAGTTCTTCCTTCTTCTTATTTTATTATTTTTGATGATTTTCATAGCTGAAACTGTTGAAAATGAACCTTAGGTGAACTGAATAGATATTCCTCTCTATGAGGAAGACTTATGTTCTCTGTCTTTAAATCTTTGATGTTGGTGATCTACTTGTATTAAACTTTGGCTCAGATTGAGCTTATTTAATACTATCATTGATTTCATCTTTATCTCTCTCTCTCTCTCTTAGCTGCTGTGTTGTTTAAATTATGAAATCTTTATGTTTTTATAGACATTGGACTGATGAACACATGATGCTCCCTGATTAACAACCATCTCATGTTGACCCTTCTAGATAACCTAGGGACATCATGATTCTTATTTCCTTAATGCTATGCTAGGGTCTTGTTGCTAAGGGTTGCTGATTTTACAATACTGTGCTCAGGATACAGATGATTTGCACAAGGAGATTGAGGCAGCAATTATTAGAAATGAGGTGTAAAGATCTTTTTCCTTTTCCGTTGTACTGTTATTATTCATTTGCCTTCCATCAAAGAAGTAGACCAGTTTGCTATGGATATGTGTTACTTTTATTTCTTATAGAGTTGCATGAGGTGCTGGTACTTCGCTCTTTGTTCTTTATCCAACTAAACATGGGAATTTTAGCTCAGATATCCAAGCTGTTAGGGGACCATTGTGATGTGTCGCCTTTTTTTGAATTTTGAAGTAGCTTACATCTTCTCTTTCAGAAAATCTACACAATATAGTTGCTCCAGATGTCGTGTGTTTTTAGAGGGATAAACTTTTGGTGGTTTAATAGAGAAGTACTTATATGCACTATACGAAGAAAAGGCTGTTGAGAGAAGTTCAATGTAATGTGATTATTCATAAAGCATCATCCATTTAAAGCTACAATGTGCTACAATATCACCAAATTGCATCGAACTGCTGGTAATCTCCAATGTCTAAGAAATGGAACAACTAGGACGAACACTGTCACTTACATTTCTTTAGAAGCCATCCCCTGGTTGGACCTAAACTGGTCACACATCATACACCTCGCTGTACCAGCATCGAACTGGTTTGCCCAACGACCAGTATTCGTACTGGACTGAGATATATAACCTTGATGTTTATTACAGGATACTACAATAATGTCTCAACTATTACAAGATTATGATTGGATATATCTTCTTTTTAAAGTTTAGTTACTGAATGTTGAGGATGCTACTTTAGCTACTGAATTTTAATTTTACTAAATTTCTATTATTTTATTAAATGATATCAGAAGGTACAAGTTGGTTTGTGGCTTGTTTATTGGTGTCATCTCAGTCCGATAGATCCTTGAAATCGGTACTGGACCAATTTTTAAAAATCTTGCTTCAATGAACATAATTTTTAAATTTGTGGATCACCAAAACTCTTTCCTTTGCCTTTACTTCAGTGCTAACTTGTCATTTTTAGGAAATTTGTGCTACGTCCGTGTTTGTTCATGAGATATCCTAATAATCTTGGATGTTGGATAGCTATGCTTACGTTGTGGCTCCATCTTGGTTTGAGGTTAGGATATGATAATCTATTGAGAAATTAATGCAGAAACAGTTTCCATTGTGGTCTTTTGAATTTTACAGGGTTCCTGGTCGGGTTCATCTCATTCTTCAGCCACTGAGAGGATACTTTCTGTGCAACTAAAAGCTGATGACTGGGATATTGAGAGAAAATTGTTGAAAATGGGAGAGAAAATTGCATCTGGATCCTGTGGAGATCTGTAAGTCAAATAATACTACAATATCATTCACTTTACATGATGGACCAAGCTAATGTGCTCGTTATGATTTTTAAAAAAAATTGTTACAGGTTCCGTGGCAGTTATTTGGGTCAGGATGTCGCGATTAAAGTTATTAGATCAGATCATCTAAATGAATCTCTACTACTAGAGTTCCATCAAGAAGTGTCAATTTTAAAGTAAATGATTACATCTTTGTCCATGGAAATTTTGTCATATCCTCTATTATTCTGGTAATTTACTTGCTACTTGGAGGAGCAGCTTGTCATTGCATGCTCTGAAAGATGATAATTATATCACAACATTTTAATTGATTTTCTTGTTAGTGATTAGCTTGCATCGTGCTTTCTTGGTTTTTACAAGGTTCTTATGATAATTGTGGGTCCTTTCAGGAAAATCCAACATGAAAATGTTGTTCGTTTTATTGGTGCGTGCACAAAGCCCTCACAATTTTGCATAGTAACAGGTAATCTTTCTATTTGAAATCAGGTTTATATATGACCAGCTCATCCATGGGAACTATACTAGCTAGTTCATAACTATATATGAAAGATGTTTTGCTATGTTGACTTTTTTTCCTGCTTTGTTAATTTTTAGAATCAGTGTCCATCATTTCGACTATTGTATTCTATAACTTATAAATGCTTCTTTTGATCTTTAAGAACTTCCCATTTTCATGGTTAGTAACCTTGTAAGTTGTGGTGGTTGCTTATTTTTAAACTCCGACAACTATCTTTCACTTTGTTACTCTTCTGTTTATGCTTTCAGGTTTGAGTTTTAGACATCTTGTCATCTTCCAATTTCACATGCAATGTCTTTGTAATAGGAATATAAGAAGGTAATAAAATATTTCAATAATGTGTAACAGATCAACTTGGTGACTGGTGTTTGTTCTGATTGTTGTCCAAAGGGTGTTCACATGTCTGATTGCATCAGTGACATCATAACAACACTGATGGCGTAAAGTATAAATAATTCACAATCTGTATCAATATCGGGATTGGCTAGAGACAGTATGACCAGGATTAGTTGGACTAGATCAGTGGGATCAAAATCCAACTAAGTAATAGCTTAAAAATAAAAAAAATATAGAAAACAATAAAATATAACAAAAGAAAATAGGAGTTGAGAAAATTGTATGCCAAACATTGATGTTTATGGTACCATATTAAAACATGTCTCTTACTCTATAGTGGTTGGTGTATGCATGTATCTGAGGTGCCACTACCTTCTGTCATCATCATCTTACCTTCTATCTCTCTCGTCTTACCTTCTATCTCTCTCTCGTTTATATCCATTAGTAAGCCTTTGAATTTGCTGTTGGAACTTGTTGTGGGCCTTGCGGCAGCTGGTTCTATGCTTGCTGTTAGTACAGTACAACATGCTGAGGAAGTGCAGAGGGTATCATCGCAAATGAGGAAGAGGCAAGAGGAGGAGAGGGGACCATCAACAGTTCACTTATTTTGTCGTAACTTAAAAGTTATCAACTATAAACTATAGTTTTTAGGATGCCAATTTAGGTGTTCATATGATCCTGAAGCTGAGCATCCCTTGGTGCAGTACATGCTGGGTGGTACTCCCACTAACCAGAAATGGGAATCCTTGGCTGATTGTTTGTTCCTTTTTTCACCTAATCTATGCATGAGAAGTCTAAAATCTAAAGTTCATTGTCTGCATGATGTAGGTAGGTTTGGCATGCCACAGATAGATTGTTGTTAAAGAAGAAAGCAGACCAGCAGGGTGCAGTAACAGATAGGAGAGATAATTTAGAAGGAATCACATGTTCTAGAAATATGATGTTGATAAAGGTCTGAAAATAACTATCTTGATACAATGATGAGACTAGGATCGAAGCTGTGCGGTGATAAGGGTACCCTATTGCAGCTCGAGGGTCGTAGGTATTTGAATGTTATACTAAGCATCTTAGTATTTCACAGAAACCATTATGTTAGGATTCTTATGCATAGCTGTCTTTTGAATTGTTATATAGTTGGTTAATTGTATAATGTATAAGGGCCTTAGGAATTAATTTGAGTAATTATGAGCATTTTTTGTGGACTTTGATTCAATGTGGTTCTAGTACATAAAAACATAAAAGGATCCAAAAACATTATGAAGTTCCAAAAACATATTTGAAAGGAGAAAGTTAAGATACAAAAACCAGGTGGTTCTATGGCATAAAAAAAAAGAGAATCCAAAAACATTTTAAATTCCAAAAAGAAACATTTATAATATGATAGTTAAAAAAGCCAGCTTTAATTGATTTATTTTGATTATTCTAAATGGTGATCCTAATAACCTTACACTTCCCTCTTTGCCTCCTATTCTTCCACCTTATCCTCCTCGGCCACCTCCACCGGTCCTCATCTTCCTCTCTCCACTAATCCTCATCTTCCTCGCTCTGGTTTGGTGTAATCAACCTGTATCGAGTGTCTGTGCAGCGAATCCATGCGGGTATTATACCAATCCAGTAGTTGATTGGTATCAGCACCAGACTAAGACTTTAAACTTTATTTATTTTAAAAGTTTTCTTTTCCAAATAATGTGTATATGGTATGCCAAATGAGTATTACTTATCTACAATACTTATACATACAACACATTGTTGCTTGCAATAATTAATCATCTTAACATTCGTAAGGTCATTGCTATTCAATGTGTATGTTTGCTCACTTCCTGGTCATGTCAAAAAGCTGTGTGTTGCAAGTCGATAGACTTACGAATCTCCTATAGTTTCATTGGTTTATTTTATGTTGATATATCTATTGATATGCTGTTTTTCAGATGTTCATTTTCATTCTCATGTTTCTTTCACTTTAGCAGCAGAACTACTTTCAGTGTCATACTTTTGTGCTGATTCTGGTCATGTTGATATATTGTGCTTATCCGGTGTGTATTGCATTTTTTATACAGAGTACATGCATGGAGGAAACCTGTATGACTATCTGCATAAGCATCATAACATCCTCGAGCTCACTATGCTGCTGAAATTTGCAATTGATATATGCAAGGGAATGGAATATTTACATCAAAACAACATTATTCATAGAGATCTGAAGACAGCCAACCTCCTCATGGATAGCAATCTTGTATGTACCTGATATCAAGAGGCGTAGCTGCTTTCCATACTATTTCTCAGGAATACAATCTTTAATTACTTTCTAAAACACATTCAAAAGTCACCACTTACATCTGAGTAAATTAACAAAAGAAAAAAAGGATTAGACTATCATTCTCCACCCAAAAAACCAGTAGCCCTATTTGAAGTCAGTTGGAAATCCTACTGCCTTCTCTATATACATGAGATATTTTATATTCTACAAAATGATTTAGCAAAGAGAAGGTGTCCTTAATTCATGGAACTTGACTTTGTCTGGACTGGGGTTTGATTCAGCTGATATTTATTTGTCTGGACATGAACTGAGACACCGACTGCCCCTCTTTGGGCTGTTCGGTTTGGTTTTATTTTTTTTCTTCTTCTTTTTTGTTTAAGATGCTTAAGCCTTAAAGTTTGTGCCAATGCACATGAGTCAAGAATATTCATGATTGCTGTCCGCCATTTGTGACACCACCCAGAAATCGAGATTGAACCATATTTTGTAAATAGTGTAACATTTTGGTTCTCAGCTTTTGTTACAAGAATTTAAGTTGGTATATTGTTTTCTATAGCCTAAATTTTTATTTTTTCTGATATATATGTCTCTTTTAGTGTAGTGTCAAGAACATTTTCACAAGCATGTGGTGTTTCCTTTAGTTATCTTTTATGAATTAAGATTTCTTTCCACCAATTATTATTTAGGTTGTGAAAGTGGCAGACTTTGGTGTTGCTCGGATACAGAATCAAGCTGGAGTTATGACAGCTGAAACTGGGACATATAGATGGATGGCGCCTGAGGTATGTCTTTAATTGGGTCTTTTGCTGTAATTTAGATTATATAATGACAAGATTCCATTATTTGAAACATATGCATTTAGAGAACAATTTCACAGAATTTTAATAATCTAATTCTTCATATTTTATTTATCATTTCAACAAGCTTGAATACCCAATAGTTATATGAATTTTTTTAGCCATTGAGATCTGGTTAAGGCTAATTTTCTAGTTAAACTATGAACAATCAAATCTTCTTTGATTATTTCTGATTTTTTTAGATTTTCTCTCTTCTTGTCCCACCAGTTTTAATGTATGTCTTATTTGACCAAGGGATCAATAGGTTTTCTTTAAACATATCCATTACATCTTAATAATTATTTCCATACATCAGAGCTACACTTAATTATTTATGAATAGTAACATTCCTTATTCTATTTTTTCTTGAAATCTTGTATATTCCTCCACATCCTTATATTGACTACACTTCCTTGTGAGATCTCCATGCTAGTGATCAGCTCTGCAAAGCTGGTTGTCTCCTTTTCTCACATTACATTTCAATATCTAAGGCATGGCTTATTTATTTCTCTTATAAAACATTTTGCTTCCTTATGAGACCTCCATGCTAGTGGTATGCTATGCAGAGCTGGTTGCCTCCCTTTCTCAGTCAGATGCCCCAGTTGTTCCCTTAGGTTAAAGTTCAAGTTGTTCTTGAAAAAAAAATATGTCCAAATTTATTTAGTGGAATTTTAGGGCTAAATATTTAAGTTCGATTTGTCATATTGTTGATTGCAGAACCTCCTTTGTGACTCGAAGTGACCTGCCCTAATGTGATGCCACTAACATCTCGTGTTAGGCCATTGACCTATGGTTAGAGGGTCAACTAGATCTTGGGAACCAAAGGGGGGATAAGATGGTTGTGATCTAATTCATGCAAAACTATAGATGCCTTGCTCCAATTTAATCACTTTGCTTTTACTCGTAGAATAATAGATTCACTTTTAATCTTTCGTTCTATTGAAGGCCAGATCTAAAATACCTTCACCAGATAATATATAAATGTCCAATTGCACTCTGTATACATTAGCCTGTAAGTATAAATGGTGTCTAAGTGCATGAGTTAGTGCCTTCTGGACCATGAACAGGCTGTAGGCCCCCAAAAACTATCAGGAAGATGAGGATGGAATATAGAGAAACAATTCCATATGAATCTAAAATTTGATATGTGAGTAACATGCTCTTATGTACAAGCATATATCAGGTGTAGTAGAAACTATCTTGAACTTAACATGACTGTGCACAATCTTTTAAAGATGATATGTTGGGCACTAAGTTTGGTGTCCTTCAAATCTCATAAGTCAATAAACTTTGTTTTAGATGGTGCATACAAGGACAAATGCAAGTGATTATGTGGACACTGATGCATGGTTTTAGATCTCGATATTGCATCTGTACCAGTCCTGGCAGACTGATGTGTCCCAGATGTACCAGCATACTGACATGATATGCCAGCATACCAGATGGTGCAAACAAAAGAGAGAGGGAGTGAAGAGGGGGACAAGGAGAAGGAAAGAAGGAGAATGGAAAGTAGTAGGAAAATGAGGAGAAAAAGGAGAGAAGGAAAAGGAGAAGAAAGGAGGCTGAGTGGGGATGCCTTGGATGTCAACAGCAGGCTGAGGATATTAAAAAAAAAAAATATGTCCAAATTTATTTAGTGGAATTTTAGGGCTAAATATTTAAGTTCGATTTGTCATATTGTTGATTGCAGAACCTCCTTTGTGACTCGAAGTGACCTGCCCTAATGTGATGCCACTAACATCTCGTGTTAGGCCATTGACCTATGGTTAGAGGGTCAACTAGATCTTGGGAACCAAAGGGGGGATAAGATGGTTGTGATCTAATTCATGCAAAACTATAGATGCCTTGCTCCAATTTAATCACTTTGCTTTTACTCGTAGAATAATAGATTCACTTTTAATCTTTCGTTCTATTGAAGGCCAGATCTAAAATACCTTCACCAGATAATATATAAATGTCCAATTGCACTCTGTATACATTAGCCTGTAAGTATAAATGGTGTCTAAGTGCATGAGTTAGTGCCTTCTGGACCATGAACAGGCTGTAGGCCCCCAAAAACTATCAGGAAGATGAGGATGGAATATAGAGAAACAATTCCATATGAATCTAAAATTTGATATGTGAGTAACATGCTCTTATGTACAAGCATATATCAGGTGTAGTAGAAACTATCTTGAAACTTAACATGACTGTGCACAATCTTTTAAAGATGATATGTTGGGCACTAAGTTTGGTGTCCTTCAAATCTCATAAGTCAATAAACTTTGTTTTAGATGGTGCATACAAGGACAAATGCAAGTGATTATGTGGACACTGATGCATGGTTTTAGATCTCGATATTGCATCTGTACCAGTCCTGGCAGACTGATGTGTCCCAGATGTACCAGCATACTGACATGATATGCCAGCATACCAGATGGTGCAAACAAAAGAGAGAGGGAGTGAAGAGGGGGACAAGGAGAAGGAAAGAAGGAGAATGGAAAGTAGTAGGAAAATGAGGAGAAAAAGGAGAGAAGGAAAAGGAGAAGAAAGGAGGCTGAGTGGGGATGCCTTGGATGTCAACAGCAGGCTGAGGATATTAAAAAAAAAAAAGGTTATGGACCAGATTGGGCACATCACCCGATCTTGGTGCCAGTTCTTGGTCGATGTGGTACGTACAGACCTTTTTTTTAACTATGCATGGAAGATTATTTAAAAATAAAATGCAAAAGTATTTGTAATACAATACCTAAAAAGAGAAACTGGAGTGTGACACCCCATTGAGTTCCACATTGAAAGTGGATAAAGACTAGATTGTCTTATAAGATGGGTGGACCTATTGTTACCTGCAAGTGTATCAGTTATCCCATCTCAGATTGAGTCATGACATGGAGGCTGTATATCCTTGTTGTACTATAGAAGTAATAGAGATACTAAACTACGGTTGCTAGTGAGACAGATCTGAAATTTTAAATATATTCCCCTTTTCAGGTTAGAAATTGCTGTAGGATATATCAGCATTTTCTTGTATAATGTAGATATTGCTTATCTTATTTCTTCTGTGTTGTATTAAATTGAAGTTATGGTCCATATCTTTTTATGGTTCAAACATATTTATGTCTTTCTCTAGGTTATAAATCATCTACCATATGATCAGAAGGCAGATGTATTTAGCTTTGCAATTGTACTTTGGGAGCTCACAACATCGAAGGTTAACAAAGCTTTCCCAGTTCAACTTGTTTATATGAGATTGACTGCGAATGAAGGGTCATACCATCTAATATGGCATTGTTATAATGTGTTGATACACAGATCCCATATGAGACCATGACACCTCTGCAAGCTGCCCTAGGAGTGAGACAGGTCTGTATTTTGATAAATGGAACAAAAGTCACCTTTTCTATTCATGTGATTTATATAGCGATCTCAAAGTATTGAAATTGTGGCATTCTTATTGGATTCTTGAATCAAACAACAAGAATTATGTCAGATAATGCGTCTCAATATTGGATTTGTTTTATATGAAATTTATCATGTATAGCTTTTAATATTATTAGTAATGACTGACGACATCAGAAATGACCCTTTTTTTTGTCTTGGAGAAAGTATTTGGTCACTGAAATGCCATTATAATTAAACATGGTTTGAGGGAGATAGACCACCAGTTAGGCCAGGGCCCAGTTGGTTAAAGCCTTGTAGACTTATGTTTATATTCTTACGGAATCAGAACTTAATTCTTATATGACATTAAAGCAATTGTCTTCTATCCATTTATCACTTCTTGTTCTTCTTGCCAATGAGATGCTCATGGTTAGTGTCTAAAACCAATTTGTATGTCCATTTTCATGCAACAACAAAATTGGTTTTTCATTCCTTTTTGACAGTCTGGTTTTGAGTCAAATGTATGATGCTCATGGTTTTGACAGTTAACGTGTCCATATTAATGCAAAACCACAATTAGTTTTTCTTTCATGTGTACTGTCTCTTCGAAGTATCTTTTTTCAAATGTACAGTTCCTTTCCAGTCATTTATGCTTCTCTCTGTAAAGAGCTGGTACACACACACATGCAGACAAAAAAAATCGGAAGGCAGATTAAGGCAAGAAGATGTTAGAATATTATAGACCAACCATCATTGGATGCTAAAAAACTAAAGTACGATGTTCCGTGTACACATAAAAATGTACACTAAATATCGGTGCTAACATGGCTAATCAGTGGCCACTCATGATCCATGTGACACCCATATTCCACTTTACTCCATTTTGCTAGTTGATGGTGCCACAAGGATATAACATAATGCCAGCACATTTATGCATTGTTGTAGAACCCAGAAGAAAATCCCTTTTTTCAAATGTTTTCATTAGTTATTCTTTTTCCTTCTTTCTGTCATATATTTCTGTAATTATTTCTATACACACTGTTTGTTTTACATGGTCTGGAAATTTTATCATCAAAAGCTTTTACCAGAAGACGTAACTATGCTATCGATTATGAATGTCATTCATTTAGAAGCTTATTATCATGTTTACTTCCAATATTAGGGGCTTCGTCCTGTACTGCCCGAATACATGCATCCTAGATTGTTGGACTTGATGCAGAGATGTTGGGAGGCAGCTCCTGCTAAACGGCCCACATTCTCAGATATCAGAGTCGAACTTGAGGAACTTCTCCAATTGATTCAGGTGCATTGACACTGAAAATATATGCAAAAAAGGCTCAATGACATTTATAGATAATGTTTAATTTGTAAGCATTAGATTACAATTTGCTATACATATGGACAAAGATAACACTGATCCTACTGCAAAAGCAGGAAGCTAGAGCAACCAATCATCAAGAAAATAATGCCTCAAAAGAATATGAGAAACAAGTCTTCCTCCAGAATTGACAGTACTCTCTGACAACAAATAATTGGTCCATAGCCACAGAAATCGATCTGATAGAATGAAGCAGTAGTAATTTCTCTTTGAATATCTTGCCTTTTTTGTGCTGTTTCACATGTTTGTATGACAGTGGGATGAAATCTGGGAGAACTGATCTGTCTTATTAGAGCCCCTGGTCTCAGATACTCCAGTTAACAGCATCAGCGATTGTGGATATATCTGAAGGAATTTATCTGTGGAGCAAGGAGGACTAAAGCTATGTACTTCTGGTAGAGGGAGGATTGTAAATGCTGATTCGGCTAATCGATTAATGTAGTGGAAGGATGCCCGTCCTTTTGTTTCCACACCATGTGTATATTTTATGGAACTGATCCCTTGGTAATTTATGAATCTCCAATTGCTATGTTTAATGCGTTCGAAACACAGTGCGGTATGCGTCTACTAAAAACTGCTGCAGTGACACCGAAAGGCTTCACACTTATTGTTTCGTTCACGACCAATCTCGGACAGTAATTGTTTAATTTAAATGCTTTGCCTGTTACTAACTTTTCTATATCTAACGCATGATATTAGTAAGTCTGTTATGTTGTAATTCTTGATGTGCAGTCAACCGCAAAGAGAATCTGCGTGAAGTGACTCGTCCAGCATCTCCCGCATACGAACTAAACAATCTGCTGCAGCATCGCAATTGGTCCTTCAAGCGAATGCGCAGATCGTACGAGTAATGTGATATGGAAAGAAAGGTGACGTAGATATTCGTAGCATATCCAAATACGAGTTAATTTGGCATGATATAATGAGACATCATATGCATCTAAACATGAATTAATTTGGCATGATATATTCTTATGGCATCATGAAAAATGAGCTAATTCGGCATGAAATAATGTCATGATAATATCTATTAGAGACATCGTATGCATCTACCGAATCGCTAGCTCAATACTTTTGTATCTTAGTCCTCGGGTCCTACCATGACTTTTTAATACAATGGGATCATATTAGAAAAGGGGGATGGTAATAGGCATAAGAATATGTCTCTCAGAAAATTATGCAAGCGCAACCTCCAATATTTATTATATATATATATATAATCTGACTTATATCTAATTTCATTATTTATTTATTTTAAATTTTATCTAACTAACAATCTGATGTAACGAGATGAGTGGATCAAAATAAATCTTATTTAAATTAAAGCTAAATCACTCAGTCAAAATATTCATATTTAAATGAATAATAATATATTTATTAATCATGAATGGATCAAAATAAATCTTATTGCGCTTTCCACGTGAGATCAAAATAATAATATACTGGGCTTTTGCTCCCAGTGTGTTAGTATTGTCGATCCAACATTGCAACGGCCAACGGGACATTCTCAGCAAAAAGAATATAAATGTTGTGAACACAGTAATAAACGGTATAATAGCAACTTTATCGAAGAAACCGTACGAGTTATTCATTTTATTATTAATAATAATAGTAATAATAATGATAACGATGATGATAATAACAACAATGACACTCATCCGCTGTCCTCCTCGTTGGGAAGGGGTGTGAAAAACGCATGCCTACATACAATACAGCCTCTTAAACCCGGTCACATCTGGTCTTCCTGCGCCGCTCACGCGTTGCCGTGCGGAGTTGAGGAAGGAGAAGAATACGAAGCAGAGAAGCAGGAGATTACCGGTTCGTTCTAAGCACCTGGTCATGGTGGAAGAAAAGCAGCATGCGGGAGGAGGAAGAAGAGAGAAGAGAACCGATCGGCTGGGCCGCCCCTCTCCCAATCCTCCTCGTCTCTCCCCCTGTAAGCGCAACCCTACCACTTCCTCCTGCTCCTCCTCCTCCTCCTCTTCCTCCTCCTCTTTTCACCACCTGCTTAAGAAGACCCGGTACGCCCCCGACCTCTTCCTCTGCCATAGCTGTGGTCTCCGCTTCCCTTCCAACAACAACAGCAACAACCCCCTCGACCACCTCCGATCCCAGTGGCGCGTCGCCCTCCTCTGCCGCACCTGCCTCGCCCGCGTCAAATCAGCTGACATCTGCTCCTATTGCTTCTCCCCCTTCTCCCCCATCGCTGACGCCGAACGTTCCCTCACTTGCCTCAGTTGCTCCTGCCGCGTCCATCTCGGATGCGTCGACCGCGAGCACCGCTGCCTCGATCCTTGTCGCCTGGAGCCGGGCTCCTTCACCTGCGTCGATTGCTGTGTGATCCCTAAATTTTGGGGCAGGAAACCTGGAATTGGTTCTAGGGTTTCGCTCGAGGTGGTGGTGAGGGAAGCCAGTTCTGTGGCAGAGAAGAAGATCGAGGCAGCTGCCAGGGCCAGGGAAAATTCTCTGAAGAAGGCTGATGCTGCAAAACGTGCCGCTGAACGGGCTAGGAATGCGTTAGGTGCTGTTCTTGCAGCCAAGGGGGATATTTCAGAGCAGAATGCTGATCTGGCTGTAGTTACCGATCAAGAACTGGCTCTCCAGCTACATCTGGCTATGAATGGGTCTAGGAGGATCTCAAGGAGTTCTTCTTGCTCTTTAAGTTCAGGTGCTGTTGGTTCAATTGACGTAAAGAAAGTGTGTGGCCGAGGTGGTGATCAGATGAGTAGGAATGTTGATTCCGGTGATCGCGGAATTTGCAAAGCAGTTGAGATTTGTGCTGAAGATAATTCCTTTCTTGATGTGGCAGCGAGAACTGTGTTTGGTCGTGGTTCAGATGTTGATTCAGAATCCAACATGAATCAGCAGAAGAAGAAGCTAATTGATGATAATGGCAGAGATGGTCATGCTGTTATGCTACCAAAGGAGGATCAGGGCAACTCTTGTGATAGAATTGTTAGTTCTGATGCGGATTTTTGTAGCACCGACTCTGTATCGTTGGATTATGAGAAGAAAAAAGTATCTGATGTTGTATTGTTTCCATCTACATGTCGAAGATATGTCATAGAAGGATCTGAAGTGCAAGAAAATAATAGTATTACAACACCAGATAGATATCTTGTGAAATATACTGCAAGGAGGTCGAGACCAAAGGGATTGGTAAACGAGGATTACCAGCTACTTCCTTGATGACAAATTAGTTCTTCCAAGATGTCTAAATTGATTCTGCTTAGCAGGCTTCCACGACTGTCATGCATTCTTCTACCTCCATGTGTTTTGGGCGCAATCATGAAAACAGTTGCCAGAGGTAAGCCATACAGGTTAAAGAATCAACTCTGTTGTTTGTTTTTTGATCTCACTGCTTATTTCCTCCAGTCACTTTCTCTTGTTACTTGAATGAATTTTTAACATTGGTTTATGGTCTTAGCATTTTTTGGTAAATTTAGGTATTTTTCACCTATCAATGAAAGATAATTGAGAAAATTATGTATGAAAGTCACAAGCAACATACATAAAGCAACCAGAACTCTCAATTTTTTATATTAACTGGTAACATCGCCATATATTGAAAAAAATCATAGCCTCAGATAAGTCATAAACTTCACTTGGGAATTCTTTTAAGAGTAAAAATACTTGAATTCCCTGCCAACCTGGGAGGGTTTTCATATTATGGACATGGTCTATTAGAAAATTCAATCTCAGTATGCAGGCCATCATGCTTATTGTTTGAATCTTTGATGTACATGTTATAAGCTATGCTATTCTTTGATATATATGGTTGTTTCCTTGATAAATTAGGATGCATGATAGGTGAGACTCGTTATAACAACTTCCTGGCTTATTTTGGTGAAACTGGGTTTGGTCTAAAAAGGTATTGGTGGACTCGATGGAGGAAGGATAAGTGGATCTTTGACTAAATAATTAATCTGTGTTCTTGTAACATATTATGATGTTCCTGGCAGTCCTAGTGTTTCTGGGCCAAACATCAGGTTCACTGGCCCATCTTAGAACTATCTGGTGCTTAATAGGCCCTATTCAGCCAGCCATAGTGGTCATATGATGTTGGCTAAGCTATCATAAGGTTGTAGTAGCCTTGATAGAATCTTTTTTTTGCATTGTGAAACTTCAATCAGCAGATGATGACTCTTATCTCTTACTAGAACAGGTTAGAGATGATTGTAGAAGGCTCATGCAACAATTTGAAGGCTCATGCGGCAATTTCCTATCCTAACCCCAACAAGGGAGCAAATAGTTGCCAAGTTTGGGCAAGGCTAGCCATTCTTGGCTCCATCTGTCCATCAGGAGATGGGCTAACCAACTCTATTTGGTTGAGCATTGATCACTCTAGTAAGAGGTCGATCAAGATGATACTATAGGAGGGTGATCTGGAATGGTCACTTCTTGTCACCATAAGTATAATAATATCTATTTATCTCAGTGATTTAAATGGCCGCTCGGGCAAGGCTAGGCGATGCCCGAGCACCTCAATAGTGAACCAGACGATGCCCTTCAATGAGGCGCCGCTTGGGCGCTCACCTGAACCTAGGCATCGAGCTCCTCAAGCGAGCGCTCAGTTCAAATAGTTGAACCGAACCAAAATTTTAAGTGTAGTTCGATTCAATAGTGGCTAGTTGGTTCGATTGAACCAACTAACCACTTTCTTACCTGCAAAAGCTACCCTCGTATGCCCGCACGACCTCGAGCGATCAACCCTAGGGAGCGCTCCGCCTACGCTTCTGTCGTTGCCTCCGTCGTAGACGCAGCGGGTCGAGGCCTCAACTGTTGCCAACGGACGGGTTTGATGGTTGAGCCTTCGTCCGTAGCTTCCTTCCACTGTCGCTGGCAGTTCCTTCTGCTATTGAGGGAAACGACCGTAGCTTCCTCCGCGACTAACGTACACTTCGGAAGCTTCTTTCGTCCACGACGTCGTTGTCTGCAGCTTCTGTTGCTGTCGCCACTGTCACAATTGTCGTCCGCAGATTCCTCCATTGTTGTGATTGTTATCCGCAACTTCCTCCATCACTGTTGCTGTCGTCCGCTGCTTCCTTCGTCACCACTGCTTTCTCCTTCCCCATTGTCAACCATCGGTGACACTTTTCTCCATCTTATTTTTTTTCTCCCTCTTTGCTACTGTTAACGGTTTTTTTCTCCCCTTTAACTACTGGTCATAATAAATAATATATTGTTAACAACAGATTGTTAAATCTCTAATCTTTATTGTTTTAAAATTATATATTAGGTTATAGAATTAATGACAAGCGTACAAAGTAGTTTAATTCTAATATAGGTCTTCATAAACATGTTTAGCATATTTTTATTTAGTTGTATATTATTTTAATTATAATATTAGGAAGCGTTTCACTTTGATCTGGTGGGCGCCTAGTGCTTTTGAAATCACTGATTTATCTTACTGCATAACTCAGATAAAAGCTCAAGCAACCTTTTCTTTATTCCAGCATTACGGTAATGCAATTATCTCTTAGTTTAGAACTTTCCTTCCCACGAAGAAGAGACCCTAGTTATGAGGGATTGTTCCAGGTGTAATGATGGTGACGGATATTGCAGTTGTATTCCCAAGAGTAATTGCATTGACTTTTAACATGTCTTAAACATTAAAAAAAAGCAAGACGCTAAAGGTTTCCCAAAGTTTTCTGTTAAGGTTTGAGGATTTCTTGTTCAATTGTTGTCAAGAGACTTGGTTAAAAAGCTTTTCAAACAAGAGAATAGTAGAATCAAGACAATCATCCCAGTCGATTCCGGGTCATGTCAGCTATACTGATGCATGGCTAGGCCAATTTTTGGCCTGTTCTCATCAGCATGAGAGAGTATGACATTATGCACATGATACTCTTATTCAGGTTTCATTACCTCAACTTGAAAATAACAGTAGACATAGATGAAAAGAAAAATATGTTGAATATCTATTAATAAATAGAAACTAACAATATTTACAGACATAAGAAGAAAGAGAGGCATGGGAGGATAATATATAGAACAAATTGATGTGTGGTTGTTTAAGAAAATTTACATTTTCTGGAGAAGGGCATATCCTAGTTCTATTCGAAGTAACTTCATTTTTTTTCCAGATGGTTCCAACAAAAGTTGCAAAGTGGATCCAATCCTTACTTTCTTATTAACTTTGAAGATTATAGATGCTTTAATTTGCACTAGGGCTGTCTGAAAGGCATGAATTTTTTTTCATCATCACCTAAACATCCCAAATATCTTTAATATGGAATAACAAGATCTCTATTTCTCATCTATTACAAGTTTAAAAAATAAAGAAATGAATAAATAACAAAACTGACATTTTGTGATCTATGTTATCAAATAATTGAGTTAATATTTGACTCATCATCCTGTAAATTGCTAAAAAAAGTAGGTGTGGATATGGATTCGAGCATGAGTTGGTTTGGCTTCAGCGCATTGTGGCTAGTACTAACCAAAGTTGATTTCAGTGATTAACTTTAGGACTCTTCTCTGTCACCAATTCAAAAAATCTTGACAATCATGATAACTCAAATGTCCAATTTCATCATAGCTTAGTTGCATTTTGCTTTTGTGCCCTTACTCCCGGAACTTTGTTCACTTCCAACTGAGTCATTTGTGTGGGCAGCCCTTCCTTAAGTAGTGAATCAACAAAGTCTATTTGGCTTTCTATATGAATAATTCAAACACTTTATTGTAAAATATTGGCTTTTGCTTCACATTATGTTAATTTTCTTTTGTGTCTTGAGTGTTGGTCTTTATTTTCCTAGTTCATGCATGCTTCAGTTTTCCTCTTTTATTCTTTTATGTACTGAGAAGACATGAATTTCAAAGTTTAAACTTAGTGGTGTCTATAAATTGTAAATGGTTTATTAATGCTAACTCAAATCGGTCTTTTGCAGTTATACTGAGTCAGAATTAGTTCAGAATTTGAATTGTACAAGGGGCAATTGGGATTCTCATCATAATCTTCTTGATGATTTTTTAGAGTTGGACTAGGATGTCAAAAAATGGTTGCGGTAGGACAGATAATGATAAGATGAAATAGGCTGCTAACTGCTTAATGTTTAGTTGAGGGAGAACTCTTAGACTGCTTAAATTGTTAATTCAATGACATATATGATGTCTAGCTGAAGATATAGTTCTATGTTGAACATGTGGTCTCCTTTTTCTGCATTTTCTTTCTCCTTTGTCATTCTTTTACATAGAGACAAAGCAGCCAAAGCACAAAGCTCTTGAGCCTTACCTCTGCACACTCTCTTTGTGAAATCTTGGAGAAGCCTAGAGAGTATTAGCTTTATTCTTGATAGGCAATATAGTAGTTTATGTTTTTCACAATATCTTGATGCCTAAGATGAGATAGCAAATTATTTTTCCTGAAGCTATCCAGATATGTGGATTATATTTTAAGATATCCATCCTTTTCTCTTAGATCAATTTTAGTAATTTTTTTATCAATTTATTGCATTATAAATAAGGATTGAAATACCGTACCATACGAGTGTTTCGAGCTTGGCTCGGTATGGTACGATACTATGTACCGAGTGGTATACCTAATTTAGGTGTAAAATCCTTCGAAAATATCTGAAAATAAAAAAAAGTTAGGATAGGGTTTTTAAGTTAGAAATAAATATAGTAATAGTATAAGTTTAGCAAAATCAATATAAATTAGGTAAGAATAGTATCACATATCTTTTTCGAGCTTCGAGGAATAGTCTTGTGCAAGGTTCGTATTTCAGTCCGTTACGGATTATCCTTATGTAAATATTGAAATATCTATAGAAAAATCATTTGAATTGTTAGACTATTTTGTTATAATATAAACTCTAAAATTTAAATGAATTAAATAATCACATATGTAGATATACCTGATTGCTGATTCTATCATCAAAACGAATGATGGGCCTCCACGGTGGTGGATTGAGGTCCTCGATCCTATATATCTGCATATCAATATGATATGTTTGTTGGACCCAATCATGAAATTAATCCCACGACATAATGTATTGATATACCGTATGTCATTGATGCATCAATATGATGATGATCGTAGGTTGATCGTCATGAATCACATTTGTCCGAGGCAGCTCTTGAGGCATATATTGGTGAATGTTAGAGCTTCTACTTCTTCTACTGATCTGCTGCTCTGTATCATACTGTTGCTCAAAGCAGGATGACCAACTATCACTGTACTGTTGTTGTCTGTATGATTCTCCATAATACGATGGCTGTGAACACGATGAGCTTCTTACCGAGCGCTAATGGTCGAAATCGATCGTTACCGAGCTGTGCCTGGCGGTAATGGTCAAAATTTTGATCGTTACCGCTCGATATAGCCCCGTATAGTCCGATACGGGATGCTTTTAAGCGTTCCGCCTGGTAGCGGGCGGTCCACGTACCGATATACTGTCGGACCGGTACGTACCGCCTACACTCGAAACTGTATACCTTGATTATAAACAAAGAAGGTGAACCTTTAAAATGGAAGCTCTTGTCTTGGAATTTGATGACATGCAAGATCTTTTTTTGTTAGTCTTTTAAAGTTTCTTTCTTGCAAGACAATAACTGCAAAAATATGCTTTTGTTGAAGAAATTCTTTTGAAGAAATTATTGCGCATTTACCTATTAGATGAGTTAGAAATGAAAGCTGATCCATGAATGTCCCATTTGGGTGAACACTCAATAGTGTCAAAAGGTTATTGACAGTTAATCCTGGTGTATATTTTGATACCCTTTGGAAATGGTATCATTGGTGTCTCTTTTTCTAACCTAGATAAATTAGATTAGGCCAAATAAGAGCCATATAAGAATAGGATTATGTCCATTGGTGTTAGAATCTTTTTTCATAGGTTGTCCCAGTTACTTGGACCGTCTGCCCTGTTCCTTTTCATGTTTTCTGCTTCCCTCTCATCTTTCTAATTGTTGAAGAGGTATTGATTCTATGGAGCGCTAAGAGGCATAGTTCGTCTTATCGGTGTACCAATCAACTATTCGTATGGTATGTACCAACCCGTACTAAGTGTACCGACACATGGTACATGGGAGTATACCGATGTACTACCTGTACCAATCCTCTATTGGATCAGAACGTACCACCCGCATCGAGCGGTATGCCATGATGGTAAAATGAACTTTGCTAAGAGGTACATAATTTTTAGTTTATTTATCCATTGTCTCTTTTTTTCTTCTCTGCTTCCTCGTGCTAGTGATCCTATATAGACATGGTCATGTGCCAACTTTTCTGATCATCGTTTAGCATGGGAATTTTCCATGTAAAGTCATTACTGCACGAATAACTGAAAAAAAAAAAATCCTGCTCTAGGAGCTTTCTCTTCTCCTTTGGATTAGACACTCAAGTGCAATTACTGTGGTATTCCTTGCTATTCTCAAGAAATTGGATGAAAGTTGTAAGTGATGTTTTAGTTTCCACATCCTTCCCCTTTGCTTTGAGATGAAAGATGGATAAGATATCTCAATGGCTACCTCAACCAACAGTGTGAATCAGCCAGTCAGCATCACAGTCGAGCTATGTTGATGTCAGATTGGTCTACATGTTACCAGCTGCCACTATTTTCCTGTTTGGTTTTGTTTTCCACTTTCTTCCAATCTATCAGATGAACTAGGATGTCAACAACACCAACTAGTGTGTATCAAAGGAGGAAAAGTAGTGCCTTCTTTTCGTTGCAAAATTAATCATTGGTTTTAATTTTCCTTATTTTAATCGCTTTCTGGATAAGATGCCAAACTTTGATCTGATTTAACTGATTCATTCTGTTTATAAAATTAAACCTCAAACTGATTCTTACTTGCAAATATCACCAAAAAACCTAGAAGCAGAGGATGGCCAAGTGTCTTGAGGAAATTTTGGAAGGTATCTACATGATGATTTTGCCAAGTTTGCTGGCAGAGAAGCAGAAAGGACGCTCAATGCAGGGCCAGGTTATCTTAGGAAATGATTCTGTGTTACATTGGGTAGGGGGAAGTGGCCAGAGAAAGGTATGGAGTACTCGCATCTGTATGGCGCATGAAGCCCCAAACCCCAATTGCCATAATGAAATGCTGCACTAGTGTTGCAGAGGGGAAGAAGTCTGAATTCGAAAAAACAAGCCTAGGAACTTCTGATAGAAAAAATTGACTTCAAGGGGATTTTGGTTATTGGTGTAAACACAAAATAAGGTAATGTGAATTATGTGATCTTGTTGTTACATAAAGATTGAAACAGTACATTGCAACGAATAGATGTTGGAAAAAAGACCTAGTGGTTGTTAAACACTATACAATCTAGACTTGTTTCTGCTCGAGTAAAATGAGGAGATTGGTTTGTCACATCTCGAGTTAGTGCTGTGCACGGGTACTGGAAAAGGCTTTCGATGAGAATCCCCTAACAAGTCTTGAAGATTCCAGCCCTCGTGATAATACTGAGTTGACTTGAAGTTGGCTGTGGTAACTGAGGTTGTACTTGATTGTCACATGTGATTCTTTATGAAGGTAAAACAAATAAGTCTGTTTCTGGCAGCATTTTCTATTTCATTTTGTGGGAATTGGATCACCAGACTAAATGTTTTACTTTTGTCTTTGTGGGAACTTAGCTTTGATATACTAGTGGATTTTTGTCAACAAACCTTCCTGATGCCTGTTCTCAATGTTGGTCTACCAACTCATTTACTCTATCGTAATTTCTTGATATTTTTATGTGGACTCTTTAATTAACAGCTTAATCATTAGTAGCTGCTCAGACAGATTGCTCATTGTTTTCTCTTTTTCATTCTTCTGCAGAATCTAATGGTGTCGATGGAGTTCCTTGTGAGAACACAGAAAGACCTTGATCATTGAGGATGAGGTTTTCTATGTGGATTTGCAAGATATTCCAGGTCAAAATCAAGAAAAAAAAAATCTACCATATTTTCATCTTCAATGTGGATTCTGATATATGAACAGTACACCTAGTCCGTTAGGTGTTCTTGTTCATCCCACCAAATTATCGGTTGTATCATCAGAGTTTACCCTAATTCTGCATGTGCATCTCTGGATGTTCTTAATTCGAATAAAATTCAAGTAGTCTGAACTCGAGGAGATACGTCCATGTTTAAATGGTGACATGGTTACTGACAAATTGGATGTTTTATTGCCAATGCTAGCTTGATTTCAGGATGATTACCGTTCAAGGAGGATGAACCGCTTCCGGGGTTTTGGCGTTTGGCTTGCAACTTGTAATCTTTTTTCCTGCAGTTGGGACTTGCTGGCAAAAAGCAGCGAGTCGAAGTACATGTTATTTGCCCCCTTCCACCATCATCGGAGTGTCACTTTCCGACGAGGATCGATCAGCACCACCTGAGCCACTACTACTCCCGGTCATCTCCTTTTGCCGCCGTTCCTCTTCCATTCCATCATGACATAACATCTCTGGTTGCATTTGCAGGTCGGTATCAAATGCAGGCAACCAAAATTCAAAAGCTTCACGGAAACAAGCCAACCAAACATTCAAACCATAATGCAATTCAGAAATGCATGCAGGTTTTGGCATTGGATGACCACCTATATACATCATGTTGGATTGGCTGATGAATTAAATGATCTACCATTCTACGTAATCAATGCAGCTTTAACTCCTAAAAAGCAAGAATCAAATAGTCAAATGAATCAAGCAGTGGAAGATACAAATCTCTATCTTTAACAATTAGTCAAATGCATCCAATATAAGCAAATTTCTTGGAGAAGTATTATATCATACATTTTTTCATATGATAAAATTTTTGAACCGATACCAGTAGAAAGTCTCAAGATCCCAGCGATTGCCGACCTGCAAAACTGATTCGGTAGACGAATATATTTGTGGCCAATGGGTATAAGTACAATTTAGAAACCATCTTACATTCTTATGTCACACATCCACAAGAAAAGGCTTTGAACCCAACATAGAAGACTCATACCATATAAAAAAACAAGTCAGGCAAATGACCAACGTATTGTATCTTGTACTGGTCATATTTATTTATTACGAAATACAATTCTGAATGATCAAGGTAGACAAAGGATGTCCTTTGTTTCTTGCAGGCAGTTATACTTCGATAGAAAGGACTCATACCTAATGAGAATATGTCAGGCAAATGACTAACATATTGCATATCGTACTGATCATATATTTATTTATTACGAAAGAAAATCCTGAACGACCAAGGTAGACAAAGCAAGTCCTTTATTTCTTGCAGGTAGTTAATACTTTGATAGAAAGGAGATGGCCACACATCCAACAATGGCCGTGACAACATGCAACAGAATGGAAAGCAATCCAAAAGTTCTCTCAGAATCGCTTCTCATGACCTGAGCTCCACATAGGACCCCGAAAGCCCAGAGGTGCCAAGAAGCGTAACCTGCAAGTAACAGTAGTTGATCATAAGTTTGCTATATTTTCAAGAAATATATATATATATATATATATATATATATATATGCAAGCAAACAAGCATTACAACTTTTATGCGGTGGGCCTGACCACGATCAGGGATGACAATTAATTTCAGGTTCCCTTGATTCTTCAGAGTTGGTAGTGATATCCCAATAAAGGTGACAAGTCAACTAAAACATGGCTAACCAAGAGTTGACTCCCTGGTTATCATTCTGTCGGTTGCCTATTCTTAATATCAAATTCTTGGTTCACGTTAAAATATCTAACAATGATCACATAGTATCCAAACACGATGGAGAAAGGTCTCCGACGGCCAGTCAAAGGGTATAAATCTCCTACAGATTGCGTTGAAAGATTAGGGACGGCCATGATAGATAGACAACGATTGTTTATTTCCAACTAATTAGGCTTCTGCTGCTATTCTAATATCACAATGAGATATGTTAACGGCAAGCAGAAAAAACCTATAAGCAGCATGCCTGCTTTGCACAGACAACCAGCTATATTTAGACCAACTAAACAATTGTGTCACAGGAGTGCTAGTAGGGCAACCGGCCAAGAAGGCACGTGGCTAGCTTGATAAACACCACCATAGGCATGCCGATGGAAAGATGAAGAAAAAACTAATTGGTGAAAATTGGCTCGGATCATCTTGGTTTGGTTTGGGCTTCAAATATAGTAAAAACTGAAGTATTTCTTACCTTTCCAGGCTGTGCCAAGCAATAACATCATAAACTTTTACAGAAAGCATCAATCACAGCACCATGTTGGCATGAAAAATCACATAGCTGGTACAGCCAACATGGTAATCCATACTTTTAGGGAAAAGAACACCGCTCTAATGTCACGAACGGTCGTTTCGCACCCGCAACAACTTCGTTCAACGAACCGTTCGTCGCTCATCCCAACATGTACAGCTGCTTGGCAGTATGTTTTCTCTTGGTTTTGGGTCATTTTGCTTGTAAAAATGTAAGTTCGAACACGCTGCAGCATTACAAAGCGACCGCTCACCGAACCGAGCAAAACAGCCCCAAAACAGCCCAAAACAGCTCCGTTTTCGTGTGCCGCGGGCTGATTTCTGGAATCTGCCTCCGCTCACCAAAACGTCAGCCATCTCAGCCCCTAGGAACCCCCCGGGTGGCACAGGGCTGGATGGGGCTTCGGTTATATACCGGGCGTTGAACTCTCTTTCGCAAGTTCGCACGTGACCTTTACGGGGACTTGTGTTCGCGCTCGGGACCAGGTGAGCGGCTGTTTGTGGGCTTGCAGCTGTTCGTTCATCCTTGAAAGCCTTGTTTTTCTCCCTCTCCCTCTTTTCTCTTGTGCACACAAGGTGTTCGTCGAATTGCTTGTAAAGCTTCCCCTTTTCCGCGAGACTTCGGGACTTGTCCGTCGCTCGTTCTTTCGAACTAACCAACTTTCTCTTTTACAGGTCCTTCGGGACCTGCGAGAGGTTACAAAGTGGGCTGATCCTTGCGGAGCAAGATCGCAAGGGCGAAGCGCGACTTAGGCAACGCAAGCTAAGTTCGCGTTCTCGCCACGAGGGTGACTCGCAACTTGGGTAACGCAAGCTAAGTTCGCGTTTTAGCCGCAAGGGTGCCTCACGCCTTAGGCAATTCCAGCTAAGGCCGTGACATTGTGGTATCAGAGCAGGCAAGCACTTTGAGTGAGCAGCGAAGGAATTTCGCAACTTCGCCATGGCAAAGCATCGTGGCGAATCAAGCAAGACGGGGCAAGCTGGACCCTTACCCCAAGCAGCCGCAGGTGGGCTGCATGTGCACACTCGCTCTCATGCTGTTGGAGCCGCTCAAGAGGAGCGCGGCAGCGAACATGACGAGCGAGAAGTTGGCTACTCGCCGCGAGCGGAGGAGGCGCAATCTGGAGCGCCAACCGGGAAAAAGAGTCACAAGGAAAGACTCACATCGGCGGAAACCTGCTTGGATGTTCTTGAAGCGAGCTTGGAGGAACTCTACCATGGCCAACGAAGGCTCGTTGGGGTAGAGAGCTCGCAAGAGGAAGCGGAGTCCCGGATCGACAAGGTCGAGGCCCTAGTTGACCGATTGTCAGATGACACCAAAGACTCCGTGCAACACCTGCAGGAAGTTGTGGCGGAACTCACTTCAAGGGTGGCCATGCTCACAAGAGCACTAAATGCGGGAGGAAGCAACACCCGCGTTGCACCACCACAAAACTTGAGGGCACCCGAGCCTCATGGTTATGGAGGGGCCAGAGATGCCAAAGAGCTCAAGAATTTTCTGTTCGACATGGAACAATATTTTCGAGCTACGAGGCCCGATTCTGAAGAAACCAAAGTTTCTATAGCAACAATGTATCTGAACGGAGATGCAAAACTTTGGTGGAGAACCCGTTGGGAGGAGATCCAACAAGGTCGGTGTCGAGTTGACACATGGGAGGACTTGAAGCGGGAGTTGCGAACTCAGTTCCTACCGGAGAACACCGAGTTCGTCGCAAGAAGGAAGTTGAGACAACTCCGCCAAAATACTTCCATCCGAGACTACGTGAAGCAATTTTCTGCGCTAATGCTGGACATCCAAGACATGTCCGAGAAGGATAAGCTGTTCAGCTTCCTTGATGGTTTGAAGCCATGGGCGCAACAAGAACTACATCGAAGGAATATCGCCGATTTGGTCGGGGCAATTGCTGCCGCAGAAAGACTCACCGACTTTGTTTCCTCAGAAGACCCGGGAAGAAGAAAACAATCTTCAAGCAATCGCCCTCCAAAATATTCTCGAGGGAAGGAGCTCGGGGGCGAACAAAAGAAGAAGAGTTCCCATAAAGGGCCAAGCCCGAAAGGCAAGGCCCCGAAACCTGGCGGATGCTTCTTGTGCGGAGGGCTGCACATGGTGAGGGAGTGCCCACAAAAACAGGCACTCAATGCTTTAACAGCTTCCATCCACCCCCCCAAATCGGACAAGGGTAAGGCTGTCGCTCTTAGTTCGAGTAGTTCTGAATCCAGCAGCGACGGCGAGGAGTCGCAAGGACCCCGGATGGGAGCAATGCGTTTGTTGAACGCCATGCGGGGTCAAGTGGGGGAGAGCGCGAAGACAAGGCTACAAAAAGCAGGAACTGGTGAGCTGATGTACGTGGACATCAAGCTAAATGGCCAAACAACCCGTGCTATGGTGGACACGGGTGCCACCCACAACTTTATTGCCGATTCAGAAGCAAAGCGACTTGGGCTGATCTTGGAGAAGAGCCCAAGCCGAATGAAGGCGGTGAACTCGGAGGCCAGGCGAATCTCCGGGTTGGCGAAGGGAGTTCCCATCAAGATCGGAACATGGAGCGGGAACACCAACATGATGGCGGTGCCACTGGACGACTTCCAAGTGATTCTTGGAATGGAGTTCATGCACGCAGCAAAGTTGGTGCCAATGCCGTTCCTAAACTCCTTGTGTATGATGGGGGGTGACGATCCCTGCGTGGTTCCTGTCTCTCGGAGAGGAACCAAGGAACCCCAACACATATCAGCTTTGCAACTGAAGAAAGGGGTGCGGAAAGGTGAACTAACATTCGTGGCCGCTATGAAGCTAGAGCCACTCGACGAGAAGGCCATTCAAGAACCTGCTGTGGTGGCGAACGTCCTGAAGGAGTTCAATGATGTTATGCCACCCGAGTTGCCGAAGACTCTTCCACCACGCAGAGGCGTAGATCATAGCATCGAGCTGGAGCCAGGAGTGAAGCCTCCAGCGAGACCACCCTACCGCATGCCCCCGCCAGAGTTGGCAGAACTCAGAAAGCAGTTAGGTGAACTGCTAAGCGGTGGTCTCATCCGCAGCTCTAAAGCACCATTCGGAGCTCCAGTTCTCTTCCAAAAGAAACAAGATGGGAGCCTCCGACTATGCGTTGATTATCGAGCCCTCAACAAAGTGACGGTGAAGAACAAGTATCCCATCCCGCTCATCGCGGACTTGTTCGACCAGTTGGGCAAAGCCAAGTATTTCTCAAAACTCGACCTTCGGTCGGGGTACTGGCAGGTGCGCATTGCTGAAGGCGACGAAGCGAAGACTACCTGTGTGACCAGGTATGGAGCGTTTGAGTTCCTGGTGATGCCTTTCGGCTTAACCAACGCTCCGGCCACGTTCTGCACTCTCATGAACCAGTTATTCAAGGAGTATTTGGACAAGTTCGTGGTCGTCTACTTAGACGATATCGTCGTCTACAGTCAAACGCTCGAGGAGCATGTCAAGCACCTACGGACAATTTTCAAGGTTCTCAGGGAGAACACTTTGTTCGTGAAGAGGGAGAAATGTTACTTTGCCCAAACGGAGATCTTAATCTTGGGGCATCGAATCGGTGATGGCTCCATTCGGATGGACAAATCAAAGGTGCAAGCAGTTGCGGAATGGCGAACTCCAAAGAAGGTGCCAGAGTTGAGATCCTTCCTTGGTTTCGTCAACTACTATCGACGCTTCATAGCGGGGTATTCGAAGCGTGCAACTCCACTGACGGAGTTACTGAAGGAGCAGCCTTGGAAGTGGTCTGACAAATGTGAAACAACATTCCAAGATCTGAAGGCTGCTGTTCTGAAAGAACCGGTGCTCAAATTGCCGGACTATGGGGAGCCCTTCGAAGTCCATACAGATGCTTCAGACTTCGCTATTGGGGGAGTGCTCATGCAGGAGGGTCATCCGGTGGCCTACGAGAGCCGCAAACTCAACGAGACCGAGCGGCGGTATCCGGTGCATGAAAAGGAGATGACGGCGGTGATCCACTGTCTACGAGTTTGGCGACACTATCTTCTCGGATCACGATTTGTGCTGAGGACAGACAACATCGCTCTGAGCTATTTCCAAACTCAGAAGAAACTCTCCCCAAAGCAAGCACGATGGCAGGACTTCTTGGCCGAATTTGATATGGCAATGGAGTATAAACCTGGGAAGGCAAATGTCGTGGCCGATGCATTGAGTCGGAAAGTGGAGCGCATGAATGCCATACAATTGGAGGGCGGAGGCCAAGCAAGTCAGTTGCACTCCAACTTCCTTTCCAGGATCAGGGATGGACTGTATAGTGACCCCCAGGCAGTCATCCTGATGCAGCTCATCAAAGAAGGCAAGGCACGACGATTTTGGGTCCAGGAGGGACTTGTTTACACAAAAGGGAATAGGGTTTATGTTCCCCGAGTGGACAATTTGAGGCGTGAACTCTTAAGAGAGTGTCATGATTCCCTTTGGGCTGGACACCCAGGTATTCACCGAACATTGGCTCTCGTGGAGAGGGCCTTCTACTGGCCAAAGATGGGGATTGACGTGGAGGAATATGTTCGAACGTGCCTCACTTGCCAACAAGACAAGGCGGAACAACGGAAGCCGGTGGGACTTTTGGAGCCGTTGCCCGTACCAGAGAGGCCGTGGGAGAGCATTTCCTTGGACTTCATATCGAGCTTGCCACTTGTAGGGAGACTCGGATCGATACTCGTGGTGGTCGATCGGTTTTCAAAGTATGCAACGTTCATTGCTGCACCCCTACACTGTTCAGCAGAGGAGGCGGCCAAGCTGATGATGAGAGATGTGGTGAAGTATTGGGGAGTCCCGCACAACATCATTAGTGATCGAGATGCTCGGTTCCTGGGACGATTCTGGACCGAGCTATTCAAGTTGTTGGGGTAAAAGTTATACTTCTCCACAAGCCTCCACCCCCAGACGGATGGCCAGACTGAAAGGATAAACTCGCTCTTGGAGCAATATCTTCGGCACTACGTGAGTGCCAACCAACGAGATTGGGTGAAGTTGTTGGACATTGCCCAATTCTCCTACAACTTGCAGCGGAGCTCTGCGTCCAACAAGAGCCCCTTCGAGATTATTACAGGACAACAACCGTCAACTCCGCACACCATGGCAATTGGATACACTGGGAGCAGCCCGTCCGCTTACCATTTCGCAAAGGAGTGGCACCGAAATGCAGATATTGCGCGGGCTTACTTGGAGAAGGCAGCAAGAAGAATGAAGAAGTGGGCAGACTTGGGAAGGCGACCACAAGAGTTCAAGGTCGGCGATTTGGTGTTGGTAAAGCTTCAACCAGCATCACTCCAATTCTTCCGGAACAAAATCCACAAAGGATTGGTGCGCAAATATGAAGGGCGCTTCCCAATTATCAGCAGGGTAGGCAATGTCTCCTACAAGTTGCAGCTGCCGGCGTGGTTCAAAATTCACAATGTTCTTCACGCCAACAACCTGAAAGCCTACCACTCGGATCCGTAAGATGCTTCACGAAGTATACCAACTCGGCTACCCCCCACCACTGCCTCCTATGAGAAGCGAGTTGAAACATTCCTAGCGGACCGTAAGATAAAGCTACCCAATGGAGCTGAACAGACGGAGTATTTGGTGAAGTGGCGAAAGCTTCCCCGAACCGAAGCCAGCTGGGAGCCAGAAGACGCCCTACGGCATGAAGAAGCAATCATCAACAACTATCAACAAGCGTCGACGAGGGCGTCGACAGTTTAAGTGGGGGAGAATGTCACGAACGGTCGTTTCGCACCCGCAACAACTTCGTTCAACGAACCGTTCGTCGCTCATCCCAACATGTACAGCTGCTTGGCAGTATGTTTTCTCTTGGTTTTGGGTCATTTTGCTTGTAAAAATGTAAGTTCGAACACGCTGCAGCGTTACAAAGCGACCGCTCACCGAACCGAGCAAAACAGCCCCAAAACAGCCCAAAACAGCTCCGTTTTCGTGTGCCGCGGGCTGATTTCTGGAATCTGCCTCCGCTCACCAAAACGTCAGCCATCTCAGCCCCTAGGAACCCCCCGGGTGGCACAGGGCTGGATGGGGCTTCGGTTATATACCGGGCGTTGAACTCTCTTTCGCAAGTTCGCACGTGACCTTTACGGGGACTTGTGTTCGCGCTCGGGACCAGGTGAGCGGCTGTTTGTGGGCTTGCAGCTGTTCGTTCATCCTTGAAAGCCTTGTTTTTCTCCCTCTCCCTCTTTTCTCTTGTGCACACAAGGTGTTCGTCGAATTGCTTGTAAAGCTTCCCCTTTTCCGCGAGACTTCGGGACTTGTCCGTCGCTCGTTCTTTCGAACTAACCAACTTTCTCTTTTACAGGTCCTTCGGGACCTGCGAGAGGTTACAAAGTGGGCTGATCCTTGCGGAGCAAGATCGCAAGGGCGAAGCGCGACTTAGGCAACGCAAGCTAAGTTCGTGTTCTCGCCACGAGGGTGACTCGCAACTTGGGTAACGCAAGCTAAGTTCGCGTTTTAGCCGCAAGGGTGCCTCACGCCTTAGGCAATTCCAGCTAAGGCCGTGACACTAAGGCCCTAAGAGTTATCAGATATGATGCTAACTACAGTGTAATGTATATGGGAAGCTTAATTACAGGCATAACATATAATATTACATAAACAGAGTTGTATTCAGGTTTCTGAGTTTTGAGATCATTAACATCAAAGAATTTAGTAACTCAAAGCTTAAAAGAAACATAATATATTTAAAAAATTAATAACTAACTAATATAAGTCCTGCTGTGAATATTCATGCAGCTAAAAACATTATTGTAAAGTTTGCTTACCTTTCCCCACTCAGAACCAATGCCACTGCATCTCATTTTCAAGTGTATCATTTTTGTTCCCAATTCAAGTTCAACCTTTTTCCTCAAAAAGGTCTCATCAGGACCAAATGAATCCAAATAGGTAATATAATGTTTATATGAAGCTCTTATGGCATCTTCCAGATGCTCTGGCAGGTGTCCAACATTCTGTGAACAATCATTATCATGTTTGTCAATATTAGAACAAAATAGACAATTGCTTGAAAATTGAGATAAATAGCACCTAAGTTCCTCCATTCAAAGTCTACATAAACAAAATGACTGACCTCACCACTTAAGCCGCATAAATCATCAAGTGCCATTCTAAGGGATACCAATACCCCACTAAATTCCACAGATGCCTCAGCTGCACGAAATACATTAGCCAAAGCCTCTTGGCCAGCTTTATCTTCAGTGGTTTTTGACAGAGCCTTCTTTGTCTCTTTTATAACAGGGTCTGGAATTTCATCCCAGTTAATCGCCAACAAATCCTTCATTGAAGCTTCTATATCAGGGTCAGTAATGACAGGCAACTGGCTTATATTTGAACTGAAGGCACGCCTCAAATTTAGTGTATACGAATACTTGCAGCCTGAAATTCCTTGAACATAAAGAATAAGAATGTCAAGTTAAAACTGAATTTAAATAGGTACAAGAATAACAATCCTACATGGAAAATTGAGCAATGTGAAATAGATGGAAAAAAAAAGATAAAATACAAAGAAGAAGTAGATAATTGTTTGCTTTATGACCAGCAGAAAACTAGATTGTGCCATAGTAGTGCTACAGTTCAACTTATCAGTGGGACTTAGACTAACAGGGTTATAATAGTTACCTGATCAAGGAAGGAATTCCTCCATCTTATAATCTAGTTTAATACTTTAACATCTCATAGTTCTTTCTACACCAATAATAGCTCTGTAATGATTATTCTTGGAGGTAGAAACAAGGTAGCCAGGTGCCAGAGTATTGCTCCCATCTGCCATAGCATGCACTGATGCAAGTCTGAAAAATCTTTCCAAGGGTTTGGAAAAAATACTTATGTTTAAGGAGTTTAAATGCTAAGGTCATACATGCCAGGTGACGGGGAGATACCTTCATCAAGGATTAAAATCATGACCTCATGTCAGTACCAGCTAGACAGATCTTTAAAACCTTGTATTTATCTACCTCAATCTGAGCATAGATTACCTCTATCAACACTGACCATCTGAGAGAGAGCACTAAAGGACATTCTATAAACCGTCACATAGTGTAGCAACTGGCGAGTTGCTTTGCAGGAAAATCCACCATGGCTACCCTATTTTCTAGAAACCTTTTCCTTAATTATATTATCTTGATTACCTATTCCATAAGATTTCCCAAGGATCAGGCTCATGGAACACTTAACCTGGTGGTTGTTTGCTGTTGATGTATGTAACATTGGCTTGAAACTTGAAAGTAGGGTCAAGGTTTTAAAACTGATAAACAATCATAAAGGCAAGAATCTCTAGCTTCAGGTACATAACATATTATTTTAATCCTATACTAGAAATCAATTTTTAGTTATTGATCTTTAATTTTTAAGTAAACAACCAAAATAATGATAAGATTCCAAACAAAATCATTTATAACTACTAAAAGGTGTCGCAAATTTAACGAACAATTAAATATACAAAAATGAATAATTCAGTTAGCAAGCCCCACTAAGATCAGATACACTAAAGGGTCAATATAATCAATTAACAATTACCAAAGATATATCAATTAAAAATAAAGGGTCAATATAATCATATGCACTACAATAAATTCAAACCACAGAACCATTTACATAAATGCCAGTAGCATAATGCTGACACCAACATATAATTCAATTAGTACAAGTCAAATGATCAAAACAAACGAACTGCTCAAAAGCAATAACCATACAAATTTCGCTACCAAATTAGCTTCACAAATTCCAAAATGAGCAACCGTCAAACTAACATGCTCAAACTATATACCAAGGGTCCAAAACAATAAAATATAAGCACCGATAAAGGGCAATTAATTTTAATCCTATACTAGAAATCTCTAGCTTCAGGTACATAACATATTGTTTTAATCCTATACTAGAAACCAATTTTTAGTTATTGATATTTAATTTTTGAGTAAACAACCAAAATAATGATAAGATTCCAAACAAAATCATTTATAACTACTAAAAGGTGTCGCAAATTTAACGAACAATTACAATATACAAAAATGAATAATTCAGTTAGCAAGCCCCACTAAGATCAGATACACTAAAGGGTCAATATAATCAATTAACAATTAACAAAGATATATCAATTAAAAATAAACGGTCAATATAATCAGATACACTACAATAAATTCAAACCACAGAACCATTTACATAAATGCCAGTAGCATAATGCTGACACCAACATATAATTCAATTAGTACAAGTCAAATGATCAAAACAAACGAGCTGCTCAAAAGCAATAACCATACAGATTTCGCTACCAAATTAGCTTCACAAATTCCAAAATGAGCAACCGTCAAACTAACATGCTCGAACTATATACCAAGGGTCCAAAACAATAAAATATAAGCACCGATAAAGGGCAATTAATTTTAATCCTATACTAGAAATCTCTAGCTTCAGGTACATAACATATTATTTTAATCCTATACTAGAAACCAAGTTTTAGTTATTGATCTTTAATTTTTGAGTAAACAACCAAAATAATGATAAGATCCCAAACAAAATCATTTATAACTACTAAAAGGTGTTGGAAATTTAACAAACAATTACAATATACAAAAATGAATAATTCAGTTAGCAAGCCCCACTAAGATCAGATACACTAAAGGGTCAATATAATCAATTAACAATTAACAAAGATATATCAATTAAAAATAAAAGGTCAATATAATCAGATACACTACAATAAATTCAAACCACAGAACCATTTACATAAATGCCAGTAGCATAATGCTGACACCAACATATAATTCAATTAGTACAAGTCAAATGATCAAAACAAACGAGCTGCTCAAAAGCAATAACCATACAAATTTCGCTACCAAATTAGCTTCACAAATTCCAAAATGAGCAACCGTCAAACTAACATGCTCGAACTATATACCAAGGGTCCAAAACAATAAAATATAAGCACCGATAAAGGGCAATTAAGTTTAATCCTATACTAGAAATCTCTAGCTTCAGGTACATAACATATTATTTTAATCCTATACTAGAAACCAATTTTTAGTTATTGATCTTTAATTTTTTATAAACAACCAAAATAATGATAAGATTCCAAACAAAATCATTTATAACTACTAAAAGGTGTTGGAAATTTAGCGAACAATTCCAGTATACAAAAATGAATAATTCAGCTAGCAAACCACACTAAAATGGTTTATTAATCCTGAAAGCTTATTAAGAACAACGATATATCAATTACGGTCAATATAATCAATCAATATAATCAGATACAGTACAATAAATTCTAACCCACAGAACCATTTACATAAATGACAGTAGCATAATGCTGACACCAAAAGGGCACAGACCAAGTTAAATCATATGTGCAGCCACACCAAAATGATCACTTCACATAAAAAACAGTGAGCTTTAATATATAATAACAGCACACAACAACATAGTCAGTAATGAAAAGGGAATCTCAAACTTCAAATGAAACTCAAAATGAAGTACTAACATATAATTCAATTAGTACAAGTCAAGTGATCAAAACAAATGAGCTGCTCAAAAGCAACAACCATACAAATTTTGCTACCAAATTAACTTCACAAATTCCAAAATGAGCAACCGTCAAACTAACATGCTCGAACTATATACCAAATGTCCAAAACAATAAAATATAAGTGCCGATAAAGGGCAACAAAGACTAACAAGAAGATATTGAAAAATTAAGGGAGGTTAAGCACTTTAAAAAATGCATTTGAGATAGCTAATCCTTCAAGCATCTATGCACTAAAATAATGGAAATCTGGAAGACTGCTAAGTGTATCCCCAATAAGTGCATTAAATGGCTGCCAAATACCACATGTTCCAAATCTGATTTGAGAAGCTTGGAGATTCGATGCTGTGATCTCATGAATGTTATTAATGCCCTTCATCCAACTTCTAACTGCATATCATGTGGTCAAATGTGTAAAAAAATGACACTCCAAATGCATAAATGAAATTCTCTTATTTCAATAAAAATGGTGTGGTATTGTAAAGGCTTATTACCTGCTTGAGGTGCAATTGTGCGTGTTGCCACCGGCCCCAGCTCGCTGCAAAAAAAAGATTGTGTTAGATATCTAACAAACGTTTTCAGGTAACAACAATAGCAGTCGGGGCATAGGACCAGGTTAAAGTTACAGAATATTCTAGGTTTTTTGGAACTGTAATTAAAGCAAAGTCCAGAAAATTTTTCGAGAATGTCTCAGCAGCTGTAAACAAGTACAGAAAAGCTATCAAATATGGTCTCTTACAGAAAGGTACAAAGAAAAAAAATCAGCTAAGAATTTAAGAACTAAGACATGAAATAGAAATACGAAAAAAAAACTACTAATGTGGATTCAGCAAATTCAAGGAGGGAATCTTTTAGATAAAGCACTAAAATATCTTACAATGTGTTGTAAGAACCAAAAGCCGCTAAGGTCCCAAAACGCCCGAGCGAAACGAGAATATTATAATTAAAATAATATACAACTAAATAGAAATATACTAAACATGTTTATGAAGACCTATGTTAGAATTAAACTGCTCCAAAAGCATCTTGTTAACAAGGAATGTTTTGCTGCTCTAAGACATCATCAATAAAAAGCTAAGGAAGTTTTATGTATAAATCAAAGTGCATATTGCTCATGGCGTTGTAGATAGAACAAATATATTTAAACTGCTCCAAACGAGTTGCTGCTCATCCGTTCGCAGTTTAATTAACAGGAAGGTGGGGGAAGCAGAGGGCGGCGAACAAAACTTCAGCTGCGAACGGATGAAACTGCAGTGGCGGACGAAGGCAGCAGACGACGTTGTCGACGACGGCGGACGGAGCTGCAGCGTCGAACAGAGCGTGCGAAGGCGGCGAACGACGGCAATGGAAGAGGTTGCCATCGGCGGCGGACAGAGCTGCTATAGCAGCAGACAGAGTTATAGCGGTGGAAGAGTTTTAGGGTTTAGAAGAGCTGCAGTGGCGGACGAACAGCAGCGACGGCAGCTGAGCTGCAGCGGCGAACGAGATTGGACGAGGTTGCCGACAGCGGCTGGCAGAGCGGCGACAGATGTAGGGTTTCTTTCACCTTTGTTTTCTTTTACTGGGTCGGGCGAGATAGGCGGTTGGACGATGTTAGGGGGTTGAACTATGTTAGTTGGTTCGATCGAACCAACTGGCGCCTCGGCTCAGGCGAGCGCAAGCCAACTACCTAACTAAACTGATTTAAGATTGACTAATCTGGTTTAATTAACCAGTAACTGATTTTATATTTTTAAAACAATTTTAAAAATATATATTTTAAAATAAATTAGTTCAATTTAGCTGAATCAAAATCAATTAAACCAAACGTGAATCTTAGTGCAATTAGATCGAAATTGGCATTAAAATTATGAAATTATGACATTAAAATTCGGCCAACACGTAACTATTGTACTTCGATTTTGATCACCAATTCATATATTTGTGGATTTTAAGACTTTTTGGGTCAATTAAAGGCGTAGGCAATAAACACGATCGATTGATATCTTTTAAATTAAAATTGATTCAATCTGTATTGGTTAACTGAATCGAAAGATAATATAAATGTTGTGAACGCAGTAATAAACGGTATAATAGCAAACCGTACGAGTTATTCATTTTAATAATAATAATAATGATGATGATGATGATGATGATGATGATGATGATGATGATGATGATGATGATAATAACACTCATTCGCTGTCGTCACATCTGCATACGATACATCCTCTTAAAACCCCGTCACATCTGGTCTTCCTGTGCCGCTCACGCGTTGGCGTGCGGAGTCGAGGAAGGAGAAGAATAAGAAGCAGCGGAGCACGAGATTCCCGGTTCGTTCTAACCAAACTGGTCATGGTGGAAGAAAAGCAGCATGCGGGAGGAGGAAGAAGAGGAGAGAAGCGAACCGATCGCCTGGGCCGCCCCTCTCCCAATCCTCCTCGTCTATCCCCCTGTAAGCGCAACGCTGCCACTTCCTCCTGCTCCTCCTACTCCTCTTTTCACCACCTGCTTAAGAAGACCCGGTACGCCTCCGACCTCTTCCTCTGCCGTAGCTGTGGTCTCCGCTTCCCTTCCAACAACAACAGCAACAACCCCCTCGACCACCTCCGATCCCAGTGGCGCGTCGCCCTCATTTGCCGCACCTGCCTCGCCCGCGTCAAATCGGCTGACATCTGCTCCTATTGCTTCTCGCCCTTCTCCTCCATCGCTGACGCCGAACGTTCCCTCACTTGCCTCAGTTGCTGCTGCCGCGTCCATCTCGGATGCGTCGACCGCGAGCACCGCTGCCTCGATCCTTGTCGCCTGGAGCCGGGCTCCTTCACCTGCGTCGATTGCTGTGTGATCCCTAAATTTTGGGGCAGGAAACCTGGAATTGGTTCTAGGGTTTCGCTCGAGGTGGTGGTGAGGGAAGCCAGTTCTGTGGCGGAGAAGAAGATCAAGGCAGCTGCCAGGGCCAGGGAAAATGCTCTGAAGAAGGCTGATGCTGCAAAACGTGCCGCTGAACGGGCTAGGAATGCGTTAGGTGCTGTTCTTGCAGCCAAGGGGGATATTTCAGAGCAGAATGCTGATCTGGCTGTAGTTACCGGTCAAGAACGGGCTCTCCAGCTACATCTGGCTATGAATAGGTCTAGGAGGATCTCGAGGAGTTCTTCTTGCTCTTTAAGTTCAGGTGCTGTTGGATCAATTACGTAAAGAAAGTGTGTGGCCGAGGTGGTGATCAGATGAGCAGGAATGTTGATTCCGGTGATCGCAGAATTTGCAAAGCAGCTGAGATTTGTGTTGAAGAAAGGTAGGCAATACCGAATAATACCACTCGATACGGGAGGTACGTACCGGTCCGACGGTATATCGGTACACGGACAGCTCGTTATCGGGCTGTCACGGACTTAGCTGGTTTTGCCTAAGTCGTGCGGCACTCTTGCGTGTCCGTCCACAAAGGTCAACCTCTCCGAAACCTCCCATGGTCCCTTAGGACCTACAAAAGAGAAAACGGGTTAGAGAAAACGCCTCACTCGGGATTCACAAGCAATCATCTCCGTAAACACTTCTTAGCTAATGCAAATTAGAAACAAACTTTATAAGCTCTGAACGGTTGCACAACAAAGGGGTAAAATGGTCCACTACAGATCGAACTAAAATGGGACTATTAAGCCTTTGGCCGTCCCTCTACATGCTGTGCAAAGCATGAACATACCAAAAGACACGGACATACATAAGCATTACATCAAACATCCTGTTTTGAAGTTTGTCCGTGACATTCTTCTCCACTTATTCTTTCGACGTCCTCGTCGAAGCCTTTGCCGACACTGCAACTCCTTGCCTTTGCTGAGTCTTCAATCTTCTACTCCAGCTGCAATGCGCCTCTTGGCTCCCAACTGCTCACCGCTGCTGTTTTTGAGTAGTTGAACCTTTGATCCGCCATGCTGTTTCAACTCGTCAATGACTCTGACTTTAGTGTGGGGTTGGCTGAGTTGTGTTGATCCTTGTTAGTTCCTGCGGATCCTCCAGATGAAGGAAAAGACCATCCTTATTATGCGCCAATATCTCAAATGCCTCATGATGCTTGAACTAGGTGGATGCTTGTTGGAGCTTTAACGAGTATCGCCTCGTAAACTTCTGAAGTTTTGGGTCCTTCCTCCACAAAATTTGTTCATCGACTCTTCTTTCACTTAGTTGTTACTTCTAAGTAGATTCGCATCACTTCCGCTTTCGATTGACATTCTATTGGGAAATGAAGCGGATAATCTACTCTCAGTAGCACTGATCACCATTGGTGAGGATTTGACAACTTTTATCTTCTAATATCTTCGAAGGGTTTTTGAACCTGTGCAGAGCTCCTCTATTGGACAGATAAGAGAATTGGGGTACTCGGTTTCGCCCATTTTCTTAAGAGTTGAGAAGGCAATGGTTACTTGATTTCGCCTGCCTCCTCAAGAGTTGTACTCCATGCATCGAGCTGGTTACTGGCCTTCGCCTGCTCTTTACTCACACTTCTGAAGCACTCGAAGTGTTTGCACTCCTTGCATTGAGTTAGCTACTGTGATTCACCTTCTAAATACCATTGAACTTCTGGAATACAGGAAGTTTTCACTCCAACTTGGAGTAAGTCTCTAATAGTTTTGGTCGCCTATGGGATTGTACCGTCTTCTCCATCAACCTTGCCGCCTACTCCACTGAGTAGCAAAGGTACAGCACCGCGTACTGCCTGCTTTGTTCCTTGGTCATGCACTCTTGCATGACCCAAAGTCCTTCACTTTCAGCTATCTTGATGAGAAGCTCGTTGACACCGGTCTTACAAAGTTCCTCAGCCTCTGCTCTTCAGTCTTGTCTCGGTACTTGGAGTTTGCCTCTGCATGCTCCACCTCCTCGGCCCCTTTCACGATCAAGCGCTCTCCCTCCATGAGAGCAAGGGATCAATGACTTTCACGGAAGTCCTGCCTCTGCAGTACCATGGCGCTGCCATGCTCATGGCCCTACTATCTGTCGCGTCGCATCTACCTCCCTTTTCTTCATGATTAGTAGATATCTCTCTGTGACACTCCTTCGAGTCCATCTCCATTCTAACTGATGCTTGATTTTGGGTAGCTAAGTCCCTCTGGACTTATCGTCGCTTCCTCGCCCTTTTCGACCCCCTGCTTTAACACCTCTGTGTTTTCCAAACAGCTCCCTTTGGTCGCTGGAAAGACAGACTGCAACTCCCATGCATGGCCTCTGCCATCACGTTATAGGGTTTGCATTAATTCTGTTCTCTTTAGCTTCCTTGGTAGCAACGTTCGCTTACTCGACCTTGTCCTCTGACTTGCCGGGCTCCCTTACGCAAATATGGGCTTTGGAGCAGTCCAACTCTCCAGCTACTTCGATCATACCTCTGCATGATCAAGTCCCTCTCATGGGACTCACTGGTACTTGCATTCGAACTTTTCCCTTGGTGGAACATAGCCCCCATATGCTGATGACCAAGGCTTTCATCCGATGCAAAATTCGATGCACGCACGGAAGACCCGCCTTTGCGGTACCATGGTCTTCACTCCTTGAATCCATAGCCCTTCTTGCCGTCGTGTTGTTCATCGAAGTGGAGCTGCTAGTAGCTTCTGATCATACCTCCGTATGATAAAGTCCCTTACGGGACTTCACCCGTGTGTATCGCATTGCCACGAACTGTTCTACCACGATCCACTGCACCATGTCGCCTCCTGGTGACATCTTCATTGCATTCTGATCCTTGTGGGATGAACTCGAATTGTGGTCCCTCCATTTGTGGTCTCTGCCAACACATTATAGGGCCTCTTCCAACTTCAATTTTGTTCGCTCCTTTGGCAATCGACCTTCGTCCACCTGCTCTCGGGTCACACCTAGACGAAGCATCGCTCTAGGACAGTCCATCGCCTAGTAGTTCCCGAAGTCCACCGACTTCGCTAGAATTGGTGCACTATTGTCTGGATCCTGGGCCTCTGCCCCTACCAGCACAATCTCCGTTGCGCACCGTTCCCTTCATGGCAACTTGAATGGCAACACTGTGGCATATTCTTCAAGAGTACCCGCCTCTGCGTCCTATTGCCCCTTGTCAAGGCTTTCTGAACCCAACTTCGCCTTTGCAAGTTGAGTCATCTCAGTTCCTCCATCAAATGCTTCTTCGAGATAAGGTGCATATGCTCATAAGCTCCCTTCGTCTTTGGCACCATGCAATACGAGTTTGCTCCATCAGCATGAAAGACCCATGGAACGACATAATCCTACTCTTGCCTCTACAAGAGTTTATGTCCTTGACCTCTGCCTAAGGAAAGCTCTATGCCTCCGCTCCATGTTCCATCTACTATGTCGACTCCCTTCATGCGGCTTGGGTACTTTGTCAAGTTACACCCAAGTTGCTCCGCACCTCATTTTTGCATTGAGTTGATGGTGGCCCTCGCGCCCACCAATCCACGGGTCAGACCTTCGTTGAGTCCGATCTCCATATCGACTCTAAGTGTGACTTCATTTGTGTTGCCTTGGATTTCTTCCCCACTTGATCTTACAATGTATTCCCCAATACATTATCTCAAGCGAGATCATGCGATGACTCTACATCGCTCGCTCAGTCCATTGAGCTTTGTAAAGTTGTTTTTGAGATACTTCTCAATATGTGCGGTCTGTTGCACTTGGTTCTCCCTCTGAAGAGCCGGGACTAATCCCTCCTGGATACCCTATCCCGTTGGAGCAACTTCTCTCTTCGTTTCCTTTTCTTTGGAAGTTTCGGAGACTACCATCCCCTTGGACTACTCTGCATTGCTGAACAAACCGTGCATTGTTCTGCCTCCTGCAAACGCACTTGCTAGATTATGACTCCATGTCAATACAGGCACCGCTGCACCCCTCAAGGTCTAGCAACATACTGAACTCGCTGCACACTTCAGCCTCCTACGGACGTATCCTTCAAATGTTGAAGAGAAAGTTCCAATGCTCCATGGCACCGAGTTTCGGTTGTCATAGGATGGCCACGAACACTCCATCGTTCGCATACAAGCCTTTGCAAGAGTACCGAATTCTTTGAGTTAGCAATTCCCCTCATCTCTGTGAGCTTTGCATAACTCTTTCGGTCGTTGAACAATCCATTCCACCTTACATGGTCTCATCCTTTACCAAGCGCCTTGCTTGTCTTGAGCACCATCAAGTATGGTTGTCAACGTTGAGCCGTAGCTCAAACTCAGCCATCCCAACCTTTGTGCGCTACGCATTCTTCTCAGCTTGCTGGTCCTCATGGTGCCTCTTGCGCGAAGGGGTTGGCCATTCCTCTGAATATCAATCTCAGATGCTCGCTCCTCTGAGCGACTCCTTTTCCCTACACCCCCATGCCTGTTTTCCCCAAAACGGTTGCGCGTGCTGGCTGCCCTCAACGCAGCCCCTCTAGGTCCCCCACGTTTGCATGCTAAGTGTTTCTATGAGTGCTTGTCCCGCTCTGATTATATATATATATATATATATATATATATATATATATATATATATATATATATATATATATATATATATATATATATATATATATATATATATATATATATATATATATATATATATATATATATATATATATATATATATATATATATATATATATATATATATATATATATATATATATATATATATATATATATATATATATATATATATATATATATATATATATATATATATATATATATATATATATATATATATATATATATATATATATATATATATATATATATATATATATATATATATATATATATATATATATATATATATATATATATATATATATATATATATATATATATATATATATATATATATATATATATATATATATATATATATATATATATATATATATATATATATATATATATATATATATATATATATATATATATATATATATATATATATATATATATATATATATATATATATCTAACATCTGTCATGGACTTAGCTGGTTTTGCCTAAGTTGTGCGGCACCCTTGCGTGTCCGTTCGCAAAGGTCAGCCTCCCCGAAACCTCTTATGGTCCCTTAGGACCTACAAAAGAGAAAGGGTTAGAGAAAACGCCTCACTCGGGATCCACAAGCAATCATCTCCGTAAACACTTCTTAGCCAATACAAATTACAAACAAACTTTACAAGCTCTGAACGGATACACAACAAAAGGGTAAAATGGTCCACTATAGACCGAACTAAAATAAGACTATTAAGCCTTTGGCCGTTCCTCTACCTAACATGCTGTGCAAAGTATGAACATACCAAAAGACACGGACATATATAAGCATTACATCAAACATCCTGTTTTGAAGTTTGTCCGTGACAGGGCGGAACGAATAATAATAATAATAAAATAATTTATATATATATTTATTTATATATAAATATTTTAGAAAAAGGCTCGGCGACGTCGTCGAGGCGACGCGACGTCACCTTTTTCGGTAACATCGCCGAGGCGCCTATTTCATATATATATATATATTTATATATATTTATATATTTATTTAAATAAACGAGGCGACGTCGGTTTTTAAATAAAAAATATATATATAATCTTTTATATATATTAATTTATATATATATATATCGCCTGCGAGTTATATATATATAAAATATATATATATATAATATATATACCGCTCGGTATATCGTTCCGTATCATACCGAGCTAACGTCGAAACGCCGGTACGGTATGGTATTTCGAACCTTGTAGTGAAGATAATTCCTTTCTTGATGTGGCAGCGAGAACTGTGTTTGGTCACGGTTCAGATGTTGATTCAGAATCCAACAGGAACCAGCCGAAGAAACTAATTGATGATAATGCCAGAGATGGTCATGCTGTTATGCCACCAAAGGAGGATCAAGGCAACTCTTCTGATAGAATTGTTAGTTCTGATGCAAATTTTTGTAGCACCGACTCTGTATCGTTGGATTATGAGAAGAAAAAAAAATCTGATGTTGTATTGTTTACATCTACATGTCGAAGATATGTCATAGAAGGATCTGAAGTACAAGAAAATAATAGTATTACAACACCAGATAGATATCTTGTGAAATATATTACAAGGAGGTCAAGACCAAAAGGATTGGTAAATGAGGATTACCAGCTACTTCCTTGATGACAAATTAGTTCTTTTAAGATGTCTGGTACCTAAATTGATTCTCCTTAGTAGGCTTCCACGACTGTCATGCATTCTTCTACATACGGGTTGCCAGAGGTAAGCCATACAGGTTAAAGGATCAACTCTGTCGTTTGTTTTTTTATCTCACTGCTTATTTCCTTCAGTCACTTGCTCTTGTTACTGCAGTGAATTATTAACATTGGTTTATGGTCTTAGCCTTTTTTGGTAAATTTAGGTATTTTTCACCTATCAATGAAAGATAATTGAGAACATTATGTATAAAAGTCACAAGCAACGTACATAAAGCAACCAGAACTCTCAATTTTTTATATCAACCAATTACATTGCCATATATTGAAAAAAAAAACATAGCCTCAGATAAGTCATAAGCTTCACTTGTGAATACTTTTAGTTTTTAACAGTATAAATACTTGAATTTCCTGCCAACCTGGAAGAGTTTTCATATAATGGATGTTGTCTATTAGAAAATTAAATCTCAAGGTGCAAGCCATCATGCTTATTGTTTGAATCTTTGATATACATGTTATCAGTTATGCTATTCTTTGATATCTATAGTGATTTCCCTGATAAATTAGGATGCATGATAGGTGAGACTAGTTATAACAACTTCCTGGCTTATTTTGGTGAAACTGGACTCAGTCTAAAAAGGTATTAGTGGACTCGATGGAGGAAGGATATGTGGGTCTTTGACTTAATAATTAATCTGTGTTCTTGTAACATATTTTGATGTTCCTGGCAGTCTTAGTTTTTCTTGGCCAAACATCCGGTTCGCTGGCCCATCTTAGAACTATCTGGCGCTTAATAGGCCCCTATTCAGCCAGCCATGGCGGTCATATGATGTTGGCTGAGCCATCTTAAGGTTGTAGTAGCCTTGGTAGAATCTATTTTTAGCATTGTGAAACTTCAATCAGCAGATGATGATTCTTATCTCTTACTAGAACTGGTTAGAGATGATTGTAGTAGGCTTATGTGGCAATTTCCTATCCTAGTCCCAACAAGGGAGCAAATAGTTGCTAAAGCCGGGCAAGGTTAGCCGTTCCTGGCTCCATCTGTCCATCAGGAGATGGGCTAACCAACTCCATTTGGTTGAGCATTGACCATTCCAATAAGAGGTCGGTCAAGATGGTACTCTAGGAGGGTGATCTGGAACGATCACTTTCTGTCACTATAAGACTATAAGTATAATAATATCTATTTATCTTACTGCAGAACCCAGATAAATGCTCAGGCAGTCTTTTTTTTTTCCAGCATTACAGTAGTACAATTATCTCTTAGTTTTGAACTTTCTTTCCAACAAAGAAGAGACCCTAGTTATGACGGATTGTTCCAGACGTAATGATGGTGACAAACATTGCAGATGTATTCCCAAGAGTAATTGCATTGACTTTTAACATGTCTTAAACATTAAAAAAAAAAGCAAGATGCTAAAGGTTTCCCAAAGTTTTCTGTTAAGGTTTGAAGATTTCTTGTTCAATTGTTGTCAAGAGACTAGGTTAAAAAGCTTTTCAAACAAGAGAATGGTAGAATCAAGATAATCATGTCAGTCCATACCGGGTCATGTCAGCTGTACTGATGCATGGCTAGGCCAATTTTTGGCTTGTTCTCATCAGTATGAGAGGGTATGACATTATGCACACGAGACTCTTATTCAGATTTCACTACCTCAACTTGAAAATCACAGTAGACATAGATGAAAAGAACAATATATTGAATATCTATTAATAAATAGAAACTAACAATATTTACAGACACTAAGTAAGAGAGGCATGGGAGGATAATATATAGAACAACTTGATGTGTGGTTGTTTAAGAGAATTTACATTTTCTAGAGAAGGGCATAGCCAAGTTCTATTCGAAGTCACTTCAATTTTTTTTTTCCAGATGGTTAGAACATAAGTTGCAAAGTGTATCCAATCGTTGCTTTCTTATGAACTTTGAAGATTATAGATACTTTTATTTGCACTAGGGCTGTCTGGAAGGCAAGAATTTTTTTTTCATGATCACCTAAACATCCCAAACATCTTTAATTTAGAATAACAAGATCTCTATTTCTCATCTATTACAAGTTTAAAAAATAAAGAAATGAATAAATAACAAAAGTGGCATTTTGTGATCTATGTTATCCAATGATTGAGTTAATATTTGACTCATCATTCTGTAAATTGCTTAAAAAGTAGGGGTGGATATGGATTCGAGCATGAGTTGGTTTGGCTTCAGTGCATTGTGGCTAGTACTAATCAAAGTCGGTTTCAGTGATTAACTTTAGGACCTTTCTCTGTCACCATCTTAAAAACTCTTGATAATCATGATAACTCAAATATCCAATTTCATCATAGTTTGGTTGCATTTTGCTTTTGTGCCCTTAGTCCAGGAACTTTGTTCACTGCCAACTGAGTCATTTGTGTGGGCAAACTCTTCCTTAAGTAGTGAATCAACAAGTCTATTTGGCTTTCTATATGAATAATTCAAACACTTTATTGTAAAATATTGCCTTTTGCTTCACATTATGTTAATTTTCCTTTTGTGTCTCGAGTGTTGGTCTTTATTTTCCTAGTTCGTGCATGCTTCAGTTTTCCTCTTTCATTCTTTTATGTACTGAGAAGACATGAATTTCAAATTTTAAACTTACTGGTATTTATAAATTGCAAATGCTCTATTTGATGCAGTTACTCTGAGTCCAAGTTAGTTCAGAATTTGATTTGTAAAAGGGGCAAACTATTCGGAATTTTCTGGCACTTCATTGGGATTCTCTTCATAATCTTCTTGATGATGTTTTAGAGTTGGACTCGGATGTCAAAAAAGGGTTGTGGTAGGATAGATAAAAGATAAGATGAAATAGGCTGCTTAATGTTTGGTTGAGGGAGAACTCTTAGACTGATTAAATTGTTAATTCAATGACATATATGGTGTCTAGCTGAAGATATAGTTCTTTGTTGAACATGTGTTTTCCTTTTCCTTCTTTTTTTCTGCATTTTCTTCCTCCTTTGTCATTCTTCTACATAGAAAAAAAAGCAGCCAAAGCACAAAGCTCTTGAGCCTTACCTCTGCACGCTCTCTTTGTGAAATCTTGGGGAAGCCTAGAGAGTATTAGCTTTAATCTTGACAGGCAACATAATGGTTTATGTTTTTCACGATATCTTGATGGCTAAGATGAGATATCAGGCTTTTTTTTTTTTTTTTCGTAACTGCCCAGATATGTGGATTATATTTTAAGATATCCGTCTTTTTCTCTTAGATCATTTTTAGTATTTGTTACCAATTTGTTGCATTTTGAACAAAGAAGGTGAACCTTAAAATGGAAGCTTTCTTCTTGGAATTTGATGACATGCAAGATCTTTTTTTGTTAGTTTTTGAAAGTTTCTTTCTTGCAAGACAATAACTGCAAAAATATACTTCTGTTGTTAGGTCTAGCAAAGCAAATATCAATTCTTTTGAAGAAATTATTGAGCATGTTTACGTATTTGATGAGTTAGACTGAAAGCTGATCCATGAATGTCCCATTTGGGTGAACACTCAATAGTACCAAAAGGTAACTGACAGTTAATACTGGTGTATATTTTGATACCCTTTGGAAATGATATCATTGGTGTCTCTTTTTCCATCCTAGCTAAATTAGATTAGGCCAAATAAGAGCCGGATAAGATTAGGATTATGACCATTGGTGTTAGAATCTTTTTTGCATCGGTTGTCCCAGTTACTCAGTTACTTGGACGGTTGGACCATCCACCCTGTTCCTTCTCATGTACTCTGCTTCCCTCTCCTCTTTCTAATTGTTGAAGAGGCATTGATTCTGGGGAGTGTTAGGAGGTGCATAATTTTTTAGTTTATTTATCCATTTTCTCTTTTTTTCTTCTCTGCTTCCTCATGCTAGTGATCCTATATATACATGTTCATGTGCTAACCTGTCCGATCATCAGCTAGCATGGGAATTCTCCATGTAAAGTCATTACTGCATGAATAACTGAAATAAAATTTTCTGCTCTAGTAGCTTTCTCTTCTCTTTTGGATTAGACACTTGAGTGCAATTGTTGTGGTATTCCTTGCTATTCTCAAGAAATTGGACGAAAGTTGTAAATGATCTTTTAGTTTCCACGTCCTTCCCCTTTGCTTCGAGATGAAAGATGGATAAGA
>CM017193.1:32145145-32190145 GCA_004837865.1 Musa balbisiana | reverse complement strand
GTGGTGGTGGTGGTGGTGGTGGTGGTGGTGGTGGTGGTGGTGGTGGTGGTGGTGGTGGTGGTGGTGGTGGTGGTGGTGGTGGTGGTGGTGGTGGTGGTGGTGGTGGTGGTGGTGGTGGTGGTGGTGGTGGTGGTGGTGGTGGTGGTGGTGGTGGTGGTGGTGGTGGTGGTGGTGGTGGTGGTGGTGGTGGTGGTGGTGGTGGTGGTGGTGGTGGTGGTGGTGGTGGTGGTGGTGGTGGTGGTGGTGGTGGTGGTGGTGGTGGTGGTGGTGGTGGTGGTGGTGGTGGTGGTGGTGGTGGTGGTGGTGGTGGTGGTGGTGGTGGTGGTGGTGGTGGTGGTGGTGGTGGTGGTGGTGGTGGTGGTGGTGGTGGTGGTGGTGGTGGTGGTGGTGGTGGTGGTGGTGGTGGTGGTGGTGGTGGTGGTGGTGGTGGTGGTGGTGGTGGTGGTGGTGGTGGTGGTGGTGGTGGTGGTGGTGGTGGTGGTGGTGGTGGTGGTGGTGGTGGTGGTGGTGGTGGTGGTGGTGGTGGTGGTGGTGGTGGTGGTGGTGGTGGTGGTGGTGGTGGTGGTGGTGGTGGTGGTGGTGGTGGTGGTGGTGGTGGTGGTGGTGGTGGTGGTGGTGGTGGTGGTGGTGGTGGTGGTGGTGGTGGTGGTGGTGGTGGTGGTGGTGGTGGTGGTGGTGGTGGTGGTGGTGGTGGTGGTGGTGGTGGTGGTGGTGGTGGTGGTGGTGGTGGTGGTGGTGGTGGTGGTGGTGGTGGTGGTGGTGGTGGTGGTGGTGGTGGTGGTGGTGGTGGTGGTGGTGGTGGTGGTGGTGGTGGTGGTGGTGGTGGTGGTGGTGGTGGTGGTGGTGGTGGTGGTGGTGGTGGTGGTGGTAGGGTGGCGGAGAAGCGGAAGGAGGCTTAGCCACGGGGGTCGGTGGCGGGTTGCGATAGTAAGGCGAAGTGGCGGTGCACCGAGGTGGGAGCATCGCCATGAGAGCCATGCACAGGGTGAGGACGACCCTCAGAACCATCCTCGTCACTCTACGCCAACCAATCAACAGCAGCGAAGGGGGAGAGGGGATGCGGCGTGAGACGATGCATCCACACCTCTCGCCCTCCTTTATATAAAGGAGAGCCTCGGAGGATAAAACAAGCTTAAGTCACACACTCCCCTCGCCCGGCTTTATCCAAGGCAGAGCTTCGTAGCGCAAAACAAGCTCAGGTTGGGTCCGGTGAGGGTAAGCGAGTCATCATTCCTCTTTCTTTCTTTATCGTGGCAACAGGTCAAAAGATGGGCGGTCTCAGATCACGAGGATACGTGCACTCGATTGACCGGTGCCGAGAGTGGGACCATCGGACACTGGGCCCCACCGTGCTTACGGTGGACCGTGTCGATCCCATGAACTCGAATCCGACCCGTGATATATATATATATATATATATATATATATATATATATATATATATATATATATATATATATATATATATATATATATATATATATATATATATATATATATATATATATATATATATATATATATATATATATATATATATATATATATATATATATATATATATATATATATATATATATATATATATATATATATATATATATATATATATATATATATATATATATATATATATATATATATATATATATATATATATATATATATATATATATATATATATATATATATATATATATATATATATATATATATATATATATATATATATATATATATATATATATATATATATATATATATATATATATATATATATATATATATATATATATATATATATATATATATATATATATATATATATATATATATATATATATATATATATATATATATATATATATATATATATATATATATATATATATATATATATATATATATATATATATATATATATATATATATATATATATATATATATATATATATATATATATATATATATATATATATATATATATATATATATATATATATATATATATATATATATATATATATATATATATATATATATATATATATATATATATATATATATATATATATATATATATATATATATATATATATATATATATATATATATATATATATATATATATATATATATATATATATATATATATATATATATATATATATATATATATATATATATATATATATATATATATATATATATATATATATATATATATATATATATATATATATATATATATATATATATATATATATATATATATATATATATATATATATATATATATATATATATATATATATATATATATATATATATATATATATATATATATATATATATATATATATATATATATATATATATATATATATATATATATATATATATATATATATATATATATATATATATATATATATATATATATATATATATATATATATATATATATATATATATATATATATATATATATATATATATATATATATATATATATATATATATATATATATATATATATATATATATATATATATATATATATATATATATATATATATATATATATATATATATATATATATATATATATATATATATATATATATATATATATATATATATATATATATATATATATATATATATATATATATATATATATATATATATATATATATATATATATATATATATATATATATATATATATATATATATATATATATATATATATATATATATATATATATATATATATATATATATATATATATATATATATATATATATATATATATATATATATATATATATATATATATATATATATATATATATATATATATATATATATATATATATATATATATATATATATATATATATATATATATATATATATATATATATATATATATATATATATATATATATATATATATATATATATATATATATATATATATATATATATATATATATATATATATATATATATATATATATATATATATATATATATATATATATATATATATATATATATATATATATATATATATATATATATATATATATATATATATATATATATATATATATATATATATATATATATATATATATATATATATATATATATATATATATATATATATATATATATATATATATATATATATATATATATATATATATATATATATATATATATATATATATATATATATATATATATATATATATATATATATATATATATATATATATATATATATATATATATATATATATATATATATATATATATATATATATATATATATATATATATATATATATATATATATATATATATATATATATATATATATATATATATATATATATATATATATATATATATATATATATATATATATATATATATATATGATTATGTCCGCAAGAGAACCCTGTCGATTCCATGAACTCGAATCCGACCCGTGTGGGAACACAACCCGCAAGAGAACCCTGTCGATTCCATGAACTCGAATCCCCCCCCCACCCCGGTGATGTTTACGCTAGACGCACAGACACGGGACAAGCTGGGGGGCCAGCGGACGGCCCCACGGGTGTCACTTTAATCATTCACCGCGGGTTACGGAGACAAATTATGAGGTGTCACGGCAGGATAATTATGGACTCTCAGGAACAATTAATTACCCATTTCCCAATGCCGCGCATCATGGCGACGGTCTTCGCTGTTATGTGCGGCGTGTTCGCCTCGGCGTGTTAAAAATGTTACGAGCCATGTAATCCGGAGGTTTATAATAGACTTAGGCGGCTCGGCTTTACCCCCCACCGGACTCTGCCGAGCCAAACCCAACCGAGCCATCTTTTCAGCGTTGAGGGTTTCGAGGTTTCTGCTTTTGGAGTTCCAGAGAAGACTAGAAAAGCCAGTAACTCGTGCTTTGGCTTTGTTAAGTCACTCCCGTCTCTTCCCCTGCACATGACTTGTTAAATCAACGTTCAACCTCATCTCTTGATTGGATGACTGCTTTCTCTTTCTTATTGGTTCATGTCCGAATCCCTCGTCCCTCCGTCTTCCATCGCTTTAATGCTTATTTTTTTCTGGAATCAATAATGCATGCAAGTCTTTTGCCATTGCCACAAAAGTTGATCACATATGTCGTTACCCTGCAAAGTCTATCCTCCTGGAATTGAGTTTTCCATGCATATACCCTTTCGCCATAGTTAATCTTCTTTAACCATTATAAGATGACTCTTGGTTGAAACTCTTAACTTAAATTAATTTCTCCAAAAACTCATTAGAATTATATAAATAATAAGGAATAATTATATATTTTATTCTATTAAAATATGACTGATAAGGTCAAAAAGTGGTTAACTAGGATATATATATATATATATATATATGATTTATGTCCTCAATGCATTTTGGAGGGACAACTAGGTGCAAGAAATGTACATGGTCTATCACATAATGTTTTGTTTCAATGACATGCATAGGCCCAATTATTGTGTCAAGGAATGATATGTATATTATAACCTAAGTCTATTTTTAAAGAGTGCGGTTTAGGTGGAGAATACCTCGGGACACGTTAAGAATGATATATACCATCTCGTTGGACCGGCTATTCCCAAGATAACTTTTAACATTTATTTGATTCCACACTCGAGTGAGCTCGATTCATATCCAAACAAGTTGAGATTCGAAAATAACGTAGTTCAAAATTAATTTTAAGACCAATTTGATCATTGCTAGAGTTGGGACAGTCTATTGCATTACTTCTTACTTAAATAGCTAGAGTCATATACAAACAAGTAAATGATCGATAATAATATGCCATTTAAGCAACCAAAAGCCTAAGGATTAATCGATCACAAGCTACGGATACCTTCTTTTTCTTGTTCTTTAGATTTGTTGGGGTTGAAGGACATGATCAGACCATGCACAAGCAATTGATCTCTCGAAAACATCGACTTGAAATGGCCAGATGATTAGTCTACTTAGATTTAGATTTGAACAATTGAACATGAAACTCCGGGTTTTCAGGGATTCTTAGTAGTTAAGAGCACTCCAAATCATGAATTGACAGGTCTAAAATGAACATGCAGGTTTTGGCATTCGATGATCACCAGTTAAGACTATACATCATGGTGGATTTGGCTGATGAATTCAATGATCTACCATCATTCTATAATCTATGCAGCTTTAACTCCTAAAAAGCAAGAATCAAATAGTCAAATGAATCAAGCAGTGGAAGATGATGAGGAAAGATTTTGATAAATTATTGTAAGATCTTAGATTCAAAATCTCTATCTTTATCAATTAGTCAAATGCATCCAATATAAGTAAATTTCTTGAAAAAGTATTATATCATACATTTTTTCATATGGTAAAATTTTTGAACCGATACTAGTAGAAAGTCTCGAGATCCCAGCGATGGCCAACGTACAATAACTGATTCCATAGATGAATATATCTTACATTCTTGCTTAAGCTGCACATCCACAAGCAAAGGCTTTGAACCCAACATGGTAGACTCATACCATACCAAAATATGTCAGGGATAAAGGTAGGCGAAGGATCTCCTTTGTTTCTTGCAGGCAGTTATACTTCGATAGAAAGGAGACAGCCACATATCCAACAATGGCCGCAACAACATGCAACAGAAAGGAAAGCCATCCAAAAGCGCTCTCAGAATCGCTTCTCACGACCTGAGATCCACATAGGACCCGGAAAGCCCAGAGGTGCCAAGAAGCGTAACCTGCAAGTAACAGTAGTTGATCATAAGTCTGCTACATTTTCATGAAATACACGTATATACATATATGCAAGCAAGCAAGCAAGCACTACGACTTTTATGTGGTGGGCAACAAGTGAACTAAAACATGGCTAACCAAGAGTTGACTCGAGGGTTATCATTCTGTCGATTGCCTATTCTTAATATCAGACTCTTGGTTCACCTTAAAATATCTAACAATGATCACATAGTATCCAAACACGATGGAGAAAGGTTTCTGACGGCCAGTCAAAGGGTATAAATCTCCTACAGATTGCGTTGAAAGATTAGGGAGGGCCATGATAGACAGACACCGAGTATTTATTTCTAACAAATTAGGCTTCTGCTGCTATTCTAATATCACAACGGGATATGTTAATGGCAAGCAGAAAAAACCTATAAGCAGCATGCCTGCTTTGCACAAACAACCAGCTATATTTAGATCAACTAAACAATTGTGTCACAGGAGTGCTAGTTGGGCAACCGGCCAAGAAGGCACGTGGCTAGCTTGATAAACACCACCATAGGCGTGCCGATGGAAAGACGAAGAAAAAACTAATTGGTGAAAATTGGCTCGGATCATCTTGGTTTGCTTCGGACTTCAAATATAGTAAAAACTGAAGTATTTCTTACCTTTCCAGGCCGTGTCAAGCAATAACATCATAAACTTTTACAGAAAGCGTCAATCAAAGCACCATGTTGGCATGAAAAACGACATAGCTGGTACGGCCAACATGGTAATCCATACTTTTAGGGAAAAGAACACCGCTCCAAGGCCCTAAGAGTTATCAGATATGACGCTAACTACAGTGTAATGTATATGGGAAGCCTAATTACAGGCATAACATATAATATTACATAAACAGAGTTGTATTCAGGTTTCTGAGTTTTGAGATCATTAACATCAAAGAATTCAGTAACTCAAAGCTTAAAAGAAACATAATATATTTAAAAAATTAATAACTAACTAATATAAGTCCTGCTGTGAAAATTCATGCAGCAAAACACATTATTGTAAAGTTTGCTTACCTTTCCCCACTCAGAACCAATGCCACTGCATCTCATTTTCAAGTGTATCATTTTTGTTCCCAATTCAAGTTCAACCTTTTTCCTCAAAAAGGTCTCATCAGGACCAAATGAGTCCAAATAAGTAATATATTGTTTATATGCAGCCCCTCTGGCAGGTGTCCAACATGCTGTGGACAATCATTATCATGCTTGTCAATATTAGAACAAAATAGACAATTGCTTGAAAATTGAGATAAATAGCACCTAAGTTCCTCAGTTCAAAGTCTACATAAACAAAATGACTGACCTCACCACTTAAGCCGCATAAATCATCAAGTGCCATTCTAAGGGATACCAATACCCCACTAAATTCCACAGATGCCTCAGCTGCACGAAATACATTTGCCAAAGCCTCTTGGCCAGCTTTATCTTCAGTGGTTTTTGACAAAGCCTTCTTTGTCTCATTTATAACAGGGTCTGGAATTTCATCCCAGTTAATTGCCAACAAATCCTTCATTGCAGCTTTTATATCAGGGTCAGTAATGACAGGCAACTGGCTTATCTTTGAACTGAGGCACGCCTCAAATTTAGTGCATACGAATACTTGCGGCCTGAAATTCCTTGAACATAAAGAATAAGAATGTCAAGTTAAAACTGAATTTAAATAGTTACAAGAATAACAATCCTACATGGAAAATTGAGCAATGTGAAATAGATGGAAAAAAAGATAAAATACAAAGAAAAAGTAGATACTTGTTTGCTTTATGGCCAGCAGAAAACTAGATTGTGCCATATTAGTACTATAGTTCAAGTTATCAGTGGGGCTAACAGGGTTATAATAGTTACCTAATCAAGGAAAAAATTCCTCCATCTTATAATCTAGTTAAATCCTTTAACATCCCATTGTTCTTTCTACACCATAAATTGCTATGTAATGATTATTCTTGGAGATAGAAACAAGGTAGCCAGTTGCCATAGTATTGCTGCCATCTGCCATAGCATGCACTGATGCAAGTCTGAAAAATCCTTCCAAGGGTTTGGCAAAAATACTTTTGTTTAAGGAGTTTAAATGCTAAGGTCATACATGCCAGGTGACAACGAAATGCTTTCATTCAATGATTAAAATTTTGACCTCATGTCAGTACCAGCTAGACAGTTCTTATCTTGATTACCCATTCCATAAGATTTCCCAAGGATCAGGCTCATGGAACACTTAACCTGGTGGTCATTTGCAATTGATGTATGTAACATTGGCTTGAAAGTAGTGTCAAAGTTTTAAAACTGATAAACAATCGTAAAGGCAAGAATCTCTAGCTTCAAGTACATAACATATTATTTTAATCCTATACTAGAAATCAATTTTTAGTTATTAATCTTTAATTTTTGAGTAAACAACCAAAAACAATGATAAGTTTCCAAACAAAATCATTTATAACTACTAAAGGGTGTCGGAAATTTAGCGAACAATTACAATATACAAAAATGAATAATTCAGCCAGCAAGCCCCATGATAATGGTTTATCAACTCTGATAATAAAGAACAAAGATATATCAATTAACAATAAAGGGTCAATATAATCAGATACACTACAATAAATTCTAACCCACAACCATTTACATAAATGCCAGTAGCATAATGCTGACACCAAACGGACACGGACCAAGTTAAATCATATGTGCAGCCACACCAAAATGATCACTTCACATAAAAAACAGTGAGCTTTAATATATAATAACAGCACACAACAACATAATCAGTAATGAGAAGGGAATCTCAAACTTCAAATCAAACTCAAAATGAAGAAGAATTAACATATAATTCAATTAGTACAGGTCAAATGATCAAAACAAACGAGCTGCTAAAAAGCAATAACCATACAAATTTCGCTACCAAATTAGCTTCACAAATTCCAAAATGAGCAACCATCAAACTAACATGCTCGACTATATACCAAAGGTCCAAAACAATAAAATATAAGTACCGATAAAGGGCAACAAAGACTAACAAGACGATATCGAAAAATTATGGGAGGTTAAGCACTTAAAAAAAAGCATTTGAGATAGCTAACCCTTCAAGAAGCATCTATGCACTAAAATAATGGAAATCTGGAAGAATACTAAGTGTATCCCCAATAAGTGCATTAAATGGCTGCCAAATAACACATGTTCCAAATCTGATTTGAGAAGCTTGGAGATTCGATGCTGTGATCTCATGAATGTTATTAACGCCCTTCATCCAACTTCTAACTGCATATCATGTGGTCAAATGTGTAAAAAAATGACCCACCAAATGCATTAATGAAATCCTCTTATTGCAATAAAAATGGAGTGGGATCGTCAAGGCTTATGACCTGCTTGAGTTGCAATCGTGCGTGTTGCCACCGGCCCCAGCTCGCTGCGACCAACAAAATTGTTTTAGATATCTAACAAACGTTTTCAGGTAACAACAATAGCAGTCAGTACATAGGACAAGGTTAAAGTTACAGAATATTCTAGTTTTTTTGAACCGTAATTAAAGCAATGTCCAGAAAATTTTTTGAGAATGTCTCAGCAGCTGTAAACAAGTATAGAAAAGCTATCAAATATGGTCTCTTACAGAAAGGTGCAAAAGAAAAAAATCAGCTAAGAATTTAAGAACCAAGATATGAAATAGAAATATGTATAAAAACTATTAATGTGGATTCAGCAAATTCAACGAGGGAATCTTTTAGATAAAGCACTATAATATCTTACAATGTGTTGTAAGAAAATACAAATGTGCTAGGCGCCAAAAGGCACCAAGGTCCCAAAATGCACGAGACAGTAGCCGCGCCTCCCAAATATTATAATTAAAATAATATACAACTAAATAGAAATACGCTAAACATGTTTATGAAGACCTATGTTAGAATTAAACTGCTTCAGAACCATCTTATTAACCAAAAATGTTTTGCTGCTATAAGACATCATCAAGTAAAAGCTAAGGGAGTTTCTTGTATAAATCAAAGTGCATATTACCCATGGTGTTGTAGATACAACAAATATATTTAAATTGCTCCAAACGAGTTGCTGCTCGTCCGTTCGCAGTTTAATTAACAGGAAGGTGGGGGAAGTACAAGGCAGCGAACAAAACTGCAGGTCTGAACCGATGAAGCTGCAGTGGCGGACGAAGGCAGCAGACGACGTTGTCAACGACGGCAGACGGAGCGTGCGAAGGCGGCGAACGAAGGCAGTGGAAGAGGTTGCCATCGGCGGCGGACAGAGCTAATACAGCAGCAGACAGAGTTATAGCGGTGGAAGAGGTTTAGGGTTTAGACGAGCTGCATTGGCGGACGAGTTGCATAGACGGCGGCTGAGTAACAGCGGCTGGCAGAGCGAAGAAAGGCCGACAGATCTAGGGTTTCTTCTTTCGCTTGGGCAGGGAGGGGCGAGGGACGAGGTTCGGCGGGTGTTGGGGTGATCATGTTAGTTGGTTCGATTGAACGGACTTATATAAGTCCAATCGAATCAAAATTTGAATCCGATCAAAGTGACGCCTGGCTGGTGTTCGGGTAATCATGTTAATTGGTTCGATTGAACCAACTTATAAGTCCAATCGAATCAAAATTTGAATCCGATCAAAGTGACGCCTGGCTGGTGTTGGGGTAATCATGTTAGTTGGTTCGATTGAACCAACTTCAAAATTTGAATCCGCTTCAACAAAGCGCCCGAGTAGCACCTTATTGAAGCGCTGTGCCTAAAGATGCTATGAGGTCGTCTCGTCCTAAGTGTCTTTTAATAATATTAAAAAATATTATTTAATTTAAATTTTGATGAAGAAATTTCTTTGTCCATCCATCTCATTCACATTTCAACTATTTACGAGCTGAACAATGTTACATTATGATCATATGTTACCACTGAAGAGATGCAAATGGCTTTTATGGAAAGAAGCTGAATAATAATAATAATAATAATAATAAGGGGATTAGTCATTGAAAGGATATTTAGAACACAAAATTAGTAAGTGATTTAATAATATTAAGAAATATGAATGAGTGAAATAAGGTTGCTTCCTTGTTGAGCTTATGGTACCTGTTTTGTTTTGTAGAGTAACTTCTCGATGAGAATTGATGACAAAAAAAAATAGGAATTAGTCTTTGGAACTTAATTGGCCCTCTGCTTATTGTAACTATTCAATCTGTAAATAGTTAGCCCATGGATAATACTTTTTGTTTTTGGCTTCAATTATGTATGTCTTGTTTTAAGTATGAAGAGTACAGCCAGCCTTCCAGAAAGGAACAAAATATAGCCAGTAGCTTTATACACATTATGTTAACATGGCTGATACTTAAAAAAGAGACAAACAGTAATAAATTTACTGTCATTAGCTACAGGCAAGTTCAATTGGCTCATATATATATCAACATATCAAAACAAACAGTAATCCCTAAACACATATCACTCTCACTCAAGGAAAGATGGAGAACATAATATTTGTTCTCATCTCTTGTTTTGTTTTAGTTGATAGCAAATCATTGATTTTTTTTCTTTCTAAATGAAGAATAAGATCAACGTAGTCATCTGTGTCGATAATCGATCCAATAATTTCTAACAAAACAAATAGATCAGCAACATAATGGCCTCAAAGAGCCAAAGATAGCTAGTGAGATCAGATCGACGCAAATCAACGAGGTGGATCAATGTGTGTCCTTACCCGGGAAAAAAAAAATCATGGATGGAGCTGCGGAGGAGGATCTCGAAGAGATCGGAGAGAGGAGGATCATCCCTTCTGATGGACACCATCGCCATCGCCATCGTCGATGATCCAACAGCCCCATATCGAAACTTTAAGAGAACCTCTTTGATCGAATAGTTCTGCGAACAAACATCTTAATCAGTCCGATGTGATCCTGAACCATATATGTAGGAATACTCGAGATACCTCCGAGGTGAAAACATTAAGCTTCCAAAGTATTATATGTCCGAAGACCAAGATCGAAAGAAGTTTTCTAACCCAATCCCTCTGATGCTTAAGTCAGTAATCCGACATCTTAGAGTAAAGATGTTAGAGTTCCCTTTTTATACTTTTGAGGATAGACATTTATACCTGATCATAATTTTGTGAGAAGGAATTTTATAATTATCTTTATAGTCATAATTTTGTAAGAAGGAAGTTTGAAATTGTCTTCGGATGAAAAATTTATGATTGCTTCTTCCTATGGGAAGAAAATTCATGATTGCCTTTTTCAGAGATTCTTCCACGTGGTGATTATGTGTTGGATGATGATAAGTGCCATGTGATGATTACATGTCATATGATGATTAGTGTCATGTGATGATTAGTGTCATGCGTAAGTTCAGCCGACACATTCAATGTATACCTCATTGTTCCTTGGTGGACTCGATTTCCATGCTTTGGGTGGATGTAGTAGTCAAGGCATCCCAACCAATATGTTTCGGACATATTTTGTCTTGTGTCTCCTTCATGGGGGATTCCTCTTTACGTGGATCATGTTTTATCAACTTACGCACCTTAACTATATTTTGACTTATGGCTCCTGTCGTGATGGGTTTTCCCAACTCACGCACCGTGGACACATTTCGTTTTGCACCTCCCATCGTGACAGGTGTCTTCTTATACAAATCAGGTTATCCAACTTATGCACATTGGACATATTTGATCTTGTGCCTCTTGTCGTAGCCGGTTTCTTTTAATGCTAATCAGGTTTTTTGACTCATGCACCTTAAGCACATTTCATCTTGTACCTCCCATCATAGCGGGTTGAGCTGTTGATCACGATGGAGTTGGATGTGTCGTTTATTGGGCTAATTAGGGCAAAAGTGGGGTGATGGCATGTATTATACCCGTTAGCGTCTACACCTGCTATGTGATGTCTAAGAATATATCGATAAGGACGAGTAGGTGGCTCTGAGTCACCTTCGAGAGTGAGAGGCTCGAGTTATTAAACAAATACTTATTTAACATCAACACTTACATCGATGTGATGTATCAATATATGGAAAGGATGATTGTTGCCCCTTGAGGGAAAGTACTATGGTTCGGGGAAAAAGCCTCTTCGCTTGGGTGTTTATTGAGAGGGTTGACGAGAGGATATTTTTATGATATTAGGTCCTCCTTCGAGCATAAAAAATGTTAGGGGAGAAAGTCATTGATATTCTGGTCAACCCAACGTGATATTAATCTGTATGCGTAAGAACGTTCGAGATGCCTTCGAGGTAGAAACACCGAGCTCCCAATGTGCCACCTACATGAAAATCGAGGTTTGAAGAGATTTATCAATTTGGTCCCTTCGTGTTGAAGGTAACAACCCAATATCTTATAGTACAGATGTCATATCATAATTCTATAAGAAAAAAATTTAAAATTATTTTTCTGACCATAATGTGGGATCATCTTCATAATTATCTTTTTCTTATCAGAAGAGAATTTATGATTGTTTTCTTTTGCATCTTTTTCCGCATGATGATTACATATCGAATAATGATTAATGTCACTTATTTATAACGTATTAGATGATGATTAATGATTAGTATCACATATTTATTATGTATTAGATGATGATTAATTGATAGTATATTTTCTATCATATATGAAAATTTTTATCCAACCTCAACTAAAGCAAAAACCATGTTGAGAAGAATAAGCCTAACTTCCTTTTGAAAAATTCAAATTGATTTTTGTAAGATGTTATAGTTTCTTAACTCAGTGAGCCTCCTAATATATATCAGAATCTATTTCAAGATTAATGTAAAATAAAATTTCTCCGAGAGAAGACTATTGTGAACATTACACTTAGCTGAAGGTGAAGACGCCTTTATATAATGGAAGAAAACCATTTCATACTCTTCGGTTTGAGAATCCTACATGTTCATTAATTACCAAAGTCTTCGATTTGTCGCTAAACTCTTGCATTTTGTTTCGAATTTATAATATACAAATTATAATAATTAATTAATGTATACAAATATAATATAGTGTGTTGTAATTTAAAAATGCAAAAAAAGCTAAAACATGATATTTCTTGTTATTTTTCTTTTTTCTACTAGACATCTTGGATTAGTATTAATTTTAAATCATCGATTGTGGTTTTCAGATTTCTTTTGTTATACCCAACCTTTATTTAAATTCCACGTTTACCTTCACCAAATATTTTTTTTTATTATTATTATTATTTGAATCGGTTCGAATTAATGAATTGATTCATGTCACAATTCCTAAGCTCATTCAAGCATCACTTCTCCCTCCTTCTCGTCGTCTCTTTTTACTCATTTTTCTCCTGCCTTTGTTTCTTCTCTCTTCCGTCATAAATACGCCCTCTGCATAACTTCTCTTTTGGTTTCTCTCTAAATCATCTCTCTTCGAAGCAGTACTAGAGAGAGACAGAGGGGGTGAAAAGAGCAAGAAGATAAAATCAGACTATACCATATAAGAAAAAAATAATTTAGATTTTACTTAAATCAAACCAACTCAATTTAAAATAGAATCATACCTTCACCAAAATCATATCATTATTCATGATCAAGAGCATATATAACTATTAGTAAGAAAATTATACCATCATATATTCTAAGTGGAGGGACGAGATATAATAAAAATAAATTGATAGGAACTTTTGTCAGTAATTGTTTAAAAATTTTGAAAAAAAAATCTATAGTTTTAAGAAATTCTCTTAAGAGTATTCTTATTTTCAGAAAATATTGTTGAGTGTTTTTTTTATAAATAATGATTTTATCCTTGGTCTCCTCAGTGATTGGTTGCTTATGCCTTTGTCTTAGATCACTTGCGCCTCTAAGTTACCTTCGTTGCACTAGAATGAACGGCCTCCAACCACCACGTCGATATCGAGCCTTGGTTTACGCGTATGGTTAGATTTGGGTGAAGACGACCAAGGTGGCAAGCGAATAGGCTGGCTTACGCACATGATCAAACATAAGCGATCAATCGTGGAAGTGACCAAAGGCAAAATTATCATGTATAAAAAAAAAGCACTTCGTAAAAATAAAAAAACCCTTTGCATGAATTTCTTAAAACTAGAATTTTTTTGGGAAAATTTTGTTCAAAAATCTTTCTATTCCTAGAGAAAAATGATTATAAAAGTATTTTCTTTCTAAAAAAGAAAAGATCAATCCTAATTTAATACGTAATTCTTTCTCAAACAGCAACTAATCAAATTATACACACTCCTAAATTTGGAAGAAAATACAAAGAAAGCATATGAGAGAGAAAAAGTTACAGAACGTAAGTATGCCGAGAATGCAAACAAATCGTACTAAGAACACTGTTTGATTTCGGACTCCAGTTTCATTAATCTGGCGACGGAGCGTCCGCTTCATGCGGTGCAAGATCTTTCAAGGAAGGTTTGATTAGAATAGAAGGGGTAAACCTCGCCAGCGAAGGGCGAATTGGGAATCCTAAACGCACATCAACGAAATGGGAAGAAATCGATTGCCGTTCCGAAACGGTTACGGTTTTGCCATCAGCCGTTCGATTGACAGCTGTTCGACATGCGACCGCGAAACGCCGTTGTGGGGCCTACTGTCACCGTCACGTCGCCTCTTTTAGAATCGTCTCTGACACCGCTTCGCTCCCTCACCGCCTCTCACAGGGCCAATTTAAACCGTCCCTCCCACATTTTTCGGCTTTGTTTGTTCTCCTTCCCCTTGTTTCCTGGGTTTTTCCTAGGCTTTCCATCTTACTGGTGGCAGAGCCATGGTAAGTATCAGTTGCTTTCGATTTTTGATCCGGGTATGTGTTATTGTAGTTTCTACATGTTTCTTGGGGGTTCGATTTTCATATCTTGTGGGGTTCTTTGCGGCGCATTCGTTGAGTGGTTTGATCGTCCAAGGGTTTTTCCTGTTTCTTTGACTCAAAAAAAAAAAAAAAAAGAGAGTTAGTGAAAACAACAGGAAAGTGGCAAGACTATTCTCTCTCTAATTCTTTGGTTTAGTAATTTAAAATCTTTTGTTCGTCCCTAATAGGAATCTGTTTTGTGGGCATCGGATGATTGATTGAGATGTTGCCACTGTGAAGCGAAGCGGAAGTAACTCTAGCGGTCCTTATTGTTTAATGGTGGAATAAATTTAGATCGCCGGGGTTAGAGAAGCAAACTAGGATCGGTTTTTTTTGAAGAGAGATATGAATCTTTGGATAATAATGTAATACAATATCATATTTAACTGAGTCGATTTGTCCATGTGCCAAAATCTTGATTCAAACAACTAAAAATAATATTAGTTTGATGACAATACTAGATTTTACGGGAGTTTGAAATCAATTTATTATCCTTAAATTATTGGTATTTTTGTTGGTACGTTAACTAAAGGGTTAATTGTTCAAAAACTAATCTAATAATATGTATGTAAAAAAAAAATCCTTGATTTAAACTCAATCCCAAGAAGACTTGTTAGATGAAAGCGAGGAAGCTTATGACCTTGGAGATGCAAAGAAGGAATAAAAGCCTATAAATAGATGTTGTTGTTAGTCTTAAGGTCACTATAATATCTTTGAGTTCCTTTTTGTCATTTTTCTCTTTTCAAACATTTTATTTTACATTTTTGTAATATATCCTTTTTAGCCTTTTTATCTTATATTTTTATTGGAGAATATTTTTAATGTGAAAGAATTTGAAGATAGAATTATGGTTCTAAAATTTGTTTTAGGAGAGGATGCTTTGTATGTCATGAGTGCTTGAAAACTTGGATGGTATCTATAATGGAAAAACTTATGATTGAAAAATATTTGAATGATTGTACAGGAAAAACATATAATGAATTTAAAGGGGTGCATAGGTGGTTTTGATTATAGGGAGAGAAATAAAGATGGTGATATGATTTTGAATTTTGTTACTTTGTATGATACCAAAATGGTAAATATTTGCTTCAAGAAGAGAAATGAATATTTAATTACTCATAATAGTGGTCATAATTATAATTAGAATGATTTCTTTCTCACTAGATGGATAGAGGAAGTTATATGTAAGAATCGTAGAGTTATATTCGGCAAAAGCTTAACAAGCCAACATAGATTGATGGTGTGAGATATTTGTTGTAGTAAATGGAAGAAGAAAAAGATAGTAAAAATTTATTAGGGCTAGATGAAATTGTAAAAATAATAATGTAATGATTTTTTAAGAATAGGATGAAAAGGAAGATAGTTGGACATAGATGGGATAATGTTAATATTATTTGTCTACAATGGCCAATAAGATTAGGTGCTTAAAAAAGATCCTTGGTAGAGGTGTCTCTTTGAGAGAGACTTGGTGGTGGTGTGAGGAAGTTCAAAGAGTAATTATTATTAAAAGATAATGTTTAAAGATTATTGAATTGCAAATAAAAAGAAGAAATTTAAAATTTTTATAGAATCTAAAAAAAGGCTTAGAGAGTTGTTAGTATGATAAGATATATAGTTTATGATTATTTTTATGACAAATTAGGTACTAAAGACGGAGAAAAAGATGTATAGGTAGTATAAAATATAGTAAAGATGAATATTATAACAAATTAGTTGTTTTAGCCTAATATTACCATGTTACATCTTAAGGGCATGTTTTATTGATTTAATGCTCTCTTTGATGGAAATTTTATAAACTAATTGATGTAGGACAACCTTGACGGGAATGTTTAATATGAAGAGAGAAATGGTTGGGTGAATAATAAATAAAAAAATTTAAAATAAAGAGAGAGAGGAGGCGAGGGAAATTTGATTTGTTGAAATATTAATTTAAGCAATAAAGAACAAAGATGGGGTTTAATCAGAGACCCATACCATCAAGGAGCACTTTAACATTTTTATGGCTGACTTCTAATGTTGAGAGATTGGTTTATGGGTCTTCGTTATGGGTTGATTGAGGAGGGGAGAGGAGATGAATGCAGGGAATAATCATGGACTCACTCTAAGTCTTTCGACTCGTATTGAGGGAAAAGATGTGGCCTTGCATCATTCTCATAATTTGTGAGAAATAAAATTATTATTCATTAAAAAATAGATGATCCCATTCAAGGTTCGTCATATTGCAATGTAACGCTCGATACAGGTGGTATGTACTGGTTTGATAGGGGATTAGTATGGGTGGTACATTGATATACCCTACCATACCATATGTCGATACACTTAGTACAGATTGGTACATATGTACTGACAGTTGGTCGGTACACCGTACAGATCAGTAAGTTGAACCATGATCCCATTATAATGCTTGGCGGCTTGGCCTCTTTATGTAGGCCATAAATACAAGAAGGAATGAAAGTAACAAATAAGGAAGAAAATAAAAATCAATCAAGATGATTTAATACATTCTATCTGGTCATCTTTTAAGAACATATTCTAAAATATTCTTGTGAAGTAATATTCCTTCTTTGTGCATGATGTTCTTCCTTTCTTGCAATATAATGATTGCATCAAATCATCTTCTTTCTTTATGCATGATGCTCTTCTTTTCTTGTAAGATGATTCTTGTAATATTCTCTTTATTATTTATTCTTTATTCTTTTACTTTATTATTCTTGGAAGTAAGATACTAATTGTGCAGGAAGTTATCACGTGGTAACCCTAAAATATCAATTGAACCTAAACTTTAGTTCACCATCAATCCAAAGTTTCATGTCTTCGGAATGTAGTTTAATTTTCATAAACTCTCCCTGGCTTGAAAGCATTCATCTCTGATAATGTGATGAGGCAAAAATGATTGTAGAGTTCAGGGTTGAGTTGTTGGAGTTCTTTTGTGATCCATGTGCAATCTGAATCTGATTGCCTTTTCCATTTGATAATAAATTTCTGATATGTCCTATTACGAGTGTTGACTTGTTTGTCTAGGATATCCTCTATTTTCTCTTTTTTTTTCTCTTTTAAGTGCGTATAGGTGGAGAAGGCATTATGGGTGTGGTGGACAAGGTAAAAGGTTGGGTACTTGGGAAGTGAGGTGGAGTATGATACTAGGCGGTACGTACTGGTCCGATGGCATACCGGTATGCGGACCGCTCGGTACCGGTACAGTGCAAGAGTGATACAGTACTATACTGTAGCAGTGCTACAGTGCTATAGTAAGGAAGAAAATATATAAAACTGTTCGGTACACCTTGATGTACTGCTCGGTACGCCTTGGTATACCGCTCGGTACACCAGTACCGTACCGTACCGAGCCAACCTTGCTTTATAGGGTGTCAAATCTTCAATATTGATTACTCGAGTAATGCTAAGATTTGGTGGAAGGCCAAGTTTATAAACGTTGGAGCTGATTTTTTGAATGCTTTTGTAAGGACCAGAGTTTTTTGCGGGAAGCTTTTTCAAGGTTCCTCATGAAAATCTCACGAGTTAGACTCTCATCATTACCATGCTGTCCTCAAATTCTTGTGACTTGTGATTAACATCTATAGCAGACTTGTATAATTTATTACTTAATCTTTTTGTGAATCTCAGTATGTAAGTCTTGGAGGTGTTTAGCAAAGGAGTCAGTAGGTTCATTAGGTCTAGCTTGTGGAGGAATGGGAATAAGATCAATAGGTTTTTTGAGATTGATGTCCAGGAACGACCTCGAAAGGGTTAAGACCAGTAGATATGTTGACATAACTGTTATATGCAAACTCGGCAAAAGGGAGCACTAGGTCCCAAGTGGACACATGATCGCTAATCAGATATCACAAAAAGGTTGCCTAGACTCCTATTAATCATCTCAATTTGCTCATCAGTTTAAGAGTGATATGCTGAAGAGAATTGTAACTTTATGTTTAAGATTTTTCTGGTTTTTTAAAAATAACTTGTGAATCGAACATCATTATCATAAATAATGGTCTTTGTTAGACTGTGCAAACTAACAATTTTTATGAACAATTTGGCTACATGTGATTCATCAATAGTCTTTTTACATGTTATTAAGTGCACAATCTTGCTAAATCGATCCACCATAGCAAAAATAGAATATGGCCTCTTATGGTTCATGATAACCTAATGACAACTTTCATATTAAGGTCTTCAAGGGGTTGAGGTGCAGGTAAAGATGTATATTGCTTTGTGTTTTCTTCCTTTAGGCGGTTGATAGGTACGACATTGAGATATAATGCGACCTATATGCCTCTTGTGACTAGGCTAAAAGAATCTATCTTCAACCATGATGATGGTTTTATCTCAACCAAAATGATCTACAGCCCCTCCAACATGCATTTCCCAAACAATGAAGTCTCTAAGGGAACCATTGGGAAAATATAAAGGAACACCATTAAATAAGAAGCTATTATGGATGGTAAAATCTATTGTCTAATCTTAATCTGTTTAATAATGTTTTATAGGTTTTCTCAAAATCACAACAAAGCATACTCATCTTGTATGCGTTCAAATCCAATCACTTTATCATAGAGTACAAGACAAGTGTCATTTGACTAAGTGCATTAGCAATGTTGTTTACAACCCCTGTTTGGTGCTTAAGGACAAATGTATATTCTTGGAGGAACTCAACCCATTTAATGTGTTGCAGCAGTAATTTTCTCTTGTGATTGAATGTTTCGTAGGCTTGGTTATCCAAATTCATGTTTAACAAAAAATGTTGCCAATATCTTAAGGCTTGGACAATCGCATAAAATTCCTTATTGTAAGTAGAATATTTTTGTTGGGTTTTATTTAATTATTTGCTAAAAATGCAATAAGATGTCCTTCTTGACTTAATACTCCACTTATTCCTACCTTGAGGCATCACAAACAACCTCAAAGACTTTTGAGAATTCTAGAAGTTGCAAAATAGGTTCTTGTGTCATTTTCCTTTAATCTTGTCAATGGCTTTAGAGGTAGCTTTGGTCCATTTAAATTCATCCTTTTTCACACAGTTTGTACTAGGAGTCATAGTGGTGCTAAACGATCGAATGAACCTACGATAAAACATCGCTAGGCCATGAAAACTCCTAATTTCATGAATGTTTGTAGACGTAGGCCAATCTTTGATAGCCTTAACCTTTTCAGGGTCAGTCATAACACAGAGGAGACAACAAAACCAAGAAAAATGACATGTGATTATAGAAATGAACATTTCTTCAAGTTGATGTACAGTTTTTCCTTATTAAGGACTTCTAGAACTTGGCAAAGGTGAAGAAGATGTTCATCCTTAGTTTTATTGTAGATCAGAATGTTATCAAAATAGACAACAAGAAAATTGCTAATGAAAGGGCGAAGTACTTGTGTCATAACTTTCATAAATGTGTTAGGTGTATTTTAAAGACCAAAAGACATGACTAATCATTCATACAAACACTCTTTTATTTTAAAGGTTGTTTTTCACTCATCTTCTTGACAAATAATTAGTACTTATTTTATTAAAGAAAGCGTAAGTCCTTTCGTATTTTATTGATTTTATTGATAGCTTGATTGTCTGTACACATTCTCTAACTACCATGCTTTTTGGGTGAGCAGTGCAGGAAATGCATAAGGACTTAAGTTTTCTTTAATAAAACCTTTCCATAGGAGATTATCTACTTGTATTTTTAGTTCAAGATATTCCAAGGGTTCATCCTATAGTGGCAAGTTTGGAAGAGTTAACCCCATGTCTAAGTCAATGGCATGCTAAATGTCTTTAAGAGGGGGTAATTTATCAGACAATTCATCAAGCGTCAGATGTTTAAATTCTTGAAGAACATTATCTTCTTCTTTTGGATGGTCTCGGGATCCTTTAGATGGTGATCTTTCCACTTAGTCACAAGAGCACAAATTATCCCTTCTTGTTGGCTTTTATGTTTAGAAGAGTTTTTGCTTAACACATGCAGTGGTTTATCTTTGTGTGACACTTGTGAGCTTTTGTTAACTTTCGTTAGTTTAGATGGGTTTGATATTCCCTCTTGCTTAAACACATAAGTGTTAGTATGACAAAAATGGATCAGATCCATGTCAAAAAGTTATGGTTGTCCTAAAAGGATATGAGCAATTTTCATTAGAAGGATATCACACCAAACTTGTCCTTAATATGTTGCGAACTTAATGGGAACTAGACAATGCTAGTTAACAAGGATAGTGACTTTTTTTAGCCATGCTACCTTATAGGGTTGAGAGTGTGTTTCAGGTTTCAACTTCGTTCTTTTGAGGGCTTCTATGGATATGACATTTGCTCTACTACCCCCCTCGATGATTACCTTACAACTCTTGTTGCCCACTTTACTATAGGTATGAAAAGTATTGGTTCGTCTCCAATCCTCCTCTACCTTAGGTATGGTTAAGATATGTCTCATGATAGCAAGGGTTTCATTGTCATTTTTATTAGCTAAATAGTAATCACTAGTGACTTCTTCATGGATATATCTTAATTCATTTTCGAACATGAAGGGCTGTTGATGGACATTAATGTGCAAGCAAGGTATATGGTTTCGAATGATACGATCGGTATGTATCGGTCCGATAGTAAACCGGTACGCGGATCGCTCGCTACCGAGCGATTTTTTTATTTATAAATAATATATATATATATATGTATATGTATATATATATATATATGTATATGTATATGTATATAAGGCAACGTTGCCTCATTTTTCTACGACGTCGCCCCACTTGGGGATATATATATATATATTCGTCGCCCCGCCTGGGGAGAAGAGAGGCGATGTCGACATTATTTTATTTTTATATATAAAATAAAAGAATATATATATATATACATACATATATACACCGAACGATATGTTGTTTGGTATACAGTACCATACCGTATCGAGAGAGGGTCGAAACTCCGGTACAGTACGATATTCCAATCCTTGGTGCAAAGTGTCCTAACTAATGATAGCTAAAGCAATAAGTTTAGGAGTGGCGAACTCCTTGACTTGAGAATTGAATTCCCCAACTTATGGCCTTTTGAAAACTTTGGAAGTTTGTAAAAGCTTATTATTTTTACTGACCCTATGTGTGGCGAACTCCCCGACTTGAGAATTGAACCTTAAAGGGACATGAACCTTGAGATATTTGCTCATACTCAAAAGGCTAAGTTATATGCATGTTCCAAAGAGTTAATAACATGTTTCTCTTTCCTAATTTTAAGTTTTACTCCAGTGCGAAATTGTGAAATAGTTTGACGAGTCGTCTCTTGAATGTCATATTTAACCATCAGTTCATCAAACTTCTTATAATTTTAAGCTATAGACATATTGTTTTGAGACAAGGTTTGGAGTTGATCCATTAAATGCTCTTGGTAGGATATAGGGATATACTTTTTTTAGTTTTTCTTTTATTTCATCCCCATTTCTATCGAAGTTTGTCTTGAACATTGAGTTTCTTTTTCAATATTGGTTCAGTGGAGTTTGGCTTAACCCGTGACTTTCATTTTTGCAAAGCGTACTTGGTGATCCTTTGACATGTCATGCCAATTGAAATAGTCATCCATGTCAGACAAATGGGTCCAACCTACCATCGAAGTAGGTTGCTTTTGCTTTGACTATTTTTTTGATGTCATCATCAATCTTCCTAAAATTATGTCTATTGTAACGCAGATGATTTTGGTAGTTCTCCTACATGTCCAAGTTGTGCATGTATCATGATGGTGTAAGTAGCGAAGCACGAGGTCTTTTATATGCTCTTTCGAGTCTGTACTCAAAATGTTGAGTTATTTCTATAGTGATTTCTAGTACTATTGTATTTTTTAATGTGATTTTACCTTCGATCCGACTCTCGATCTGTCTCAATATGATTTAAGCTATCATAATCGTGAGTTGGATTTAGGACAAGGTTCTAAATTTTGAATGATACTGCCCATACCGAGCGATATGTACCAGACAGCCAGTAGACCGGTATGCGGACTGCTCGCTACTAGGCGGAATGCTTGATATAGCCCCATATCGGATAATACGGGCCTGCATTGGGTGGTAACAATTGATTTTAACCGTGACCGCTCGCTACCAGGAGGTATCAGCTTGGCTGCGACGAGGGATACATATATATACATGTATATGTATATATACATATATATACATGTATATGTATATATACATATATATACATGTATATGTATATATACATATATATACATGTATATGTATATATACATATATATACATGTATATGTATATATACATATATATACATGTATATGTATATATACATATATATACATGTATATGTATATATACATATATATACATGTATATGTATATATACATATATATACATGTATATGTATATATACATATATATACATGTATATGTATATATACATATATATACATGTATATGTATATATACATATATATACATGTATATGTATATATACATATATATACATGTATATGTATATATACATATATATACATGTATATGTATATATACATATATATACATGTATATGTATATATACATATATATACATGTATATGTATATATACATATATATACATGTATATGTATATATACATATATATACATGTATATGTATATATACATATATATACATGTATATGTATATATACATATATATACATGTATATGTATATATACATATATATACATGTATATGTATATATACATATATATACATGTATATGTATATATACATATATATACATGTATATGTATATATACATATATATACATGTATATGTATATATACATATATATACATGTATATGTATATATACATATATATACATGTATATGTATATATACATATATATACATGTATATGTATATATACATATATATACATGTATATGTATATATACATATATATACATGTATATGTATATATACATATATATACATGTATATGTATATATACATATATATACATGTATATGTATATATACATATATATACATGTATATGTATATATACATATATATACATGTATATGTATATATACATATATATACATGTATATGTATATATACATATATATACATGTATATGTATATATACATATATATACATGTATATGTATATATACATATATATACATGTATATGTATATATACATATATATACATGTATATGTATATATACATATATATACATGTATATGTATATATACATATATATACATGTATATGTATATATACATATATATACATGTATATGTATATATACATATATATACATGTATATGTATATATACATATATATACATGTATATGTATATATACATATATATACATGTATATGTATATATACATATATATACATGTATATGTATATATACATATATATACATGTATATGTATATGTATATATACATATATATACATGTATATGTATATATACATATATATACATGTATATGTATATATACATATATATACATGTATATGTATATATACATATATATACATGTATATGTATATATACATATATATACATGTATATGTATATATACATATATATACATGTATATGTATATATACATATATATACATGTATATGTATATATACATATATATACATGTATATGTATATATACATATATATACATGTATATGTATATATACATATATATACATGTATATGTATATATACATATATATACATGTATATGTATATATACATATATATACATGTATATGTATATATACATATATATACATGTATATGTATATATACATATATATACATGTATATGTATATATACATATATATACATGTATATGTATATATACATATATATACATGTATATGTATATATACATATATATACATGTATATGTATATATACATATATATACATGTATATGTATATATACATATATATACATGTATATGTATATATACATATATATACATGTATATGTATATATACATATATATACATGTATATGTATATATACATATATATACATGTATATGTATATATACATATATATACATGTATATGTATATATACATATATATACATGTATATGTATATATACATATATATACATGTATATGTATATATACATATATATATACTTACATGTATATGTATATATACATATATATACAGGATATGTATATATACATAATATACATGTATGTATATATACCATATGAATAGTACGACGATACGCCCTGGTGAACCGCTCGGTGCTCCCGTACTGTATTGAGTAAAGCTCGATACATCGTACGGTACGATAATTTCAATTCTTGTTTGGGACCTTTGAGGTTTCAACCTTTTCAGGGTATTGTCCCTTACTAAAGGGAAACTATGATAGTTGTTAAGTTGTCTATGCAAACTTTGATGTCAAACAGTTTATATTTAAAAGACTCGAACCTTTTCGTAAGACTAAACAAAAGTTTGTCTCTTTGTCTATCAGTCAAAAGGCCCTTGTAAGATTGGCGACTTCTAGTACGAGAGAGAGAGAGAGAGAGAGAGAGGGAGGGCTTTGACACCCTTCTAGTTAACTTTTGATGTTGAGAGATCGATTTATGGATCTTTGTTGTAGGTTGGTTGAGGGGAGAGGAGAAGAATGTAACGGATAATTTTGGACTCACATTGGGGTGAAAAGTTGTGGCCTCGCACGACTCTCACAATTTGGAGGAAACAAAACTATATTCATTCAAACACTGATGATCTCATTATAATGCTTGGCCTTTTTATATAGATCATAAATACAAGAAGAAAGGGAAATGACAAATAAGAAAAAAAGTAAAAATACATCAGGATCATTTAATACATTGTATCTGAAGAGAAGATAAGATTCTAAAATATTCTTGTGGAATAATCTTCCTTCTTTGTGCATGTTGTTCGTCCTTTCTTGCAAGATAATGATTCTATATGATTATCTTTCTTCTTTGTGCATGATGCTCTTCCTTTCTTGCAAGATGATGAATCTTGCAATATTCTTTCTTATTGATTTTCACCTTCTACTTTATTGTCAATCTAGGAAATAAGTAACTAATTATACATGATGTTGTCACGTGACAACCCAAAAATGTCAATTGAACCCAAGCCCGAGTTCACCATCAATCTAAAGTGATTTGATTTGGTCCTTTTTCTTTTCACGTCTTCAAAATGTAGTCTAATTTCCATCACTAGTTTATTGGTCAGTTTGTTAAAATACTTGTGGATGGTTCGGGATACTCCATCAGATGCAACCACCATTATACCACCATGTAGTTATATGACTGTTAAGGAGACATGCCTAAGGGCTCTAATAAGCGTGTTAAAGATATGGGTGGGGGATTTTGTTAGAATATTTTTAGCCTTTAAGAATCTGAGAAGAATTTTTTGGTAAGGGGTTTGTGATTTTATGACTTTGACATTCCTCATCTGTGACACTTCTTCACATTTATCAAATAAAATGTATTATATTGTTGACTATGTAGGTGCTTGTTTGCCAGACGTGTGGCGTGCCAGGTTACACCGAGCTTCTAATATACTGCAATATGTGTAAGAGTTCTGCCAAACACCGGTATGCTATCATGATACACAATTATATGGCTTCTCGGATAATGTACCTTCTTTAAATCTTGACATTTTCCATTTATATTGATGTGGTTGCTGCAGATATTGCTTGGACATATTGCCTTCTTATCATGAAGAGGTGAGTTGGTCATGTGATCTGTGCAAGCCTAGGCCTTCCAAGGTTGAGCTAGAGATACTACGCAGAAGCATGAGGAAGTTGAAGTGTAAAAAAATTAGGAAAAGATGTCAGACTACCATTGCTGCCCCACAATTTGCCCCACCTCAGAAGCAACCCCATGATAAGAGAAGTCCTGCCACAGTACACGGACAAGTGAGTATCAGGAAGTCACCAGCTAGTTTGTTGGCAGAAGAAAGTTGATGAGTTGTCCCAGCATTCAGTACTGCAACTAATAGGACAAAAAATTGAAGAAGAGGAGAAGATGTTTAAACCGGTGGATGACAATTAGATGAAGATATTCACGACTAACAATGTGGATGAAAAATATGAAATCTCTTACGCTCCGATAACACGATTCCACCTAAGAAGCGACAGGGTATGTTCCTCCAGTCATGTTCACATGAAAACATGGTGATTCCACAGTAAATGGAACATTGAAACAGGCCATCAGATAGTTTGCTCCAGAAGAAAGTTGTGATTTGTCACAGTCCTTGGAATCAATTTGAGCACAAAACAGGATGACCAGTTAGATGGAGATGTTCTAAATAGCAGGCTGTTAATGAGAGACTTTTGGAAGCAAGATATGAGAATACTGTTACTAGCTCCAAAAGTTGCTTCACCAGAAAACCACATCAATATATTACTTGCACTCATAGTGTTCAGAATGGAACTTGTGCTGGTGCCACAGTAAATGAAAACCAAACAGGTCAACAAATAGTTTGTGTTGCAGACAGGAAGTTGATTGATCTGTTCCAGTCAATTAGAATGCAATCTGAGGAGAAAAACATGAGGATGCGGAGGACAAGATTGATATTACTTGAGGGTGAGCAGTTAGGTCAAGAAGCACAGACTAACAATGCAGTTAACAAGAGACTTACGGAAGTAAGATATGAGAAAACTATTACGGCCATAAAAGCTGCTTCACCAGGGAAGCCACATCAATATGTTTACAAGGAAAATCATGCTGGTCCTGCAGAAGATGGAATATCAAACAGGTCAACAGATAATTTGTTGCAGAAGAAAGTTGTTGATCCATTCCAGTCATTTAGAATGCAACTAGAGAGGAAAAACTTGAGGATGCAGAGTAGAAGATTGATATTACTGGAGGATGACCAATTAGATGAAGATGTTCAGATTAACAATGAGGCTAATGAGGCACATTTAAAAGCAGAGAAGTCAGTGAATGTATCTAGCGAGCTTTCTGATGGCAGGTTCTTGAAAAAAATGAGGGGATTACCTAATGAGTGCCTGCTAGATGAAGAGGTTCATATAAACAGTACTGGTCAAAATTCCCCAATTAGTGGTCCTTTGCAACGTCATCCAACCTTGCAAGTAGAAGAACATACTCCTGGAAGAAAATTGATATGCAGTTTGGCTTCCAGTTATGAGCCTTATAATTTACCTGCACAACCAATTAGAAATCACATTTGGAGGTTAGAGTCTGGTTGTATTGCCTAATTTGCAGCTTTTCAGTATTCTTCTGTTTCTTCCACCTAGCTTTGTTTGTAATATTACAATGTGGCTTTCAGGGGCCACTTTCATGTATGCTACAAGGAACTCGGTCCATTTACAGCTCATATTTCAAGTAAAGCATGTGAGAAAGTCTGGAACATTGCAAAAAAGTTACCAGCAGTCTTACAAATGACAAAGCTCTCAAGGTTGGATTCATGGCCTAAAAGTTTCAAGACTTCACCACCAAATGATGAGAGCATTGCCCTCTATTTCTTTGCGCAAGATGCTAGGTACAGACATTTTACTGATGTTGCTCCCTCATCAATGCGTACTAATTCTTCATGTAATTGTGTTTCAGAGTGGGAGCAATGCTTGATGAACTATTATGTGAGATCACTAAAAAGGATTTTGTCTTGAAGGTTAAACATGATGAGGCAGATCTGCTTGCATTCTCCTCGATTGTACTTCCAGAAAGTTATCATAGTAAGTCTCCCTTCAAGCATGATGGTATTTGTAAATCTAAAAGAGATGCTATATCTGAGTTAGAGATCAGAAGTCAATCTAAAACTTATACACTAAAGCTTTAGATCTAGTACATGTTTTCATCTAGGAATATTTAAAAATATAATGGCCATACAGTCTGATTCGTGCGAGGGATTGTTTATTCCCTCTGAGTACCAAATGTTCTATAAGGGCAGTGTTTGGTTATTCAAAACAAAATAAACAGGTAATGATTAACATCACAAAGTTGAGAATGTTGAAATGAATGTTATTAGAATCGATAAAATCTTGCATTTGCTAATATTTATGGTTGGTTCCTATATTGTATACAATAATAAGCTATTAACTGGTTTTGACATACCAAAGAAGATCTCTTAGTAGACACAAGGAAACAGGAAACTTTTGTTTGAAACAAGGACAAAACATTGGAAAACCCTTGATTTGGCTGATGATACGTCAGTGGATGGCTAATTAGGATTCTTTTAATGTGGAAGACCTACTTATTCTTTTATTGGTATGTACCTGTGCACCATTAAGGATAGATGATTCATGTACACAAGGTCTTTAATTTCGAATAATACCGCCCGTATCGGGCGGTACATATCAGTCCGCCAGCGATAACCTAGAGATCGACGCCGCTCTCCCTCCTTGTTTATCGACGACTTCCCTCGGCGCGGGGAGAAGAGAGACGACGTCGCGGGCAGAAAAGAGATGTCGTAGGCAGATTATATATATATATATATATAAAGTAAACGAGGCGATGTCGCCTTGGCTTTCTGCTCGCGTGGGAAGAAGTTTCTTCTCCCCATGCGCCAAAAAGGGTGACGAGGCGGTCGGTTTTTTTTTTATATATATACCGAGCAGTATACCGAATTGCACCGCTCGGTATACAGTATCGTACTGTACCAAGTGAGTCTCAAAACGTCGATACCTTTTTCTCCCTATGCGCCAAAAAGTATTTTTTTAATATATATACCGAGCGGTATATCGAATTGTACCGCTCGGTATACAGTATTGTACTATACCAAGCGAGCCTTGAAATTTCGGTATGGTACAAAATTTCAATCCTTGCATGTACATTCAACTTTTGAATGCTACCAATGCTTTTGCTTTTTTTTTAAATTTTATCTTGTGGCTCCATATAACTAAACTAATTTTTAATCTTGTATTTAGGTTGTTATATGTTGTGCTACTAAAGTTGTATGTTGTGACTGATTTAAATAATTTGTATATGATGCAATCTGATTTAAATAATTTGTATGTATTTGTTAAATCCTATCTGTCACTGAAATTTGTTAATTTTGAGCTAATAATGGTTATCAAATGCAAATTAACAACTCTTGGGACAATCTGACAGAAGTGGGTTTTTGGATTGGATGTCCGACTTCACCCATCTTGATGTGGATCAGGTTTTTTAGCTGATCCATCAGATTAGGATCAAATCAGATTTCTCAGACTGATTTATCTTCATATATTTTGTTTACAACCAACTCCAGTGCTTGTTTTTAGATTGCTCTGATGATGTTAGCTGATGATATTTCATATTCATGTAGAATTTCAAGAAAAATACTTTTTGTGGGGGGTTTTTAGAAGGCGACAAGGTGCGGTGTCTTGTGCACCAGCCGAATGTTCTCCTAGTTATGATGAAATCACAGAAGAGAAAGAGTGGGCACCATACTTAACGCATGCAACAAGGAAAGAGTCTGGTGATATTGCTGAAAATTGTATTGTTGCAAATAAGTTGGGGAACTCAAATAGTTCTGAAGAAAACCGAGATGAATGCCATGATAGAAATGCATGTTTGTTGCCTTCAGGAAAGCAAATTCCACTTAATTGTGAGTACCTTTCCGGGGAACAGATTGTGAGTGACTGTGAAATGGCACAACCCAGTAATGGTTGCAAAGCTTATCACCAAGAACTATTTACTTTCAACTTCGATCATGACGAGGGGACCACCAATTACCCCATGAACTTATTTCCAGAACAAGGTGAAGACATGGCTTTAACTTCTAGGATAAGAGGAAGCGATTCATTAGACCTCAAACTGGGGTATAGCTGGTCGACTTGTGATGATGCACATTTAAAAGACATGTTCAATAGTGATTCACTTAGTTAGTTACCACTCGGTGGTGCCCTGTTTGTGCAACAATGTTTCTTACAAAAGATCAAGAACCGATATCAAAATGGCACCTTAGCAACATGTCACGTTGCGGTTCACCTGGGAAAATATAGAAGGAACAGTTTTGCACTTGTGCTTTTCAATCTGCAAATTTTTGAGACCACTTTTGGTGTCAGTTCTCGAGCTTTGACATTTTGCTTCAATAACCATTGTAAATATCTCTGTTGTATTTTATGATGCCATATTGATATATTCCGACCGATCTCATGTAAGTAACCATTTTGAATATATATCTTACATGTCTTGTGTCGTTTCTAGTATCATGTTAGTCCAAACCTGTTGGAACCCATCCCCTCTTGGCTACTGTCACATGTAAGAAAAGTGTCTTCTAGGATCAGGGATTTATTTTGGGATTATGTAAAAAGAATGATCTAGGTAAAATGCTTCAGCGGTTCTGGTTCTTGAATCCTGATGTTTGAAACTTGTAGCATTATGTTTGCCATGATGATAGAGGTCCACTTGTACTTTTGAGAGTTTATCGAGCATTTGGAAACAGGCTCTGTTTTGATTTGGCAACTCCATATGTTATTGCATATAATTTTTGAGGGCTAAGATTAGTTGGAATATGTGAGATTTACCTCTTGTTTGTTTGTAAACTTCAGTGATTTATTTTGGAGTTATGTAAAGCATGATCTAGGTAAATTGCTTCAGCAGTCGTGGTTACAGCTTCTATTTTGATTTGGCAACTCCATTTGTTATTGCATTTAATTCTTTAGGGCTAAGATTCGTTGGAATATGTGAGATTATCTCTTTTAACTTTGTTGTAAACTTCAGGGATTTATTTTGGAATTATGTAAAGAATTATCTAGGTAAAATGCTTCAAGAGTTCTGGTTATCTGAATCCTGATGTTTGAAACCTGTAACATTTATGTTTGCCATGATGATGGAGAGTTTATAGAGCATTTGGAAACAGCTTCTGTTTTGACTTTTGGCAACTCCACATGTTATTGCATTTAATTCTATAGGGTTAAGGTTTGTTGGTATCTATGAGATTTGCCTATTCTTTTTGTTGTCAAATTTATTATTGAATCAAATTTTAAAATCGATTGGATCTCCGAATGCACATTCCACTCTTGAGAACTAATTTAATGCAAAAGCAAATTTTAGGAGTAGAATCATATGCGGACATGATTAGTGCAACATTGTGCATTATTGAGGAATTGACTGGTAATATGTTTTGGAAATATGGGCTTTTTGCCATTTACCACTGGATTCTTGAAATCTCAGATGTATCGTCAATCCCAATATTAAAAACTTATACTTCCATTTCTTCTTTTCAAGTATGCAAATATTTTTTTAAGAAAAAAAGACTATGAAGTTTAAAGTATTTTTGGATTTGAAATCTATATTATTGAAACTAAGAAGAATTCTTAAAAAAAAAAGAAAGAAACAATGAAAATAAAGTTTTGATTATTTTATAAATACTCATATATCCTTATGTTTTAAAGAGAGAGGATATAAGAAAATACTTTTTGAATCGTTATACCAAGTATTAATATATATATATATATATATATATATATATATATATATATATATATATATATATATATATATGATAAAAAATCTATTATATCTAAAAAATTAAAATTTTAAGGTATGTGTCAAATCTAATATATGTAATTTGACTTTCGATCTTTAATGACATGACACTATCCTCTTGGAATAATTATTTTCATCTCATATATATGAATATTTTTAATACAGTATATTTTGTTTATATACTTGTCTCAGTCAAAAACAAGTGGAATACATTACAGATTGCCATTGAACTCTTGAATCAGATAAACAGAAGATTGAATGATCCTTGCGTCAGATGTTTGATATGTTATGTAATATTAATTATGTGAACAAGAGAAAATTAAATATGAATTGATTCAACTTGCAACCTATAAGCTCGTACATATCAAAATGCTGTCAGCTTAGCACAAATTACCTTATAGGTATACGAATTTGTTTAAATGTGTTGGAATTACGTTTTTAACCTCAAGAAAAGATGATATTTCATAGGTTTATTTATAGTAAATTCTCTTTCATCATTTATTCCTAAATTTAGATTGCGTCTGTGATTAAATGTGTGTGATTGATTTGGAAAGCATCTCAGGTATGAAATAAATGGTTTCTTGTACAAGCAGAGAGGTTTCTCTCTCTCTCTCTCTCTCTCTCTCTCTCTCTCTCTCTCTCTATATATATATATATATATATATATATATAGAATTGGTGGGGCCATGGTTTGTTACAGCTGGAGGAAGGATGTATGAAGATTTGCATTTGGGTACTTAATAATCTTACCTTATATTTATTCATTTGTTAGTGAAGAATTGAGTGCTATATTTAATTGAAATAATTAAAATTAGTGTACTATCCCAATTTGATAATCCCATAAGTTAGTATTTGATTGTTATGAATCATAATTCATCCTATCCTATGAATACTTAACATGTTTGTGGTTCCTATTGCATCTATTATTATTGGTATCCATTTCATATCTAATAATTGACATGAATACAAATATGAAATGTTCAATATTTAATTCCGATTAATGATGCCACTTTGCACCAGCAAATCTTTTTCTTAAAAAAGAAAAAGCCTCATTTATTTTCTCTATAATTAAGTTAATCAGGAAATAAATCAACGAGAAAAGACATTACAATAATGATATTAGAACTGACGCCTTCTCCACCCGTCGCCACGTGGGCGTTGACCTCGTCATCTCCCCACAAAGACTGAATAGTCCTCCGCCAACCCCTCCCGATTCTTGGCTCGGGGATACCGGAACGCCCGCTTAGAACCGTCGAATATTCTTGTCATGCGACGATCACAGCATCCAACGGTTAGGACTCACTTTCCGACCAGGAATGGTTTCGTCTTTCCACTTTACACGCGTAAGTTAGCTGATCCAACCTCGTGATGCCACGTCACTTTAAAGTGCGCCGTCCGTCTCCCTTCCTCCCAACTCCCGCGAGCTTCCCATCCCGTCTCTCGCTCCATTTCGCCCCTTTCCTCCCTCGAGCCTCCCTCGGAGCCCCGGCGCTTCTGTAGCTTTCGTTCACCGCCGATCGGACGTTGAGGATTCAGTCCCCCGATACTCCCTCGCTCGCCCCACCCCCCGCCGTCCACTTCCTTCCTCCATGTCTCCGCCATCCGGCCCCGTGGCCGACAGCCCGTCGCCGGCGAACTGCTCCGTCCGAAAGCGGACGGCGGCGCCGCCTCCCCCGCCTCCGAAGAAGTACCGGTCCATGGCGGAGATAATGCGGGTGGCGAAGCCCTCCGTCCCTGTCACCGGCGAGTACTACTCGGACCTCCGCTGTGAGGAATGCCGGTCCGGCGATCGCGACGAGGAGATGCTCCTGTGTGACCGTTGCGACCGCGGGTACCACCTCTACTGCCTCCGGCCTATCGCCGTTAGGGTTCCGTCGGGGCCTTGGTTCTGCCCTAGCTGTGGTGGAGAGAGACAATTTAGAAGTATATCAACATTAGCATTTACTATTAACCGCTCTATAATATGATTTTAATGAAGAAAATGGTGAGTTTATTGTTCGTGTTCTGTTCGAGGATGGTAGGGTTTCCGATGATGCAGACAAAGATTATCGATTTTTTTCGGATTCAGGGTGCCGAGGAGAAAAGTGGCCACTCCCAAGGTGAATGTACATGTTAGTTTATTCTCAATTATAATCTTGTTGTTGATCCATTCTTGTTAATTTATATGCTTAGTTTGTTCATGCAGAGTTAAATTTTGAAAATTGCTTGGGCATTGATTTTCTCATGACCATGTTTCTTTTTCCTCGACAATGTATATTCTATGATCAGATACCACATTTTGCATATTTTGACATAATTGAAGATTAATCCTTGGTATATCATGTGCTTTTTTTATTTGTGTTTCTACAAAATAGTTGCAGCCATCAGGAGATAGTTATCTTTTGATTGTAATCAAAATGAGCTGGAGAATGAAGTTGACTCATAGGAGACTAGTAAAAATGTCCATCCTAGATGATGCGGGATGAAATGTTAAAATGACCATATATTCTTGATGATGAATAAGGGGATCAGATCTTGACGTGCAGAGGTGACAAGGATGCAGGTGGACCCAAATCGAAGCAGCAGGTGGCACACCTTGATTGCAAGTTGAGATTATTAGCTGGTCGACAAAATTACTCATCAATGTGTGAGAGAGATAGAAGAGAAAATGTTTAAGGAATTAAGTGTCCATCCAAAGAAATCCTCTTTTTCTATCCATTTAGTCAATACTAAACAGTCCCTTATGATTAAGTTGTTTCTTATAAATCCTCAAATGATTCGACTGCATCACATCTCAAGTAAACCATGTTTGTAAAATTATGGCATAAAACAAAGAAAGAAAGATCTATTGTTACAAGATGCCTCATAGTATTGTTATTGTTACAAGATGCCTCATAGTGCTGAATGAGTACGTTATTCCTTTGAAGAAAACCAGTGGAGTACTGTGATGATGCATGTGATTTTCTCTGAACTAGTAGATTTTCTTTCTAGAACAAGCTAGCCATTTTTTAATGAGATAAAATAGAGTATGGGTTCATGAATAGTCAGAATTCTCTTCTGAAATCACTTTTGGTAATGCTAGTGGCCTAGCACGGAGATTCTGCCAGTCTACAGCATGTGCTTGTGCTTTTGGTTACCTTGAATTTTATGACTAGCCCCTGGGATTCATATGTTCCGGAAGTCTTCAGTTTATGACCAATCTCCTATTGTTGCTCTTGTCCTGACTCCATCGGCTTCCACAACCATAATCTCATATGATTATGGCCCCTCATTTAACTCCATGCGCTGCAAACTTTGTAAATTATCTTTGAGCTATTTTTATGAATGAAAGCTGATCCGTAACTTTTACATGTTGAAATGGCTATTGCAACTCCACTTTTTTTTGCAAGTTCAGAATTAGATTTGTGATCCTTCTCTTTTTTTATTTGAATCTGGAGCTGGAATTGGTTCCCAATATATAATTTAACATAATATTGTGCAGACCACATCATCAGGAACTAAGGACACATGATATCATAGTACTTCAAGATGTACCTGATATTAAATTTTCTCAATCACATCTAGCCCTTCTCCATATACATTACTTGTTGTAGCAACCTTGCTCTCTTACTTGCTTATATGGATATTTCTGTCAGAAATCATTACCTCTATGCATGTAGAGTTTGCAGAAATTTTTAGTATCTTGCATGTTTGAAAGTTATCTTTGTCATATTGCAATAAGATTGTCAAACCAATTTGTATAGATGGAAGAAAGCGCAAGAGAAGTTCCTTAGTTATGTACAAGAAGAGGAGGAGAATATTGCCGTTCACTCCAACTGAAAATTCAGCTAGGAGACTTGAACAAATGAGTTCTCTTGCCACTGCACTAATAGCAATGCATATGAAATTTAGTAATGAGCTGACTTACATGCCTAGAATGGCCCCTAAATCTGCTAATCAAGCAAATTTAGAGAAGGATGGCATGCAGGTTTAGAAACTTTCTTTCTTCTATTCTTCAAAAATCTTCTCTTCATCCTTTTTTACAGATGAATTTTAATGCTTGCTTTCGGCGTTCTTTAAGGTACTACCAAAGGAAGATAAAGAAACACTAGAGCTCTGCAGATCAATGTACAAAAGAGGGGAATGTCCTCCTCTCTTAGTTGTTTTTGATCCGCTTGAAGGGTACTTTCCCTTGATCTAATTGTACCTTGTTTTAGTTGGAAAATTGTTTAGACAGATGTTGAATAATTGTAGTGAATGCAGATTCACTGTACAAGCTGATGGTCCTATAAAGGATATGACACTTATAACCGAGTATACTGGCGATGTGGACTACTTGAAAAACCGGGAACATGATGATTGTGATAGCATGATGACCCTTCTTCTAGCAAAAGACCCCTCTGATAGCCTAGTTGTTTGTCCCGATAAACGTGGAAACATTGCTCGTTTCATTAATGGCATTAACAATCACTCCAGGTATGCTCTTATCTTGATTCCTTGTCTGTATCATGGAAAATTTGTAATATATTAATATCAGAGTACTCGCATTATGCTTACATTACTGTCACTCGTGTGCGTTAGCTTTAAGATCTTGCTTAAGTCTAGATATTACTTTTGGATATTTCATGCCAACGATTTCAATTCTCATTATAAGACTATATCCAGAACCTGGGACTTATTATGCTTGAAACTCTCAATAATTTGCAGGGATGGTAGGAAGAAGGAGAACCTTAAATGTGTAAGGTATGATGTAAACGGTGAGTGCCGAGTCCTATTGGTTGCTTGCCGTGATATATGTAGTGGAGAACGGCTATATTATGATTACAATGGATACGAGCAAGAATACCCTACTCACAATTTTGTTTGACAATCTCGGCAACCTCATTAACATCTACACTTTAACCTCTTCTTTGAGATTGGGTGAGTAGGGATCAATTTTTGGCAGACAGCTTTTGGTCCTTTCTCGGCGAAGCTCTCCAATTTTGTAGCTTCACGATTAAAGTTCTGATTCCATGTAGTGTTTTCCCACCTTTAAGATATGGGTTAAGCAACATGAGCATTTAAAAGTTTGATTTGTTTCTTGGCTATTGTTATACAAGGAATATTTTTGTTCTACCAAAAATTCATACAATGTTGCTGAAACTTCAAAAGCAATTCAATCTATACTTGTGTCATTTCACTTGGTTCCCTCTCTCCATCTCCAAAATTTTGTTAAGAAGATGCAGAATTAGAGAAGGCTGTAGTTGTCTGAAATGTTAAAAAAAAAAAATAATTTGAAGTCCTTTTGATGTATGATCCGAGTAAGAAAAGTTATCCATGGATAGAATTAAAAGATACAACATGACAATCATTGGATTGAGCCTCATATGAACTATGTTAGTGATTTTGAGTTATCTTGATCCTTGATCAAGTACTAAAATTGAGGATCAAGTAATGAAACTCTTAAGCATAGGAGATTTTAATACCTCAACCCGAGTAGGAAAGACTATCCATGGATAGGGCTAGAAGACAGGTCATGTGTAAAGCTAATAGTGGCCTATGTTGGTCCTTGACTAGGATATGAAGCTATTATATGCCAAAGATTATAATACATCAATTTCATATCACATAGGATGGAAAAAAAATAACTTGAATAAATTAATAAGGGCAAATAGATCTATTATATTTAACAATCATGATAGATGGTATTACATGTAAGTATCGATAGGCTACGTCTCACCTGCGTCATGTTAGAGTTTGATTTTAGGATACATTGAGTCTTAATAAGGATGTCAAGGCATAAAGACATAATATAACGTCCAAAATTTATCCTATTTATTAATGATTTATGCTTAATAAATTAGTAGTCGATTATCCATCGACCTAATCATAATAATATTCTTCTATTAAAATTAAATTTTGGAGTGTTTAGAATTCACTATCCTGCTCTTACATTTTTTAGTCATTGTTAAAAGATCGGATAAGTAAAAAATAATAATAATGATATTATAAGATATCGATTCAATCACGGAGAATTCAATTGATTTCGTAAGGCCACAAAAGTGGAACCATTTACATTTTCTAGAAATAATCTTACCATATACTTACAACAATGTATAGAGTTCTATATTGAAGCGAAAAGGAGAGGTGACTTATGGTGATATCCAGATCCATCACTCTTGGAACTTATTGGAACAACATCACTGGAATTCTTCCCACCATAATATTTCTCGCAAACATTGTATCATAAATATAAGGATTAAAGTCTATTTTAGCCCTTGTAATTTTGGTCATGGATCACTTAAGCCCTTATAGTTTACTTGTGTCTAAAATAACCCCTATATTTTAAAAAACATAGTATATAAGCTCCTTCCATCAAGTTTGAGTTAACAAACGTTAGAGTATGCTTACGTGACATATTGACTCACAATAAATCATTAATATAATGACATGTGTAATTTAGGGTTAAAGACCATTTTAGTCTCTGTCGTTTTGGCCATGGACTAGTTAAGCTCTTATGATTTATTTATGTTTAAAATAACCTTTATATTTTTAAAAACATAGCATATAAACTCCTTCCGTTAAGTCCGAGTTAACTAACGTTTATGTGGCATGTTGACGCACAATAAATCATTAATATAATGACATATGTAATTTAAGTTTAAAAAAAAACAAAGACCACCATCAATAACGAGAGGAGACGTCATCGTGGAAGCAACCACCGGTAGCAGCACCGAGCCGCTGTTGCCTGGTAGGGCGTCGTATGCATGCAGCCTCTCCTATGTTGACGATGAGCTTAGAAGCTTTCGATCTTGCCTCAGGTGGATGTGCGTCGATCAGTCTGACGCTAGGCATGTAGTGGTCTCTTGGTCCCTCTTCCTCCTCCTAGGTGTCTTCATCCCCATCGCCTCCCACTTTGTCCTCTCCTGCGCCCCCACTCGTCGCACCTATGACGTGGTGGTCCAGCTCTTCCTCACCTCCGCCTCCAGCCTCTCCTACCTTTGCCTCTCCGCCTTCGTTCATCGCTATGGCCTTCGCTGCTTCCTCTTCCTCGACAAGATGAACCTTAACCCTTTTTTAAATTTAAACTACAAGTATCATTATATTAATGATTTATTGTGAGTCAACATACTATGTAAGCAGACTCTAATATCTGTTAACTCAGACTTAACAAGAGGGAATTATATGCTACGTTTTTAAAAATGTAGGGGTTATTTTAGATACGAATAAACTATAAGGGCTTAAGTGATCCATGGCCAAAACCACAGGGGCTAAAATGGATCTTAACCATTTTTTAAATTTAAATTACATGTGTCATTATATTAATGATTTATTGTGAGTCAGTATGTCACGTAAGTAGACTCTAACGCCTGTTAACTCATACTTAACGGGAGGAGCTTATGTGCTACGTTTTTAAAAATATATGGATTATTTTAGATAAGAGTAAACCATAAAGACTTAAGTGGTTCATAGCCAAAAACCACATAGGTTAACCTAAATAGAAAGCAATTCAAGAATGCACCACTTTTGTACCTTGTGAGAGAGAATAAAACCCTAATTGGTTTTGAGTTGGGTTGTTAGGATAAGATGATATTGGTGTTGTGACGGTCATACATTGGCTGCCCCTTTCAACTAGCCTTCTTGTTGGGCTCCAACGCAGGAGTACACCACTGCACTCTTTGGCATTCATAATTGATGAACATATCGAGCCTATCGACGACATTTATTTTTGGTAGATGAGAGTTTACTTTTGGGCAATCTCTAAATTTTTAGTCAGGAGGAAAAAAATTTGGATAAAAAAAAGAATATATCAAACGTAATTTCGGTAATGTTAGTTAAAAGTCACAATAGATGCATTATACATTTTTGTTTATAAAAAGAAATTATCTTTATTTTCCTTGGATTGATCACTCAATGAGGATTGGGATGAGGATATTAAAACGAATGTATGAGCTTAGTGAAAAGATCAAATAAAAAAGGTTTTTTATGACAAGAATCATGAGGGAAGATTCTAATAAGCAAAGGCAGTGTTAAGCACTTTGCATATCATTATGGGAAGATAGTGTAAGTTGACCACATTACAAGGGTGGAAGAAACTGAAACAATATCTATTCTTTTCTAAGGTATTCTTGTCTCTCTGATGGATCAATAGGAATATATTCTCGGATAAACTTGTGCATCACATTATTGCCAGATTTAAATTATGTATCTGACAAAGTCAAGTAGTGTCATGTTATTAGGTATCATTTGGTTGGAGAGAAAGGAGAAGAAACTTCAAATAAATCAATTGCTATTGCAGTGAGACAATTTGACAGAGAAATGGAAAGAAAGAAGTTACAAAAGACAGTTGCAGAACCACAGATATCCTAAATTACAACACAATGATCACAAGTCATTGGTAGAAGAAGAAAGGAAGATGCTATTAGTCCTAGCAATAAAATATTGTGCTGAGTTTGCTATCAGAGAGCATTTTGATCTCTCTCCAGCTGCAATTGTTTCTCCAAATGAAGGTAACCCTTAATTTCCATAGAATCTCCCAATCCACATAGGCATATTAATCTCTCTGTAGATTCCACTGGAATCCACCTGCAAATTTATCTTGATTTTTCTCATGAACTCCCTTTCAATATCTTTCTTCCATGTACAGTGAACTGATATTTTGATCTTATCCTCTGAAGCCTCCAAATTCAGACAATGAAGGGATATAAAATGCAAAGAATAGCTGTGAGGACGAATTTTACAAGATCATATCTCCCCTGAACAAAACAAGGTTCATTTTCAAAGTCAGTCTATGCAGCATAAGCAACCTCAACATAGAGTGTCTTAGAGAAAAGCTGAGTTGCAGATATAATGCTATCTCGGAAATCACTTCAAGATGGTCTTAGGTAAAGAAATATAATGCTGCAAGTTTTCTGGGGAAATTAAAGATATCACTTGCTGAGCTTCATTCTTGGTAACATAATTTAGACCTTGAAGCTTCTGGCTTTCAACCAAGACTTGGGAATAAGACCCTAGTTTTGCCAACCAAATAGCAATTGACCACCTTAATTGTAGTCATTAGATACAGTTCATGTTGTCAAATAAGATCCTTGGGTTGGCAAATCCAAGGCCTTTTGGATGAGAAAATTGTTACAACTCCTCCAGATTTCCAACAAAATTCTCAGGGTAAGCTTGCTAAGAATACTAAATGAAGTAGAGAATGGGCATGAACATGATATACCAAGTTCCAACCATATCTAGATCAGAGTGAATGAATGAGCCTGTGAAGGTTTTGGCCTCCTCGTGGAACTCTGGAATTAACAGCATCAAGTTACCTTGGATTACTCTCAGAATGGGAATCTGAAACGAAGGAATCCAATATACTCTGTGGTCTCTACTGCATCTGTCATCTTCCTAATTCCAAAGCAACATAATCATGACATGCTTAATGCTATCATCATAGAATCGAATCCAAGTACTGTACCCCTTTTGGCCCCTTTTGGCACCAGTAGATTTCCTTCCTCCTTCATAGTTAACTGACACCATTTTGGTGTTTGATAGCGAATGAGCAACTCAATTGATATTGGCTACATGGATTGAATGATCTATGTATCAGGGTGCATTAAAAGTTGTTTGTCTCATCCAAATTCCACAAAATCATATCTACATTTTGCCATTGTTTTGTTTGCTTAAACACACTTTAATTTCTGATTTAGTTTATATCAGTGATAGATAGTTGGGATTCTCTTAAACGGAGAAGATATGAAAATTTTCTATGGAATTTCTAAACTTAGGTGAAAAATTTATATATCTTAAAGTTTATATTGACTAATTTTCTAAATTTATTGTTATCCAATTCAAATCTTTGTCATGGATTGTGAGTTGTAATATTTGTGCAATATTGATTCTTTATTTAGATTTTTTCTACAGAATTGTGTCGTAGATGGTTGTGTATTGTGATCGAGAGTTTGATCGTCTTATAATCATACTCTTGAATCAGGGTGATTATTCTTGAATCATTGAATGATTGATATGACAAAGATATAACATGTAAGTGTATCGAGATTAGTCCGATCTATGATCGATCCTTCTGTCAATTTGAATATTATTCGTAAATATACTGTGAGGAATATATTGGGCCCTTTTATAATCATTTAAGCTAAAATATGAAATCAAAATATCAAAACCCAGACTTATAAGCAGATTCTGATGTTGTTAATGAATCATCCCTTACTTTTGCTAAAACAAAAAAAAATAAACAAAATTAACTTTGAAACACTTTTGTCACATCTCCTTTTCAAGTCTCAGAAACAGAAGACAAAAAGTGTTGTTCTCTTTGCCTGGTTAGGAAGGGAAGGAGCCTTTGTCTGTGTGCCATCCGATAAATAACAATGTTGCATGTACTGATCACCTAAATTTGCAGATGGCCTCCTCCTCCATCCAAGAACGAGTATGATTGTGTTGCTTCATGATCAAGACAAGAAGAATCCAAACCGCCACCCTTCTTCTCTTTCATCTCTTCACCTTTTACTTCCCCCCATGTTTCCATAAACCCACCAGTATCAGCTCACAGACAATTCTCGTCTTCCCTTTTCCTCCCTATTTATCTCCCTCCTCCTCCCTTCCACACTTACCACACAGCCATTTACTACTCGTCTTTCCTCTACACATGCTGTCTCCACGTTTCGTTTGCAGCTAAGCAAGCAGATGCAGTCGGGTAGCTTAGCATAGCTTTTATGCTATCCTTGTAGGTTGTAGTTGCTGTTTTTTGCTGGTAGTCACTCCGGAATTAGTAGGCAATGGCAGGAGGAGGGAGAAAGATGAAGTCTTAATTTCCACTGGTGCTTTCTTGTATTCCTAATTAGAACGTCATATTAAGTTCAGAAGGCTCCTTCCTTGGCTTCCATTTCATTTTCATTGTTGTGGGAGACATTATTCTCTTCTTTGGGGTGATTCTGGTTTCACAAGCTGATGGGAAAGAACAGGTTCAGGCTCTCTGACATGCTGCCGTATGCTTGGTTCTACAAGCTCAAGTTCATGAGCCTCAGAGGAAGAAGAGATCACAGCATGTCACAGTCCACCAAGAGAAGCCAGCCTGCACCCACGCCCTTGCCGCCTCCACAGGCAAGGATCCTCCCCAGCAGAGCCTCATGCTATATCTCCAGCAGATCACAAGCAGAGAAGTCCATCGAGCCACCAAGGAAATCCAAGAGGAGGAGCAGAAGAGAGACCGTGGCGGATCCCAGCAGCAACATCAAGCTCGTCACCTCCTCCGTCTCTGCCGGCTGCAGCTGCAGGGTGTGGAAGACCGAGTGCATCTCTGTGTTCCCTGCGCGGGCGGCCGCTCCCGAGAGCCCGCCGCACCTGGGAGACCCCTACGTCGATCGTGATCACGGATATCCGTGCAACACCAACGCCATCGATCGGCTCAGCTTCGATCGTGACGCCTCGTGGTCACGCTTCCACTGCAGGTTCACCTCCTCCGCCAGCGACATCACCATCGACGTGGGCCGCAGAGCCTCCGACGAGCTCTCGGAGTTGGAACTCCCTCCGATCGCCACAAAGCCCAGAAAGGACGAATCTGACCCGACAAAATTCGAAGACAAAACTGTGGTGGGAAAGGTGGTGAGCCATCGCAACGCTTCAGCAAAGAGGTCATCGCCGGGGCTTCACCGGCTCCGGACGCGAGGAAACTCCCCGCGGCTGGCCTGCAAGAAGCTTCGACCTCGCTGCAACCGGAGGAGCGGCACGTCGACAGCGCCGGCGGCGATGCAGCAAGGCAAGGGCTTATCCGGCAGCTTTGCAGTCGTCAAATCGTCGTCGGACCCTCAGAGGGACTTCAGGGACTCCATGGTGGAGATGATAGTGGAGAACAACATCCGCGCATCGAAAGATTTGGAAGAACTGCTCGCCTGCTATCTGTCTCTGAATTCCGACGAGTACCACGGTGTGATCGTCGAGGTGTTCGAGCAAATTTGGTTTGAACTCACAAGCTTAAATCTGTAGTATTACTGTACTGAAGAGTGATTCCACAACATTATATATATATAATACCTCTGAATATGAGTTCATCCCTATCATTGCTAATGTAAACAAAG